>JARHVA010002571.1:730000-1022500 GCA_037957365.1 Torreya grandis
ATATATATATATATATATATATATATCAATGGAAAGTATACATATGGAGCCTTACCCCAATACACACATGACATGAATCATGCCCACATAAGCAAGTAGACAAAAACATCTGCATGATATGAACTATGGCTACAATAATGGGAAAGTAGTTTTACATTGTATTAGGGTGATGCTCCATATGTATATTTTCCATGTGTGTGTGTGTGTGTGTGTTACTACACTACTTGTATTGAGGCATGTTATCTTAGTGTTTCATTCATTATACCTTATATACAAGGGGCATATCACTATTGGGCTTAAATTGTTATTTTTATGTTGGCCATTTGGGGGAAACTCATTTCTATTACAACACTAATTATTTCTTGCTTGTAAGAGGCACACTACATTTTCACTTATATATATAATATCCCAAACCCACACATGGTGTCTAATGATTGTGCTTACATTGATTATTTACCTACATACATGTTTTCACGATGATAAATTGTTATGTTATATAGCAGTTCTTTATTTTCCTATCTTACACATGGTGCATGTAATCCCTTTTTTTTGAGATACATCAATGATTTATTAACCTATATTGCACATGGTGAGTACAATCTTTTAATTTTGAAAAGTGATTCATATGTCTGTCCTACACCTCAAAAAGGGGGCATATATCCTATTTATTTTTCCTCTAGGACTCCAAGACATTCCCTTTCTCCCTCACATGGAAGCAATGACATGGTGTTACATAGCATACTCCACTTGGTCTCACCACAAGACACATGTATATATTCCCACTTTTTCTCATAATGAGATACATATATATTCATATACAATGTAGATTTTGATATATGGATTTCACGAGGGAATCTTCACAGTTATAAACATTGTTCCTATTCAAATCATTTTCCCTATATTATAAGAGTTTATTTATTTATTATGGATTTATATAAACATTAATTCACTTGCATATATTTCCCATATATTTGTAGGGGAACAAATTTCTATACCCTAGATCTTGGTGTGTGGATGTTAGTACCAATATCTTTCCCAACCTTCCACCGTGGAGATCATGTGATCTCTCTCTTCTTTTGAATTTTAGCTCACTATTATTCTCATATTGACGTCAATAATTCTCAATAAGTGGTAAGGTGGCTACAAATTATATGTATTCACATGATTGGATTTATTTTGATATGTATACATGCACACATATCAAAGTAGAACATTGCATAGACACCTGAGTTTAGTATGGGATTGTTTTATAAAAAGGGCACACGAGTGTTCAAAATACTATGCCGACCTTTTAAAACAAAGGCACTAGGTAAATCAAGTATGGTATAATAAATACAATAAATTAGACTGGACCTTGAGGCAAATTGAAATGGAAATATTATACAATTGATAATTTAAATAAAAAAAGAGGGGTAAAGAGAGATGCGTACACAAACACAACTTATTTGAGTTCTTAAAATAACTAATTATACTAGAAATTAGATGCCATACTAATACAAAATATCTCCTAAAAAGCAGACTTGTGTTTTCTGACGATGACCGCTTTCAATAAGACAGTGAATAAGAGCCTAATCTAGACAAATAATTAATAAACATAAAAATACATTGGTACCATAATAATTAACTAGTCATTGTAGATAACTAATATTGGTACAAGTCATGTAATTGTGGCATTTGTGTCTTGCATTCTTACAATTGGCTTGTTTTCTTACTTTTAGCTCCTTTTGGTACATTTTCCCTTCACATTAAAAACTTCATAGACTTGTGTTTTTCGATGATGACCACTTTCGACAGGTACCAAAAAGGGTAAACCACTTTTAGTTACCACTAAAGATGATGTTTCCAATTGAATGTATAAAAAGGAGCTACAAATGTGGCTCTTTGAATGTCTTAGGTTTGAAACTATTTGGAATCGTTTGCTAGAAGTAAAATATGGGGATCTATCTTTGTTAAGACAAATTAATGTGCATAGTCATTGAAATCTCTTCTCCTTTGATATAACCTTAATTTGCCACAAAGTTTCAAGACTAAATAAAATGTGCAAGGTTAGTGACCCAAGCCCCCTTGAAGGTTGCAACTACACATCCCACATGCTAAAAATTAGGGCTGATGTAGTTATGTGTATGTGGGTGGCCTAACCTAAGTGAGAGAAAATACTTCACCTTCTCTCCTGAAGATAAATAATGATAAATATATATGCTCTTTAATGAAATCTTATTTTGCTATAATTATGTAGCCATTTGACTTTAAGAGATGAAGAGGGCATAATATGATCAATGTGCATGCTCCTTAACAAATGTGCAATGGATATATGCATGATAGAGCTTTATTACTTGATGATAAATGGATTGAGGTACATGTGTATATATAGTCTCATTTGAATTCAAATTTGGACATATCCACACATAGGTGGACCATGGAAAATAGTGACTAAGGATAACCAAGGCAAAATAAATCAACACAAAGTGGCACAATAGACCCACGAGGAACATGACCACTTTTGGCCATTGTTGAAAAATGGTTAAAACACCTTCAAGAGTCACCGAAAATGGTCATGATAGAAAAAGACCATGAAACATAGATCAAGTTGAATTAAAGAATGACTTACTGGATCCTGATGTAGATAATTGAAAAATCTAAAGGTGTTCATGGGAAAATGTGGATGACACAAAATTGTGAATTGCCCAATGTGAAGGGAAAGTGTACCAAATGGAGCCAAAAGTAAACAAATGAACCAATACATGACATATATGCCAAAATTATATGACTTGTAACAAAATTATTTGTCTATAGGGACAAGTTAATTATTATGGTATTAATTATTTGTGTGTTTATCAATTATTGGTCTATACTAGGCTCTTGTGAACTTGTGTTCCTTGTGTTTTGTTTGACTTTCGACACTTTTGACTCTATCTTTCTCTGATCGACTATTTATTGTTCCATGTTTGACCCTATTCGCTTCCCCTTCCTCCTATTTTCCCTTTTCTCCCTAGTTTTGTCTCCCCATGCCTTATTTCCATGTTTTCTTGGATATTTTGATAAAATCATAACAATATGGTTATGGTATGTTATGATTGTATCAACATGTGTGTCAATAGGTTTTAATTTGAAATCAAGAAGTCCATAAATGTATATATGACAAGACATTCACACAAAAATTATCTATGCGAGTTGTAAAAGTAAGGATCTCTACTATTAGGAAAACATCTCCATGCCAAAAGCAAAAGTCAATCATTTAGATAAGAGTACATAACATTTATTATCTGTTGCATCTATTAAAAGGATAAGGGTTAGGACACTTACATTAAACTGGATTGCTTGTTAAATTGCATTATACTTTTGTGTTAATTTTCAACCAATTTAAATTTCTAAGGCCCTGATAATAATGGAGGGATAACATTTACCTGCATTAACTCCCTATATTTTTTATGGTTTTGAAAGACGTTGCATTTTTATTCAGGTTCCAAGGAAGGAGAGTTTTTTCCCAACGACTCCCAATAAATTTTGAAAAAGTGAGTAACGTTTCGGATCCCAATAATAGAGGAACATGACTGTCAAATCAATTTTGCAATATGTGAAAGATCCCAGATCTATACTACTATGGTTTTAGATGGGCCACTAAAAAAGTGCTATGATTATGATCGAGATTATTTCTTTTTATCGATTTTTTTTAGGTTCTACTCATTTCATTATTTAAACCTATTTTACAATGTTTATTCTTAACGATTGTCTCCAAATCACTCACAAATAAAAATACTCTCTAAAACCCTTTTTATCCTTTATCTAAGATTTTTCAATTGATAAAAATGGGTTCGTTACAATGTTTTTATGTGTTCACACTTGTTATTTTTGTATTTTTATTTTTATTTTTACCATAAACTTTTATATTTTTGTAAGACTATGCACCCAATAGAAACTTTCAAAATGTGATTCTTTACCAATCATTTTATTAATTAATAATAAATATATTTCCCTACTTTCAATTAAAATAAAATGTATATATTTTAACGAATTATTAACGTTCTTGTATATATATATACACAAGTGTCGGAACACAATTTTAATACTGTTGATTTAAAAAATAATATTAAAAATAATATAATGAATTTATTCATTAAAATATTTTTGGTTTAGAAAGATGATGTTTGAACTTATACAATATAATATTGTTGTTATTTTAAAAAATTAATAATAATGTGATTTCTATGTAGCAAACAGTTTGCACAAGCTAAAACTATGAAATATAAAATATGAAAACACAAGGATAATATTTGTATTAACGTTGGGCATTACTTTTTTACCATACCTTACCCACTCATGTGTTTATTTCAAACGAAGAAATACGACACACACACACACACACACACACACACACACACACACACACACACTCTTACACTTTCCAGTACATCTCCATCTCCATCTCCATGGTTGATAAAGGGTTAAGAATTTCCAAGATAACCTCTAACCATGACATTTTTGATATTCTACCAATGTATATTTTATAAATTATTACTCTTGTGTAAAATGAGATGTGATAAATTTGGAAAGTTATTTGATATATATCTAGAATATGTTTTTAAGATTATTTTTTGAGTAATACTAGGACGTATGCAATATGCAAGGAGATCATTGATAATTGAGCTCGTTTGTTAGGAGGTCATATGAGCGACTGATAGATTATGTTAATTGGATCTCTTTCAACTTGTAAGAGATGATGTATTACATTGTTTTCTCTAATTTAATATAGGAAGAGTTTAGTGTATCTAATGTGTATAACATTATTTTTAGCATTGAAAAAGATTCCTTGTTTTCTAAATTTAAGATCTAATGTACTTATTTAAAGTTGAAGGATCTTGTCGAAACCACTGATTTCTTGCCAATTATAATCATGGAATTTGACATGCTTTGCTCAATGCTTAGATTTGAAAGGGGGACCAATCGTGAACTCTTCTTTAGATAAGCATTGATTGTAGAGAAGTCACTCCCAATCGCGAAAAGCCTTTACAAATATTAACTCCATAACCACATTAATCAAAAGTTTTGAGCTTTAAAGTTCAGAGTCTTGTTGGATCTAAACACGATTTTAGGAAGAGCTAATATTGAAAGAAACAATGGCCAAGAAAATATGACAATGATGATAATAATAATAACATAGACATGGAGCCTTTCGATTCATATATTTATAACAAAAGCACAAAACAACAATCAAAGTGCAAGACGACTCTGAAACATTTAATTCTTCATCCATGGTCAATTCAGTGGATGGTGAAACCTCTTCTAACCAAAAAATTGAATCCACCAACAACAAAAGAGAAACATGCTTCAACGATTATTTTTCTCAAAATACACTCATAAGACCATCAAATTAAACCCGTCATTTCAACAATTTAACTTTAGAAACAATTTATTTAAAGAGGAAAAAAATAAAATAAAATTTTAGGGTCCATACAAATACTAAATTTATACATAAAATTAATCACATTGGACCAATAAAAAAATAAATAAATGAAATATCCAAATTTTCTAATAAAATATATATTACTCAATTATGTTATTTGCACTCACAAGTCACAATATTAAGGACTAACACAGAGCAATATTAACTTTTATCCAGGACAGGGCCGGAAGACAGACAGACAGAAATGGCGTTAGTATTGATGTGCGGACAGCCCTGCAGCGGCAAATCAACGGCTGCTCAATGCCTCGCCCGAGCTCTTCAATCTCAATCATACAATGTTCGTGTCATCGACGAGCCCTCCTTGCATATTCACCGCAATCAAGCCTATGCTGGTACTCAATTTATTCATTTCTTCAACTATTTTTTTTTAAAAAATTTGTTGTTTGTTTTCATTTTTTTTTGTTAAGGATAATTGCGAACATTACACGGCGCAGACTGATTCTTGTATGTCTGCCGAATTGTGAGTTACATTATTATGATGCGGAGATTAAAACTCGATTCACTTTTTATACTTAATGGAAAACCATTTTTTCTATTTTTAAAAAAATTGTTACATCCTCTTTTTGAGGTAATCTTAATTGAAATGTTTCGTGGGAATCGTACAGTCGTGTTGGATTTGGTATTTTATCTAATTTTAACATTTTGATGTCTTTTAGGTTTTGAACATTTTACTAAGTAATGAAAGCTCCGATGCTTTTACCGTTTGAGCTTCTCTTGGTTGACTTCTGTTTCACTTTGATGCCTTTTTATTTTTGGACCGAGGAAACATCACTGGGCCCAGACTGGTTCCAGGGCTAGTTCTAGACGTGTTATTACAGGCCCATGTCCGCCTAATTTTGGGTTGCCTTATTGTAATGCGAGGATTTGAACTTGAAACACTTTCTTTATATATGCACCACTTCACAATTACACCACAATCCCTTGGACACGATTTTACATTTTTAATTTAACATTCATTATTCATGATGCAACAGAAACCCCCTTGCTTTTTTTTCAAGTTGATAAATTTTCCTTGTGGGGTAATCTTCCATTTAGAGGGTAGGATTTCGGCCCATATCATCCAGGACTTGCACTCGACCTTGTACCCCAGGCTAAGCTGCACCCACGTGGATGCTTACATGTTTGCCTAATCTGTTATAAAAGCCCTGATAATTTACCACCTAAGCTCATCCCAATTGACCACAATTCCTTGCTGTTGGCTGTCATTATTTGTCTAATTTTAAATAGAATTATCTTAAAACATCATCAATGAACTCCCTTTTGTCCTCTTCACGTTCAACTTGTTTTTCTTTAAAAACTGGGTAAATACAGAGGAGAAACAAAAATACAATTCTATCACGTAATAAGATTAATTCCTATTCAAGATTATTTACTGCGACAGCAGAACTAAAGAGTGGAAACTTGTACATCCTTAGTATTCATCAAAACATAACTAGTATCAGGGTTTACGATAACATCATCTAATATAACCTAGGTGTCAGAAAGACACCAACACAACAGAGAAAAGAAGAACAATCAATATATTAATTATTTTTGGATAAAGATGTATGGATATTTTTATTTGTACCTTGGACATAGTCAGGCTTGTTTTATCACAAGTTTGGTCAGAGGGTCAACATTTTAAGAGGTACAAATTGAACAATTTATAATATGATTGAAAAAAAAATTCCTTATGGACTTCCGCAAGTGAGGTCTCATATGCGAAATTGGTGTTTGACTTGGCTGTGATTTAAAAATAACCTTTATTTTTTAATGTTTGACCAGATTACCTTGATTATTGGCCAAGAAGTCTGACCTTGAATGTTGGTAAACAAAATTAATCACATAAATTTATACAAACATTTATGCACTGCAGAAATCCAACGTGTTAGATTAATTATTCACATTATCCTGCATCTCCATATCAGCTTTGGGAAACATTGAAATTTTCAACTTCTCAGTTAGATTGATGTTCACATGGGCCATTGAAGCCTTAACCACTTTGTTAGCCAACATTATATCCTTTAGATATTGAGTTTAAAATGAACGAGATGAGAGGAGCCACTACCTTTCACTAATGCCTTTGTGGCCAAGGCCTGGAGATTGGATAAACCACATATGGGCTGCAATGCTGTCCATGTCAAGCCCAATTTGAGCTGGTTCAGAGAGCTACTTCTAGAATGCTCATTCCATGACATTTAGTGGCAGTCAGGATAGATTGCGAGGAGACATGATTTCTTTTATTTTGTTGGTTGCATGAGCTGGACTATTTGATTAGGTAACCTCTCTCCTCCTTTTAAATTTTAGATCATTATCATATGAGGTATTAAATTTGAGCAACATTTATAGGTTTTAGTTGCAACTTCTTCTTCAAGCCCTCCCATGTACGCTTGTTTGTTTTACTTTGACATATATGCCTGCACACACATCAAATTAGACATTATGTAGACACCTAATTTTGGTACAAGATTAGTTATTTGATATGGTATTAATGTGTTTATGTGCATATGGACCATTGGTTCAATTTAGGCTCTTATTGGCATGTTTTTCCTTCCTCATATTGCCTTCCCTTGCTTTATGGTGACCTTAAAATTATATTTTATGTTCACTTTGGGTCAATGATGATTCCACCATTCAATCCAAAACACTTGAAAACCTACATATCGATTATTTGTTTGCCTCAACACGACCTCAAATGCTCTTGGAATGTCCAAAATATTGTTTTAGGGTTTCTTAGTCCCCCTGACCAGGATCAAACCCCTTTGATCATGGTTTGACTTGGATCAAACCTCTCCGATACTAATCATTTTGTTTTATGGGTCCCTTAGCCCCTTTTCTCAGTTTGTTTGGTTTATTATGCCATATTTGTCGGCTTTCTCGCCTTTTGATTGTCGACTTGCACGCTAATAAGGTCTTATTTGAATTCAAAAAGTCTACAAGTACATGCATGAGCACATTGATGCATTTAGAACAAGCATTCACAAGAGGACAGCTTCCATAAGCTATCACACTAATATATATATAATAACCACCATCTATTGAAGTGTTTGCACCCCCTTATACCAAAAGTAGAATTGAAGAAGTGGTGAAAGAGCATATAGTCCATACTAGCTGCTTGCATCTCATAGATAGGGATAAGGGTCGGTATCTTCTTACTACACTTTCTTGCTAGACTACATGAGTGTTGATTGCCAACTTGTCAAATAATAGGGGTCTAACTGAGGCAACCCCCCCACAACTACTTCCCTTTTTTATGATCTTGGAAATTGCTTGGAGCCATTTAGGGTTGGGAAGAAGCAGAAATAATTTTGGGAGATCCGCAACTCAATTCAACAATCTAAGAGAGGTTTTTGACGGGCATGAGCTGACAATGGCACTTGCAAAATTTTATTAGAATCCAACATCTTACCATGATCGAACTCACTAACCAGGATTGAGATCAATGCACCACAATCAAAGGATTGAACTTCTTTAATCCTTGTTGTTTTTGGACATTCTTAGATCAACATCAATTTTATAGGTTTGCTCTAGGACTGCTTTTGGACTTGTTTTCACTTGTTTTCAACCTTTGATAACACACATGTAAGTCACAATTCAGGTATTTCTCTATAAACTCTTTGTCAAATTCGAAGCATACTAGTCCATGTTTTCACACATGTTAGATATATTCTTGTTATTTTTTTGTATTTAATTCAAATTTGTCTTTTGTGATTGGACTCATAGCTAATGGAGAAGGAGATAGAAGTGGTATGCTTGGGTTTGCCATGCACTAATGTCATACCGCCATTACTAGTCTGGCAGAAACTTTATTTTTTTTCCTTTTGATAGGATTGCATATTTATTGCACTGCATTCATCCCCTTACCACCCTTAGGATGATGTTGCCTTCTTTTAAATGTCCTCCTCAGGTCCTGCAACATTTGTTGTTGGTGCTTCCAACAAAGTTGCAAAGAACAATGGTGCCCGAGTGAGCACGGAAATTTGTCCCCAAAGTCTTACATGAGGTGTTGATACTACGCCTATAGCTCTTCTTAATGTTGTTTTAGACTGCCTTGATTTTGATAAAGCTTGCAATTTTTTTGAACAATTTATGCTTGTAGCTTATTTTTTTGGTCACATCCCCCCTGAAAGCCTTTTGAAATTTTGGGTTCACAATACTTGGACGACACCTCATGTTGTCAAGCTTGAGGGCGTTCAAAATTTAACCAAAGTTTTTTTTTTGTTTAAGTTCAACAATACTGACCATTGTTGTGCTATTGTTGCTCATGGACCTTGGTTCATTCGAAACACTCTGGTAGTGTTTTCCCACTGGACTCGAGATTTTGTTGTCTCTAAGCATGCTAAGCTCAAAGTCCTTGACTAAATAGAGTTCTCTGGCCTCCCCTTGCCCTTGTAGGGCTTTATGCAACATTGTTCAAACCCTTAGGGCATTTCACAGGGGTTTGAATTTGATAAATACTATGCGGCCCAACCCAAAAAATTCATTTGTATTGAAGTAGATATTTCCAAAGACCTTAAGGAGACCATTGACATTCAAGTTGGTGATAAGAGGATCATTCAACTTGTGCGTTATATCAAATTTCCCAACACTTGGTTCCACTACCAAGCTACGAATCACAAAATTTGTGAATGTCCAGTCCATTCATGGCGAATGCCAAACCTGTACCACCCCCCAAAACATACCTTGAGGCAAACAAAAATGCTTAGACATCTGTAGACGGATGGACTACAATTTCAAACAAGAAAAACTTGTTAGATATTCATTTTTGTGGAATTTTTTACTCGTGTATAATATAGTCATTTACCCAAATGACATTCTTTTACTCATGTATTTTCATTAATATTCACAAGGCAAGGGGATCCACTTAGCACACAATCGCTCTAAGCATTTGTTAGTAGGGGGAGGAATGGTGAATGTAATTCACCACTTCGGGCTTTTCACCCTCTAGCCTCTTTCCTCATTGGCAAAGCTTTTTGGCGAGTGTAGTGCCTAATAAATCATCCTTGTCTTCCAATTATTACCAATATGGGATTAACCGAATTACAACCCAATCATGCATTTCGATGTTAAGTTGAAGGCTTTCACAAACAATTTTGATTAGATATTAATTTTTGTGGGATTTTTTACTCGTTTATAATTTAGTCATTTGCCCGAATGACCTCCATGAGTAGTTATTTACCCAAATGACATTTTTATACTCATGTATTTTCGTTAATATTCACAAGGCAAGGGAATCCACTTAGCACACAACCACTCTAAGCATTTGTTAGTAGGGGGAGGAATGGCGAATGTAATTCACCACTTCGGACTTTTCACCCTCTAGCCTTTTTCCCATTGGCAAAGCTAATTGGTGAGTGTAGTGCTTAATAACTCATCTTTTTCTTGCAATTATTACCAATGTGGGATTAACCCAATTACAACCCAATCATGTATTTCAATGTTAAGTTGAAAGTTTTCACGAGCAATTTTAATTAGATATTATTTTTTGTGGGATTTTTTACTTGTATATAATTTAGTCATTTACATGAATGACCTCCATGAGTAGTCATTTACCCAAATGACATTTCGTTACTCATGTATTTTCGGCGGGCAAGGCCCCGACCACTATCTACAACCCATAGGAGGTTCGTTGACTACCCATCAGTCGGTTTCTACTAACAAGCAAGCGGCGTCACCACCAGTCCACATCCCTCAAGTTGTACCTATATTCCCAATTTGTCAAAGTCAACTGACAACTTCTCAATCATCATTTCTTTCTTCAAAGGCGATTTTATTGGGAACGACCAAGAACCCTGTGGAGTTAGATCATAAGTCAATTTACTATTGTGAACACAACCCTTTTGCCACCTTCAGATAATGGCAAATACGTTCAAAACAAGTGGCAAAGTATTTAGTTAGATGATCTCATCAGAGGCAACCATCAATCCTACATGGCTAACATCTTTTTTGCCTTAGTCGAGATTGATGAGGAAACCACTATGCAAACCAAGCTTGATCAATGATTGTGTACTCTTGGACTGGAAGTGGCCTTATTGATACAACCCACAAATATATTGTTCGGGATACATGTCATTTTTTTGCTTTTGCAAGAATTTAAAATCTTTGGCTTTTCTCTCACGTTTGTAATCAAAAGGATTTGGTCGGGGAAAATCTGCCAAATGACTAACCACGAGATGGGACGCGGCGGAGTGGTAACTTTAATTGCCCCATCCCTTTTGCAGAATGTTGTTAGTTGGGGTTCAGATTCTACTCATCATGTTGTGTGGACCCCATTTAAATTTAATGGCCCTGCCCTTGGTATTGCCAATATTTATGCGTCTAATGACACAGTGAAAAGGGAGACAGTTTGGCATTGGTTGGTAGATTCTCTTCCTGATGCCAACTGGATTCCATGTGGAGATTTCAACATGGTAGAGTCTCATGACGACAAAGAGGGGTTGCTCCAAATGCGTTGGTGCGCTAATGAAAGAGAGGCATGGTTTTACACATATTCACCACATTCGAATTTGTGTTCAAATTTGCCGAGGAAAAAAATTGGAACTAAAAAATTTGAGATAAAATTTGTGATAAAATTCGGCTAATAGGAATATACTTATTTTTAAAAATATACTTAAATTTGAGATAAAATTCGTGATTAAAGTTGGTAGTAGACTGTAGACGTCGCCGTGGAGTTGGATGCATCACACAACTGCATAGTGGATCGCTTGGAGCTTCAAATGGCCTGGATTGGAGACACGAGTAGATTAAAGATATTGTTGGGTAGCTGTAGAACGCTCGAAGACCGTGGAATCTATGGCAAAATAAAGTCGACGAAATGATAAAAATGAAACTAATCGTGGCGACTCGAGAGAAAACAAGGAAAAAACAAATCCTAAAAACACAAATTTTGGGTGAATTTAAATGATTTTTGGGTTTTTTTTAATTAAATTCATTTTAAAAATTCGGGACAAATTTCTAGATGAATTTAAACGATTTATTTCAGATTCGACAAATTCCAAACTTATCCCATGAGGTTCAGCGAATGCGGTGACTAAAGTTTTACATGCACAATAAACATGCTTTTTGACCCTAACCACCATTGCCACCTTTTGGCAACCTTGCCATGGTCTACGTGGTCTAATCTCTGGCAAGGTCATGATTGGGTCACCAAGTGGCTTGATAGAGCCATGCTGATAAAGTGAAAAGTCTTTTCTTTTTCCAATACTTTTGACCACCCCATAGTTGTCATTCACGATGCTCTTCTCTTAGACCACCTTCCCATCAAATTTGAGTTGGAATGGCTCTCTCCCTCTCTAAGGGGGTCCACATTGCAGTTTTATCTTAACACTGCTCATCTTTATCACCCATGGACCAAGAAGCACATTGCTAGAATCTGGAATATTGCTCCTCGCCCCCTTAGTTATCTTGGATGGATTGCATGGTGGGGTGATGCCATTAGTAGGACAACTACCTTTTATTTGCATCTATGGCAAACAAGTAGTTGTTTTCCATTGCATTGCTCATGAGGCTTCACATTGAGTACATTCATATCTCATAGGAATTAGAGTTCTCTCCTTTCAATGAGGATTTGCGGTTGCAGGCACCTATGTGGCAGCATAAACTCAAAGTTGAAGAGCATTATCAAGCTTAGGGAGCTTAGATTCAAGCAAGAATGCACTGGCTACAAATTGGGGATAGAGCTTCTAAAGAATTCTTTGCTCTCCTTCGTTTCGGGCAAACGACTAATCGTATCAAAGCTATCAAGGAAGTTGGCTCTTGCGTTACAAGCCTTCTTGATATTTAGAAAGCCTTTGGTTCTCATTATCAAAAGGATTTTGCTACTTAGCCCTCCACGCTGGAACGCCAACAAGCTCTTCTCCAATACCTTCAAGGTGTGCTTTGCAAGCTCATTGAAGCTCAGAGAGTGGTTTGTGATCGCTTGCTTTTCACTGAAGAACTTCAAGTGGCTGCTATGTAGATGGCGGTTGACAAAGCCCCTGGCATTGACAGGTTTCCTTTTGATTCTATCAAGAACTATGGGACACTATGGGTCCTGACCTACATAGAGTCTATCTAGAAATCGTCTGAACCAATTCCCTTGGTAAACTTATCAATCAAGATAACATTAAGTTTATCCTTAAGTCTGGGGATCCTGAGCTCATTACCAATTGGCGGCCTATTACCCTTCTCAATGCCTCCTAAAAGATCATTGCTAAGGCCCTTGCTTTCCGAATCAGGTATTTGTTGCCCTGTATTATCCGTTCTGAGCAAATTGGTTTTATCCGCATTCGTGATATCTTTGATAACATTATTGATGCCTAGAAGGGGATGGAATGGGCCAGGAAGTCTAATCAGAAGGCTTTGTTCATCAAGATTGCTTTTGAAAAAGCCTATGATAGAATTGAGTGGCCATTCATCTTGGCTATGCTTCAGGCACTTGGTTTTGGCTCCAAGTTTGTGAGCACAATTATGATGCTTTTTCAAGAGGCAGGAGCCTGTGTCACCATTAATGGTGTCTAGTTTGAGTAGTTTGGACTTTTTCATTCTATTCGCCAGGGTTGTCTTCTAGCCCCTTCCCTCTGTGTTAGATGTTGAAGCGCTTTGCTATCTTCTGGCCGATTACACTTCTAGAGGATCGATAAAAGGAATTTCTCTTCCTCAGTCTCAGAAGGAAATGGTTAAGGAGCATTTTACCGAGGACTCTTTCCTCATGCTAGTTGAGGAGGAAATTTGTGTCCAATGCTATGAAATGCTTGGATTTATTTTGCTTAGCCTTTGGCTCCTCTATCCAATGGAAGAAAACTCAATGTTACAAACAGTGTATTTCCCCCTTACCTAATTAGCTTCTGCATTGTAGGTGGCTTTGGATTCAGCCAGGTGAGCAGTTTAAATTTCTAGGCATACCCTTTGATTTTCATGTCACTCCCTCAGAACTCTAGGGTTATGTGGTTCAAAGAGTTGAGAAAAAAATTGGTTTGTGGATTTCTAAGCCTCTCTTTATAGTAGGAAAGTTTCAAATCTGCTCTAAGGTTTTGGTTGCTACTCGTTTATTATTCCTTATGTTGGGCCTCCTCCAAGGTTGCATATGCCTAACTTGAAAGGATCTTGAGGGTCTTCTTATGGGCCAACTATGGAGGAACCAAAGTGTTCCATCGAGTTTCTTAGGAAATCTGTTGCACACCAAAAGCTGTCGGAGGTCTTGGTCTTCTTGATATTAAAATCCAAGGCTGTGCGTTGTGTGCCAAATGGATCATACCAGCCCTAGTAGGGGAGAAAGCATGGAAGGTTCTGCTTAGAAACTGTATCACTCAAGGAAAACCTATAGCAAAGGGAGCTTGCAAAGATTTGAATTTCCAAAATCTTCTTTATCACATAGGGCTTGGTTACCATTGTGGGAACATTTGTTGCTAAGAGAACTTGGAAATCTCGGGAACTCCTTAAAAGACACTTGCAGTGGGATTGAGATGGATTCTAATTTGGCCTCTCTCTCAACTCCCACTCTCTGTGGTGGTCTCCTATTGTTACTCATCATGAGGTTCCTTTCGCCCTTGTGCTCGAGAGCCTTCACTTTTTCAGAAAAGACATCAAGGTTATTTCAGACCTCTTTTGTAAACAAACTAGAGATTGGATCTCTTGGCAAGCTCTTAGAATTAAATATAACTTGCAGGCAACAAACCATGACTCAATTTTAGAAATTCAGAACTCGATACCTGAAGTGTATCTTCTCAAAATTGGAGATCAAGCTCCGGCTAGATGGTGGATTGATTTGGACTTGGCCTATTGAAATGCCATTCATCCAGTATCAACCCCAGTTAGGTTATCAACTTCTTTTACCCCAACACTTTCAAGTTGAGGCTCTCAATGCCAAGTGGAGCGTTAATTCATGTGTGGAAAAGCAAGTTTCAACGTTTGTGAGTTGCTATTATTGATCCCTAGCAGTCACACTTCCTTTGGTGCATTCTTCACCATGGACTTCCTATTAGAACTTGGCTTGTGCACATGGGGATGGCTCACCCTCTTTGTTCAGCATGTAATCAGTTAGGGAACTTAAAGCATGCGCTTTGGTTATGTAAACACGCTCAATCAACTTGGCTTTGGATTCACACCCTCTTCAAGCCCTTCCATCTAGAAATGTTTACCTGGAAGATGGTGTTGTTAGGGGACTCGGTCATGCTTCTTGCATAGTTCACAAAGATTTGGCATATTTTTCGAGCTCAGATACTTTTTAAATTATGGAAGAATAAAAATAAATCTATCTCGTCTCATGTTACTCTAGAAAATTATCTCTCTTCTTCGAACAAGGTTAATGTTTTATCTAATGTTGCTTTAGATTCAGGTACAAGCGAAGAAGGTGCATTCGGAGGTTGAGCACCTCCAAACTTTATTGGATCATTGGGGGAGTGTTCCATGTGCTATTAGTTGGGTCCCTCCCAACTCTCCTTGTCGTTGGTTGTCCCCACAGGACTGAGGCTTCAAGTAGTGGGGAAGATCTTGCTCTCGGAGCAAATGAAGTGGCTTTTGTCGGTGGTTCTTTCCTTCATCACTAGTGAGTCTCATGTTGCTGTTGACAGGTCTGGGTGGTCAACACCTTCCCAGAGAAGGTTTCTTCGGCTTGCACTTGCAATCTCTCCCCCTAGACAAGTTGATTATAAAGATAAAGATAATGATAATGATGGTTGGGAGCCCTTACTGGTTACTGCAGACCTGTTTGCTAGAAGTGGCGGGGGTGACAAGCTGAATGATCCACCACCTCCCCGTCGCCCGCTCCTACTTGTGGTTGATACACCTGCTTAAGTTTGTTCTTGTTTAGTCTATGTTGGCCTTTTTTGGTTGAAAAAAATTATAATCTGATTTGTTAGATTCTTCTCATTGTTGGCCGATATGACTGCTAGGAGTGTGATTTTCCATTCACTTTTTCGTACGATTAGCTTTGTATACTAAGGTTTTATTAATATAAAGGACAAGCTTTTCAATAAAAATAAATTGTCTTGTCCCCCTTATTTGTGGCTTAGTGCAATGTCCCTTGACCTAAAACCACTAAAAAAAAACACGAGACTAGTTTATTGCTATGGTGATAGTGTATTCATGTGATTATTCAGTATTGGTTCAGATTAAGGTCTTGTTAGTGCGTATTCATTGTGTTTGCTTGACTTTTGACATGTTCCTTGGGGTTTTGTTCGACTTTCAACACTTTCAACTCCTTGTTTCTCTTGTCAACTCTCTATTCTTCTTGTTTGGCCCCAGGTCTCCTTCCCCTTCTTCCTTTTTTCTCTCTCTTCCTTTCTTTTCTCTCTCCTTTCTCTGTTTGTATATATTCTGGACTTTTGCCAGATCGTAGCATTATGATTCTGGCTTATCAGAGCTGTACCACAATAATAAATCTTTAGGATGGATTCCATATTTGTACCTTTGTTGTGTTTTCTAGCTGTTGTATTTCTCATATGAATTTAATTGGCATTGGTACATCATATGCTTAATCACAAAAGGATTTTCTTTGTTTGAGCTGAATTGTAAATATTACCAGCTAACAATTATAAACTGAGAGGTTCAAGGTAAATCTAAATATTACTGTCTCATGTCTATCAGATATGCCTAATGAGAAGAACTTGCGGGGCATGTTGAGATCTGAGGTGGACAGATCCGTTTCAAAAGACAGCATAATTATTGTAGACTCATTGAACAACATTAAGGTGGGAATCTGAACAGCCTTGTCCTCATGTTTTCTTTTGCAATTCATTCGTGTAAGTTATGTTTTTTGCTTTTTTGCTGGCTTTCCAAAACCTTTTTTAAAGTATTACCTTCCGTTGTTACTGTAAAATAGTCTTCATGTATCATGTATCTTTCAGTGGAGTAGGAGGTAATGAAGTGCATCTCTATGCATGTTTTACTCCGATTGGATTTGTCATGTTAATAATAGCTTATCTATATACCATGATTTTTGTTTTGTTTTGTAGATTTGCTAAATCTTTTGAATCATCTTTTAACTAATATGTAACAACCTCAATGCATAGGTATTTATTTTCTAGATTAAAAACATTTATGGCAGCACCCAACTTAATAACTTGTTTTAAATCTGTTTCTTTTGGCAAAATTATTTTCAGGGATTAGGGAGTCCATTACTGTACCCATAAGCATATTTTTCCTATGTAGACAGGTGATTTCATAAGTGGTTGCATTTCTAGGATGCCTTATGTGTCAAAAAAAAATTTTCAATTCAAGGTTATTTTCATATGCACATCAGCATAAAAACTAGCAATTAAGGGCATGTTCTTGGATTCAATCTTTTTGTACTTGTAGTAATCTGTTTGAACTTTGTTCAACTGGTGCAATGAAAGGAAAAATATTAAAAACTATAAGCTGGTATAAATTGCTCGTTATTGTCTCTATTGAAGCAAAGTTTGCAAAATAAGGATGAACAATGAATATTTTAAGTCTGCCATGTTGAGTGTGTTTTGAAGGGAGTTATTTTTTGTAATATGTCGTGTTGTTTAAGTAAATTTGTTTTGTGTTTATATGGGTATTTTTGTCACACACATAGGAGATTTCCAAAGATATATAATATGACCAATCTTGGATGGGACCATGATTTTCTTTTCGTTTTGTAGATTTCCTAGATCTATTGAATCTTTTTTTAACTAATATGTAACTACTGCAATGCCTAGATATTTATTTTCTGGATTGAAAACATATATGGCAGCATCTAAATTAGTAACTGGTTTATATAACTATTTCTGTTGGCAAAATTATTTTTAGGGATTAAAGATTCCGTTACTGCACCTGTAAGGATAATTTCCTATGTCCACAAATGATTTCATAAGTGGTTGCATTGCTAGGATGCTTCATGTGCCAAAAAAATATTTTTAAATTAAGGGTATTTTCATAGGTACATCTGTATAAAAACTAGCAACTATGGGCATGTTCTTGGATTCAATCTTCTTGTGTTTGTACTAATCTGTTTGAACTTTGTTCATCTGGTGCAACGAAAGGAAAATATTAAAAACTACAAGCTGGTATAAATATCTCTTTATTGTTTCTGTTGAAGCAAAGTTTGCAAAATAAGGATGAACAATTATTATTTTAAGCTTGCCATGTTGAGTGTGTTTTGAAGGGAGCTATTTTTGGTACTATATTGTGTCTTTAAAGTAAATTTGTGTTGTGTTTATATGGGTATTTTTGTCCCACACGTAGGAGGGTTTCAAAGATATATAATATGACCAATCTTGGATGGAAGAATGGTGTCAAAGGGGTGGAAGTGAGTGTGGGTTCTTTTGATCTATTTCGCGTTTTTTTCTTTGTTCTCTTTATGGTGTTTTGCAGTTAACTAATTAACCAACATATCACACGCATAGGTATGAAATATCACTCATAGGAATGAAATTTCATTTTTATAATATCCTCTTAAGTTTAAAATTTAATATTACCATCTGAATGTTCAATCATTAGTACCCAATATGCTAGGAAATGGAGAAGCAACACTGAAAACGAAGGAAGTTGGACACTTAAAACGTATGCTCTGCAGATATGTGCATGTGTACATGTGCATATGTTTTTAGAAATTAATGCCTCTATATAGTGGTTGCCAAGTCTGCATTATCTTACCGAAAGGCAAATCTACAGTGCAGGTAGTGGGGTGGTTTTAATCGTTACTATGCTATTTTTCTAAATTGAAAGTTTAGCCAACATATAATAATAAAAACATTTAAGACTATTAAATATATATAGTATATACTACTAAACCTAAATTTTTTAAAACATCAGAAGTCTTAACATTAATTTAATTTACAAGTGGTGTGTAAGCTAAAAGAATAGATCCCACCATCATAAATGACTACTAACCTTCTATATATATATATATTAAATTTTTATAGACCAAATTTTCTCCATGCTTTGACCAAAAGAGAGTAATAAGAAATATTTGGTCAGAAGCTTAACTGTTTATTACATACAATTAAACCTAATAATAGAAATACAAGTTGGTGCTCTATCACTAATATTGTAGACAATGTATACTAAATCAAACAGGGTAGCAAACATACAATTTAAAGGTAAATTATATTCACATGTAGATTGGCCAAAGTAGGAAAATGTAAATTTACATAATAAAATTCAATTACAACAGAGATGGTTCACTTACAAGAGATATATTATGAAGTAAGAAAATCTAGAATCTATACTGTATTCGGTTAGCGATCCTATTTTGAACTATTTTATTACAGGTACGAGTCATTTATGTATTTAAATTTTTTTAATTAAATTTGCAATTATGTATTGCCCCTTTTAGGGCAGAATTAGAACCAAAGGGGTTTCCCAACAAATCCTAAAAATAAATGCAATTTTCTGATTCTTTTTAAATCAAACCCTAAGCAAATACAAATTTCAAAATTCTGGGAGTGCCAATTAGGACACAAAATTAATGTTTTCTTTAGCGAATAATTACCAAAAATCCAGAAATATTACAGCCAATAATAGTCCATTCAAATCTGATTTTTATCCCAATTTAATGGCTGGAAAAATATGATAAAAATATCATAAATGTTTTGATGACTTCAATCTGAAGCTAGGCTTGAATTAGCCTTGAAAATGTCACTACAAACCCCAAGAAGAGGTTTGCTGCCCTCCTTAGAAGTCCGCTGCCCTTCCAGGGCTCCCAAATGAGCTCGCTAGCCTCCCAAACCTATTCGTTACACTTCCTTGATCCCCCTCTGTTGCATGAACCTGAAAATGGTGTTCAAAACACCTCAACGGATCACCAATGCCCCATGCAACCTCTGAAAATAAGGCTGCCTAGTTGAAAGGTAAGCGTTTTCGTCCTTACTTCAGCCTTCCAATGAAGGTTTTCGCTTCAATGGATGAAGTCAACAAAATCGTGCTTAAACTTGTGATTTCAATTCATAAACATAACATGAGTCTTTAAAATAAACTCCTATTTCCCTTTTATATCCTTTCCCCTAAGGGGTGCGTTCCACTTGGAGGGAAAGTTCAAATAATCAAAAAACAACTTCCTTATAAATTCACTTAAGGGCTAATCTTGTCCATGACCCTTAAAAGTCCCCTTCTTGAGTCAAAAATAGAAAGGAGTTGCCGACATATTCATTTTTGGCAACTAACGCATATTATTACTTTTATTTAAAGTATTTAAAAATATTTTTAATTTTAATAATAATATTATTTTACTTTTAGAAAATGAGACATTACAGTCCTCCCCTCTCGAAATTGTTTGTCCTCAAGTAATGTTGTTTTCCATTACCTGGATCCTGAATTCACTTTTAGGATTTTAAATCCCAAACACTTGCTTCATGGTTGTAGCCTTGTGCTCCAACGATTCCCTTAATGCTACTGTGGGCTGTCCCCTTCTCTTCATGGCACAAAGCAGCTTGCATGTAGGCTGGAAACAGTCCATAACAACCACAAACCCCCTTGCATCTCATCCCCATCAACATTAGGATGACTGGGGGATTGTCTCTAATAGCGGACATCCTCTACTAACATTATCATGTAAGAAAACTCTTCCAAAATACATAAATCCACAGCTGTTCAAGATTGAAAACAACAACACTTGATGTGGACCCGTGATGTAGAAATCATTGCATACTTGGTGACTCTTCAAAAGTCTGAATTTTGAATGTTTGGCCTGCCTAAGTTCAAATTTGAATTTGGAATTTCCTCACAAGTGTGTGCAATGTTGCAGGTTGTATTCTTCACCATTTTGGTCCTGCACATGGAACAAACGCATTAATAAAAATATGAAAGTTTAAAAACACTCTTACAATCACTTCATCATGCCTTATAGACATGATATCAAACCATAGTTACTAGGGGATGTGGGGGTACGGGTACTGGTATTTGGAAGGAGACGCCATTCAATTCAGGGTATGGGAGTAAATGAATAAGGGTATGGCTAAATTGTATTTAAATGTTGTCACCAAAAAAATTGGGTATGTGGACTGGTACACGGTTCTTGTCCCTAATTTGGAGTTTCCTGGTAACTATGTATCAAACTCCCTTCTATGGTTTGCATTTTTCTTACACTTTTTGCTTCTAAAATGGATTCTTAAGGGTTCATTTATGTTGTCCCAAGCATGGATGTAGCATGGCATTTTCTTCCTCAAAATCAATCTTGTAGCGGTTGGAAACTCACTTGTGTCAGCTACAAACACCCCCATAATGACAAGGGGTGGGAAATATATCTCCCATAATGGCAGTAACATTTGGGTGGAACCAGCTGGAAAGGTGAATAACAATAGTCCAAAAATTGTAAACAGCTCTTGTAATGACTCTTGGGTCAAGGTGTTTGTTACCCATAATCATTTTTGTGATCTCCCAAGTTGTACCTCTTGACAAACAACATGGAATAAAATGTATGTGGGCTGTAAAATGGTTGTAACAGTCATAAATTAATTGAAATTCCCCTCCAAACAACAATGTGTCAGTTGTCAAATTTGTACTTGAGGACCCCATATGGTTAACCCTACCATACACAACATCAAGCTTCATATCATGGCTGTTACACTATGTTTTCCCATTGCAATGTGATTTGCAAGGGTTGGAAATGATCTTGTAACAGCTGTACATGCTCCAGTATTGACCAAAGGTTGGCAAGTAACTAGAAGCTCTTTTATGACTGTCATGGCAGCTGGTAAAAGAAAAGTACAGCCGCTGTCATATCGAAAATATTTCACAATTTTACTTAATGTGTTAGAAGCAACTGCATCCTTGGCTTGATCCATCATGATAGGCAATTCCCAATCTCTATGAAGGGTAGAAACATAACTAAAAGTAGTCATTTTGAAAAAGATATTAGCAGCAACATTTTTTTCCTTTTTAATAATAGAATAACAATTTTGGATTGCCCTTACCCCATTATGTGGCTCACTATGTAGATCCAAGGGAGACATCAATTCCTTGTAATCTATCCCCTTGTAAGCTTCTTGCGTTGCATCCTCATGCATGCCTTGAGCACTAATGACTTGGCCCAAGTGTGTGGCATCAAACTCCCATGTAGAAATTTTGTCATGTCTATCAATTTTGGGCTGAGTATCATCATGATATGATTGTTGTTTTGAAACTTCAGATCTGAAACTTATCAAATGATGAGCTGCCCAAGGGATTTGATCTCCTCTAAAAGCTCTTCCCATCCTCTTTATCGTGACCGCTTTAGGAGCTCCATTGGCTATGTCTCGAAGTGCAACTTCTTTGTCATCAAATTTGAATTCCATTTCCATGGTTTGATAGTTTTGAGTGAATCCGCCCAGAGAATGCCACCAATGTACCCCAAGCACTAAATCTTCCTTTACAAAATCAACAACATCGAAATTCTCATTTACCTTGTGCCTTCCCAAAGAAAGATTGAGCTGTTGGATTCTTTTTATGCATAGGATGAAGAAATTATTAGCAATACAGATATTGGAATTAGAAACTCTATCCTTTCTAAATTTCAAGATATCACCCAGATCCCATGCTTCCTTTGCCAAAATAGGAATTGTTGACATACCCTTGATATCTCCGTCCTTGTGACCCAAAGTTTTCCTCTTGAAGCTATGCTTGTCAGCTGAATTAACAACACTATGAGAGAAGATGTTGTTGTCCTATCTAGCATACCATGGATCTTGACTAGACGGTAGTCATCTCCAACCACCAACACATAAGCAATCATAGCTTGGACCTCAAATTTGAAATCATCAAAATTATTCTGAATTTGTTTGCCCCAATTTTGAGTTGTCTCTTTTACCTTATCTTTCTTTTTAGCATGTTGTTCATGATGACAAAAATATTGTAGCAACATAGGAGGGAGCAACAAATCTGAAATATGATCATCACTATCATTCCTTGGGCTGCTAACAAAAAGCCCTTCTTGGGTGAAGCGGGGTTTGTGGAGATACCTTCAACCCTACTCTCTTTGTGATTCCCAATATTTTTTTCAAACATGTCTCTCCACAATGTTGTTCTGAAAATCCATCTCATATGGCAATGGCTCAATCATTGAAATACTCGAAAAATGGACAGGGACTTCTTGGCAAAGACCCTCTTTCCATTTGGTACCCTTCATCTTATCCTCATTGTTCGAATGATTCTCATGATGATCAAGATATTGTAAGGACATAGTATGACGGTGATACAAAAAATCCTTGCTATGAAGATAATCAAATTGCTTACCCTTCTATTTAAATTTTCTTTGTTGTCTTACTTGAATGGCTGTCAACTTTGCCTCTTTTGGTCTTTTTAGCCAATCATCATATCTCCTTTGGGTCATTATCACATCTTCCATACCTGCTTGCAAGATAGTTGGTTTCCTTTCAATCCTAAGATCATTAAATTCTGCCTCACATATGTAATTTATGCCCTTCCTTTTTGTTGAACTCTGAGGACAATCAGCCAATGATGTTTCATTTTTCAAGATTTCTTCTTTGGCTTCATCATTCCTTTGTTAAGGTTTTGGAATTTAGACCTTGACTTTTCTGTTTTCTTTTCTTCTACCCAAACACTTTGTACATTCGAATCCATATCTTTCCTTTTGGAGGGCTATTTGTTTTCAATTTGCATGCAAGATTCCTCTATGGGCAGCTTGATCTTTTGTGGTGATGAAGTATTTATCATTTTTGTTGGTCCTTTTTCTTTTTCTAAGGGAGACTCTGGAGGTCTAGGGCTTAGCCCTACAAACTTCATCCATGCTTTAGGACCCATTGCCCTTAGTTCTCTCTGAGATTCTTGCATAGCTTGCAACATCTCTTCCATGGTTTCCAGTGTTGTCTTCATTTTTTAGTCACTGCCCTGCATGAAGAAGAGTCTGCAAACAATTTGCTACACATAGCTAGCTAGAACTTGGCTCTGATACCACTGTATTGTTTAGGGCAGAATCAAAAGCAAAGGGTTTCCCAACAAACCTTAACAATTAATGCAAATTTTTGATTCTTTTTAAATCAAACCCTAAGCACATTCAAATTTTAGAATTATGGAAGGGCCAATTAGGGCACAAAATCAATGTTTTATTTACGAAATAATTACCAAAAAATCCAGAAATATTACACCCAATAATAGTCCATTGAAATCTGATTTTTATCCCAATTTAATTGCTGGAAAAATATGATAAAAATACCCTAAATGTTTTGATGCTTTCAAATTGAAGTTAGGCTTGAATTAGTCTTGAAAATGTCATTACAAACCCCAAGCTGAGGTTCGCTGCCCTCCTTCAAAGTTTGCTGCCCTCCCTAGACATTTCGCTTCCCTTCTAGGGCTTCCAAATCAGCTCGCTAGCCTTCCAAACCTGTTTGCTACTCTTTCTTAATGCCCTTTCTGCTGCATGAACCTGAAAATGGTGTTCAAAACACCTCAATGGATCATTGATGCCTTATGCAACCTCTGAAAATAAGGATGCTTAGCTGAAAGGTAAGGGTTTTCATCCTTACTTCAGCCTTCCAATGAAGGTTTCCGTCTTCAATGAATGAAGTCAAGCAAATCGTGCTTAAACGTGTGATTTCAATTCATAAACATAACATGAGTCTCCAAAAGAAACTCCTCTTTCACTTTTATATCCTTTCCCCAATTCCCCAAAGGGGTACATTCCACTTGGAGGGAAATTCAAATAATAAAAAAACAACTTCCTTATAATTTCACTTAAGGGCTAATCTTGCCCATGACCCTTAAAAGTCCCTTTCTTGAGTCAAAAATAAAAAAGAGTTGCTGATATATTCACTTTTGACAACTAAGACATATTATTACTTTTATTTAAAGTATTTAAAAATACTTTTTATTTTAATAATAATATTGTTTTATTTTTAGAAAAGGGGACATTACAAATTACAATTGTAGACAAATGTAAGGAATGGTACAGGGAAGCCATAGTGTTCAATTAGATATTAGAGTTAATTTCAAAATAACCATTAGAAATGAAATATGCACAGGTGAGATTTAAAAGTAATTTAAATGCTTGGTTTTATTGTGCTCTATTATTAGCTTTAGATTTTGTTTGGAGAAAGAGATAGAAACTAAATTAAATAATATAGCACACCCAAGTCCACCTATTCTTTAAGAGTTAAATAATAAGTTCATCCAATTTCTAGAGCATTACATACCTGGAAAACATTGGTGAAGTAATTCGAAACTAATTTTCAGATTCTGCCGTAACGGAAACATTATTTACTAATAATCAAGATAACAATCCCCACACTTTTAAGTGAAATAAAATGGTATGTGGATTGGATGGAAATCATCACTGATAACAATCCCTGCAGAAAACTCTTGACATAAGTGCTTGATATCTTGAGAATAGCAGAAATGTTATATGCACGTGGATGGTGGAAGGCATACTATTTATATAAAGTTTGTTCAATGTTGATTATTTTCTTCACAAATTAACAATGTTTAAATTTTGTAAACATAACAATCACCTCTAATGCTTATAAAGTTGCATAGATAAACTAAAAATCATAAATAAGATACAAATGACTTAAATGCCTTGATAAGGCTATAAACTAGCTTAGTCTCATAAATCCAGGTCTGAAATTTGCTGATAGGCTTCACTTAAATTGTTTTTGTGTCTTTATGTTTGGCTCGAGAGTAAGAAAGAAGGATGCAAAAACATTGGGTGTGAGGAGGGATGCATATTAGCAAATTTTCTATTTAGAATTTGTATGGGTCTAAGCCAGTCGCATAGTATTGCCATGTGGTATATATGATGCAACTGTCTAGGTGGAGGTTGCACTACATGCAGAATCGTAGCTGCACATAAGATTATATTTTAATTTAAATTTATTTTAGTTCAGATGATGCATGCAATTGTGCATGTTGTAGACTTAGCTCAATAACACATGCAATATGCTTGCATGTAGCGTAATCAGTTAAGTTAATATAAGATACCTCACAGCCTCTTGATCCCCATACTTTGAAAATTGAAACGGACCATTCTTTTATTTGAGACCTCTTGGAGTTGAAGAGTGTTATTTTAGATAAACATTGGATGACACCACATTATACCTTGATTATTTCCTCCCAGTCAATATTTTGATCATTTCTGAGCTCTTAGAGTAAAAATGAGGCTCTACAAACTTTCAAACTAGATTTTCTCAGGGACCATACATAACTCCAAGTAGAGGAGCTTAAGAAGTTTGATCACAGGTTGTGGTGGCTAGGACAGAAACAGAACAGTGGTTCAAAATTTCCAATTTGTGATTTGTGATTCTCCCTCTCCACGTTAGTCATGCTTGTGGGATGCTAAATGATATTGTTCATGAGTCCCAAGGGTGTTGTGGATTATCTCTATTGCATATTAGAATTCTGATGGTGAAGTTTTATTTTCTCCAGCAATGTTTGATTTATTCATTACTGTTTGTAATATGTTTTTCCTCATCTGGAGTTATGTGAGTGCTGAAAAGGCCCGACCCCTTGTAACTAGATACGATTGAGCCTCAGGCTTTGGGTGGGATATACAGAGATGTTTTGGTAATTTTTGTTTTGGTTGTGTGGCTTGTCTCAGTTGGGATTGCTTCTGCTTGAAGATCTCCGTGATACCAGCTAAAGAAAATTGTAGATATGCTTGATTCTAAAATTGAAGCCCCCACGTACTCAATCTAGATGTTACTTCCCTCCAGCATCTTCGAATTTCATGGTTGACATTGATGGTGATAGCACATTATTACCACAGGCCATTTAGATTTTGGGTGAATTCAGTGCCTGCAATAGGGCCCAATCGCAATGCCTTGGTTTTCAGCATTTGTTAAATTTCATGTCACAATCAAATAACTACAAATTTTGGTCATTAGAGGGTCAACTATCAACAAAAGGTTATAGGCCAAGATGTATACTACCTTGATTATTTTCTCTAATACTGTAAATGATGTACTATAACTATGTAGAGAGAATACTAGAATTAACTCTTAGATGAAATTTATAAAACCTACTTCAAAAGATAAAAGGTTAACCGTGTTGATCTTTATATAGTTTTACTCTTGTGTGAACTGTTTCTATATTCTGTTTTATCCGTCCAATTTCTCTCACATTTTGCAAAATCTGATTTGATACTTTGGTTTTACCCTTGAAGTAGTAGTAAACAAACTTACTGAGATGGCTGGGTTTACGTTGTGATATAGACATGATATTCGTCGATGATGCTTTTCCCAAGTATGCTATTCCATGAAATTTCTAGGTGATGCTCTGATGGGATGTGGAATTTCAGAGGGCCAGGCAGTGATGCAAACCAAGTCAAATTATAAATTGAAATCATTTGGATTGCACTCAATCTTAGTTATGATTCCTTGCAACTTATAGATATATGCCCACTGAGAACTAATTCTCTCTAACCAGGGATTTTCATGCTATCATGAATAGTTTGACATTAATATTTGCAATTAGCAGCCATAGTTGACAAAAAATTCAGGGTTATTTTTAGTACATAATGAAGCACTTGTGATTGTCTGCTTCCCCCAGTTACAGTAAAATTGGACATTCATGCATTCTTGTTTTCCTTCTGCTAGGAAGATTTACATCTTCTATAGGGCCTCAATATGCTGACATGAAGCTCAAAGACAAGTTTATAATTGTCTCAGGAATTGATGACATATTTCAGCTTATTCTTTGGAACATTTTTCAGAAGGCAGTTTTGAATCATCATACTCAAGTGTATTGAAAGGAACCTTTTGTTCCAGAATAAACTAGCCGAAGGATATCTAACTGGGAAATCTTATATAATGAGATGTTTAGAAAATGGTAAATTTTTACTTTTTAGCGTATTCTCATTGAAGTTGTGGATATTCCATAAGATATGAGTCTTGTACGGTTATTTTGCAGTTATCCATCCAAAATAATAAGAAATAACAAAATTTATTTTTAGATTCCGATTTTTTTCTTTTCTGACAGTTGCAGCAGTTAGTACCAAAATTTATCTCCATCCTATGAGGTCAGAATGTGTCACGTCTTTATCTTGAATGATATGAAATGGGAACCCAACTATAGTCTATGATAAGAGTGGCAAATAACCAATTACACTAACATGTTGCACGTGTGTGAATGACTTCAGTGATAGATAAGAACACAGAAATTGATTCCAGAAATCAATAACATACGTTTCTCTGAGTTTCTGGTACGGGAATTATTTGTTTTTGGATTTTGGGGATGGTAGGGGTACAGGGCAGGATGAGGCAAACAATACATGCATATGTGCACACGTACCAGAATAAAAAAACATAAAAATTTATAAAGTTTTGATTGCGTTATTTGGCATCATTAAACATTTTATATTAAAATGTAAAACCTCACATCAATGACATTCAACATTGAACAATGAAAATTGAACTGGACAAATATGAATATGAAATATTTGATTATTATATTATCATGAAAATAACTTTTAATAACCATCATTGAGTGATGACAAAATGCTAAGTCTTAGGTTCTTTTTTTGGTTTCAAGTGTTTTTTTAATGTGTCTTGTTCTTGCTGCTGGCTGTTTGGGGACATCCAAGCATCCCTAAACTTCTTATATTTTGTGGTCCGAAGGCATAGTTTATGTAGAATTTGTTATATTTTTTATGCTTTAACATCAAATAAATTATCATCAGGATGGTGTCAGATATTGATAAAGGCTTCGTCACTCTACTCTAGTCTCTACCATATCTCCCTTGGCTGGACTGCAGCCAGTCTTGAGGTTGATAGCTCATGAAAAGACATTTTATTTGTAACCTCTGATCGCTCTGCTCATTGATAGTGATTGATGTTCTGCTAATGATATCCCTTTTAAAATTAAATTACATGTAATGTACTTTTCTCTGTACAAATTCATGAAGACATTTAACCTTATCTGTATTATGTTTATTTACAAATTTACTACAGCCCCTCTGCATTCTAGGATTGAGGTTTGATGTTCCTAGCATATGCCAAGATTTTTGATGTGTGCGCTCGCAAAGGTTAAATAAATTGCCATTAGGATGGTGCTAGATATTGATAATCATTGATAAGTGGTCAAAGAGAAGCATTAAAAGAAATAAGGCCTTCTCTGCATTATTGCAAGGGAAAAGGATTAGTCAATTTGATTTTTTATATCCGCTTGAACTTGCCTAGACTTGTTGAGTAAGACCTGCTGGTGACTTGTTGGAACTTCAAGGGTTTGACTGGATGACGGAGAGTGAGTCTTGTAAATGCTCATCAAATTGACAATAGAGACTCACTGCCAGCTAAAGCTCAGCATTTGACTTATTTTTCCTATTTAATCCTTAATTAGACCTTGTATTTATGTACTTAGATCTCTATAAATTTATTTTTCTTGGAATGAAAAATCTACACGTTCTTTTTAAAAAATCAATATTTTATGAATTTTTTAATTTTAGTGTCTCTTGTGAAAATTTGGTGCTGAGTCTTATCAAGTCTCTCTTATTTCCATGCCTCTTGCCTTGACAAGTCCAAGTCTGGCATCTATGGTAGCATGAAGCCATTCACTGTTTTTTCATTCTTTGTCTAAACCATTTTTGTCTGGATTGGGTGCCCGTAAACTTTTGAGATTGACCATACTTTGTTTTTATATCAAGCGTTTGTTTGAATTAACAATTATTCTCTCTCTACAGGGGTACAGATATGAGCTATGGTGTTTGGCAAGAGCTGCTGGGACAAGATATTGTGTGGTATGCATTATTTTGATCATTTCGCTGCTCCTGTGGCTAGTTTATGCTTCATTTCTTCAGTCAGTGCAAACAGAGAAATATGTTTTGGCATCATCATTTGTTTCAAGTGAGCAGCAGTAATATTAATAATCAAGATGATTTGTCCATGGACTAGGCCTAGTAATCCGAAGTTGGGGGTGATGACAGGATTGTCAGAACTCAAGTGGGTAGGTACAAAATTCCACATTATGGCTACCTCATGGAAGGATGTTCCATATCTTTCCGTGCTACTAGAGACAATGGTATATAATCTCTACGTGAGCACATTACACAATGAAATTTGTCAAAGCCATAGGTGTCCTTTTCAGCCATATACCTATATGTGAAGCAATGAAGAAATGACAAGCTCTTTACACATACACCCTTCTCTCTTATTGACACCATATGTGTTGGTGACACCTGAATGGATGATTGTTTTGAATTAAACAGTATATATTTATCAGCACTTAAATGGTAATATTGGACACAAGAAGAACAAGATGGATGGGTAGACATTATGTTAATAAGAATCTTCACCCGTACTTATAAATTGGTAAGAATGGATAATATTTTCTTGTCTTTGGTTATCTATTGGATTGATAAGAAACTTCGCCCTGTTTCCTATCTTAATGCAATGACTTTCTACCTGTCTGCTTAAATTGATTGCATGCAGCTACCATTCTCTGGTATCTTCTTCATGCTTGGCACTTAGGCACTATGGAGATGTATTTTTTCAGTTTATTGATGATAGAATAGTAGAAGACCAAAAGACCATGAACATATGCAAGAAGTGGATAAAACCAAAGTAAACACCATAGCTTTTAAAACATCGTTCAAAAGCATTCCTACTTGTACATGTGTCCACGAGTGACCAACATAGGTCAATTGGACTCGTAAATACATCCAATAACACTAGAAAAGTACTTGTGTTAAAAAGAACCCTAGAAGCTGAAAAACTGACCTAGAAAGAAAGAAAGAAAGAAGTTGCATTAATGTCTACGAATGACCAAAATTAGGTTAAGGGTAAAAGGACCCCAGGATCAAAGACTAACTAAATAAAAGAATTAAAGCATTGCAAAGAAAGAACGGGGGGTAAACCCAAAGCAGCAAGGCCTCAACCCATGTGGTTAAGGGACCGATAAAAATTGCCATGTGGGGGGAGAAAGAACCCCCAAAGAGCATGGGCTGATGAAAGTCAGACAAAATGGATGCTAGTCCCATGAAACATTTTTGACCATGCCGAAGACAAAGGAATCATCTATGTCATTGTCTATAACTGTGAAAGGACCAGTGCAAGATTTGATAATGTTCATTTGGGAGTGTCTAGGGTTGAGGGGCCTAGGTTGGATAGTCCTAGGAGGAAGCAAAGCACTCGCCCTAGAATCCCTCCTAACATCCAAGGCCGAAGAAACTTCCATGGCAGCATCAAAGAAACTTGTAACGTGTGCATGTCCCTGCTGTCCTGGAAGTAGTCAAGACACGGAGAAGGAGCAAATCCATGACGTCGAGAGATATTGTGCTGTGGCACTTTAGTAGTAGTATTGTGCAAAGATGAGTGTTGCCTCATTGACCTACCCCCGTCAACATTTGAAGCATCAATATCTAAAGGGCACTAAATGCTGCCAACCTTCATGATGGGCTGAAAGAAAGAGGTGATCAACCTGGGGGCTCCTTGCAGGGATTTGTGTCGAAGGTTGACAACTTCCCAAAGAAAAAGGGGCAGGGATCATTGGTTTGGGTACCAAAAGAAAGTGGAGAGAGTGTTGCCCGAGTCTTTGTAAAGATAGTGGTATCTCACCCTTATGTCCTAATGAATAGGCATCTGAAAATGAAAGGCTCCTCAGTCTCCACCTCCTAGAGGGAGCAAAGATGACAAATCCAGTCCCCACATGGAATATGATGATCAGTCTCAACTCACAACTGGTGGGAGGACACCCTTAACTAGCCTAGGGGAAACCTCAAGCCACGAGACCAATGATGTTGGAGATAGTTAGGACAATGAATGACACCATCCAACACCCGCAAGAAATGCTTAGCATAAAAGGCAAGCTTGGGGTTGAGCGGTTGAGGAGGAGAGGTCCAAGTGACTTGGTGGATGTTTTGCCTGTAGATATCCTCTCGAAGAGTTCTAATGACGACGATGTCCTTTAAGGGAAGAACCTGATCAGGGGCATCCAAGGTGTGCCTGAAATCAAAATACCTATCCGAATCTGTTCAGGAGGGCAAAAAAATCTGGAATCTGGAATTCTTGGAAAAGTTCGAAAAAGTTCAGAAAAATCCAGAATTCCTGAAAAAGTTCAAAAAAATCCAGTTCGGAATATATATATATTTCAATCTACCAAATAATGAACATAAATTTAACCCTTGCAAAATTGAGAAATGCATGAGTTTCAAATTTGAATTACATTAAAAGATAGCAAAAATATAGTTTTACGTATTTTTATTATTTTTTATAGTTTTAAACTTGTGGAGAGAGAGCTCCACTTGCTTCTTGTCTGCTTTATGCTTCTCATGGTAAGATCCAGCAGGTTATTGAGGGCTGTTGGTACTTGGCTCGGGGTAAACAGGGTTTTACTCGATTTGGTTTGCAAGGGAGAGGAAACAGTGCAGACCCTATATATTATGGGTTCTTTGCGGCCTATTTGCTGTCTCTCCATGCTGTGGGCAAGCTGGTCTCTTATTTATTTAAGAATGTTGGATGTGTTTCAGCTATGGGGATTGTCTCAAAACCCAGATCTGTGCTGGCGATTCCTAGAAGGAAACTCCAAGTTTGCTTGATGGCTGACTGCAAAATCTGAACTAGGAGTTCATCCCAGATGGGTCAGATGACTGATCTTGCCAACCCTGTCCCTTGCTGTTTTTTGAGATTAAAAATGCTTTTGTTGCAGGCTGGGGGATTTAGTCCAGAACTTGTCAAATTCCCAGGAATTTTTGTTGTTGTTTGGTTACTTGTTGGGGAACCCAATCTAGAATTGGTTAAAACCCTTAGAATGGTGCATGTGCTTCTCCTGGCTGCTGGGAGTTTTATTTCATCTGGTTTCGTTGTGTTCGGATCTTTGAAGGGACTTTGGTGGATGTGGTGTTGCTGCCCTGTTTGGCTTCATGCGGTCTCGAAGGATGTTGATCGAGACAACTACAGATTTTGCTCTCGGCTGTGTAGCTTTATAATTATTGCTCCTGATTCAAAATAGATGAAATTCTCGGGGAGCACGTTTCATCCAGGTTTGGGGGATCTTGTTAAAACCCTTTTGAGGTTGATCTTAGAAGGATCTATTTTGACTCCTCTGTCCCATGTCCGGTTTAGGGATCTGTTCAAAACCCTGATGGTTCTTTGCTGTGTTCCAGCTGTTACCTTGCTATGGTTCAGCTGTTGTTTCACTGTGAGGGCTTGTATGCCCTACTAGATGTACTACAGGTTGTGGGTCCTTGACAAAACCACTTGAGGTTGTTTCTCATTGAATATTTCTAGCTTCATGCTTGCCACTGGTAGAGGCGTTCCTTAAGAGCCTTCATTGTAATATCTTTTCTTCTTCTTTGTATGAGATTTGAGGGCCTTGTCAACGCCCTCACTTTCGGTTCATAGCTCCGGCTCAAAAACGTTTACCATTATTTAAAAAAAAAACAATTATTTCCATAGTTTATATTTGCAATATATAATAATAATAATAATAATAATAATAATAATAATAATAATAATAATAATAATAATAAAATTATAATCTAGATAAATATATTATAAATTAATTATTACAAGTTATAACCAAAATACACTTAATAATCTTATAAAATAAAAAATAATAATTTTATAGTAAAGTTAAAAATACTAGTCGTAATCTTAAAAATACCATTTGTCGTTGCCCTTTGTGACTTTATTGTTTTGGTTGTACCAAAAAAGTACAACTAATTATCCTAAATCATTCTAATATAAACATTCAAAAGAAATAAGTTATAACCTTTTTATTAAACTCAACATACTTGACCTCAAGCAATAACCTAATGAACATGTAAGAGCATTAGTTGCTCAAAACACTACATGGATGCTTCCACACAGAGTAATTGGTCGGTGGAGTAGTGATCAAGTAATTTTCAAATCGCTTTTCAATTGAGAAACAACTGGTTATTTAAGGATTTTTTCTATTGGTTTCGAGGTTTCAACTTGAAGTGTTCAACAAAGATGGCAAAGATGGTGAGTGGGTAGACCCAGAAGAAAGTCTCATAAATTTTAGAACAATGGCAGCGGTTGAAGTCGTGTGATCATATGAAAAGAAAAGGAGCAGGTCACAAGGGTTCTCAAAAAAGGTGCATGAAAGGAAAAGGAGGCCTTGATAATGGGTGTTACAATTACAAAAGAGTTAGGCAACATACTTGGGTTAAATGGGTGGCCGAAATCAAAGAGCTCGACAGAGGCAAGTGACTTTGGCTGGGCACCTTTGAAACTGCCCATGAGGTTGTTGCAGATTAACATCGTATATACAATACTTTCTAGGGTATGTGTTAGTTCTGACCGTGTTTTTTAGGGTTCGTGTTAGTCCTAACTGCTTTTTTAGGATTCATGTCAATTATGACTACATTTTTTAGGGTTTTTTTTCATTTTTAATCTTTTTAGTTTTTATATTAAAAACAACCTGAACCGGATCGAGTTAATCCCGAACATGCGAAAAATTTGCATCTTACTGGATTTGGTCCATATCTGGTCAAACTTTGTAACTATGCCCGAAAGGAGGTACCTTGTCAATAGAGATGTAGATAGACTAGAGGAGGAAACTAGTCTTAGAATGCCAACAACTGCGATGTCTATTAGGGCCCAATAATGCAATCCTCTTTGAAGAGCATAGTGCTAAATATGGATACCTCTCAATGCTTTTGAGTTTGTGAATGTAAAATTAACCCTGAAGACAATCTAAAGGCACAAAGGTTGGGAGGCAAACTCAGCATGGATGATGCACTAAGGGACAATTCGTTTGCAATGGATCATATGCTGAATCATGAGAGCCTAAGCCTTCTCAATACGAGCCCAATCAATGAGTACCAAAAGAAAGTGGAAAGAGCATTGCCCGAGTCTTTGCAAAGATAGTGGTATCTCCCCCTTATCTTATAATGGATATCTTAAAATGAAGGGCTCCTCAGTCTCCATCTCCTAGAGGGAGCAAAGATGACAAATCTGGTCCCCACATGGAATATGACGAACAGTCTGAACTCACAATTGGTGTAAGGACACCCTTAACTGGCCTAGGGGAAACCTAAAACCGCGAGACCAATGATGCTGGAGATAGTTAGGATGATGCATGACACCATCCAACATGTGCAAGAAATGCTTAGCATAAAAGGCAAGCTTGGGGCTAAGCGGTCGAGGAGGAGAGGTCCAAGTGACTTGGTGGATATGTTGCCTGTAGATATTCTCTCTGAGAGCTCTAATGATGATGGCGTCCTTTAAGGGAAGAAGCGGATGAGGGGCATCCAAGGAGTACTTGAAAGCATAGTTACCAAGTTCAGAAATCCAAATCCGTTCTAGAGGGTAAAAAATCCAGAATCCGGAATTATTGAAAAAGTTTGAAAAAATGTTTAGAAAAATCCGGTTTGGAATATATAATATATATATATGGAAAAATATTTCAATCTATCAAATAATGAGCATAAATTTAACGCTTGCAACATTTCTTGATGGCAAAAATATAGTTTTACGTTTTATTTTATTTTATTATAGTTTTATAATTTTATTTTATATATTAGTTAAATTAATTTTTTTTTTGTAGTTTATATTTGCAATATATAATAAAATTAAAAAAAACTAAAAAATTTATACACTAAATAAATATATTATAAATTCAATATTACAAGTTATAACCAAAATACAATTAATAATCTTATTAAATAAAAATAATAATTTTATAGTAAAGTTAAAAATACAATTAAAATACTATTTGTTGTCGCCCTCCGTGACTTTGTTGTTTTGGTCGTACCATAAAAATACAATTTATTATTCTAAATCTCTCTAATATAGACATTCAAAAGAAATAAGCTATAACCTTTTTATCAAACTCAATGTCCTTGACCTCAAGAAATATCCAGATGGACATGTAAGAGCACTAGCTGCCAAAAACACTACACGGATGCTTCCACATAGACTAATTGGTCGGTGGAGTAGCGATCAGGACAACTTTTTAATATAAGGCATTTTTCTACTGGTTTTGAGGTTTTAATTTGAAGCTTCCAGCAAAGATGGCAAAGACGATGAGTGGGTAGAGGCAGAAGAAAGTCTCACAAATTTTAGAACAATGGCAGCAGTTGAAGTCATGTGATCATATGAAAAGAAGAGGAGCAGGTCACAAGGGTTCCCGAAAAGGTTGCATGAAAGGAAAAGGTGGCCCTGATAACGGGTGTTATAATTACAGAAGAGTTAGGCAGCGGACTTGGGGTAAATGGGTGGCCAAAATTGAGAGCCTGACATAGGCAAGTGACTTTGGCTAAGCACCTTTGAAACTGCCCACGAGGTTGTTGCAGATTAACATTGTATATATAATACTTATTAGGGTTTGCATCAGTTCTGACTGAGTTTTTTAAGGGTTCGTGTTAGTTCTAACTTCGTTTTTTAGGATTCATGTCAGTTCCAACTGCATTTTTTTAGTTTTTTTTTCCGTTTTTAATCTTATTATTTTTTATATAAAAAACACCCTGACCCTGATCAGATTAATCTTGAACCCGCAAAAAATTTACATCGTACTGGATTTGGCCTAGTCCGGCCAAACTTGGTAACTATGCCTGAAAGGAGGTAACCTTTCAGTAGAGATGTCGATAGACTGGAGGAGCAAACTGGTCTTAGAATACCAACAATGCCAACATCTATTAGGGCCCAATAATGCAATGCTCTCTGAAGAACAAAGGGATAAATATGGATACCTCTCAATGCTTCTGAGTTTGTGAACGTAAAAGTAACCTTGAAGACAGTCTAAAGGCGCAAAGGTTGGGAGGCAAACTCAGCTTGGATGATGCACTAAGGAACAGTCCGTTTGCAACGAACCATACACTGAATCATGAGAGCCTAGACCTTCTCAATATGAGCCCAATCAACAGACCCCAAATTAAATCCCCAAAACATGAAAGCAAAAGTAGAGGGGGTAAACCCAAAGCACTCTAGCTATAATGTACAAGTACAAATGTAAATACTCATGTAAGGGGATAGCCACTCTAGGGAGGAGTGTTGAAGTTGAACACTGAGGCTATGAAATCACACGTCTATATTACTGCCCAAAGTAGAAGAACCAACAACATCAACAAAAGAACCAACATCGCCATTGTCCACCAATGCTAAAAGACCAATGCATGATCTGATAATAATAATAGGAAAATGTCAAATATAGAGGCAGGGTGTACAGTCCTTGGAGGAAGGAAGATATTTACCCTAAATCCTTTCCTAACACCCAAGGCCAAGGAGTCTCTAGAAATAAGAAAAAAATTAGTGATGCAACTCTGTCCTTGTGTCCTGGGATGCTGGCAAGGAATACTAAAATGCCCATTATGGTCAGTAGTAGTAGATCCTCAATCCCTAGTATGTGATCCATAGGGTTGGGATATCCTCATAACAACATTCGAAGGAAGATGTCTCACCAATTGTGTGTGTACCAACCAAATCCAAGGGATGCTTAATCTCTAGAATGTTTGTAATAGGATGAAAGTTAGGTAATCAACTTGCTGGTCTTGGAGGCCCCCTACAATATTTTACATTTGAGAGTGATGACCTCCCAAAGGAAAAGGGGAAACACCTCTAGTCATGATAATAGGTGGTGGAAACTAGACCTCTAGTATATGATATGAAAAATGGTATGTACCATAGTTTACATAACTGTAACTGGCGAGTACTCATCAAGGAAGAAAATTTTTAACCGATGATAATCGACATGTGTTGTCGATTAATCGGGAATAACCGACAAATTAAAAAATGCTTAAAATTATCAAAAAAACACAAATTTTATAGAAATTACATTTGGAAAATGTATCAAATGAGTCAATAAAACATTGGGAAAGTGTCTTCTATTTGATTTGAATACAAATAAAGTACAAAATCGCATAATCATGCAAATACAACTGACAATGTCAACAACAAACTGATATAATGATATTTATACAAGAATCTACAAGTACATATTACAAGAATTTATAATTTTCTCTTCCTTGCTCTCTGGAAAACTAAGGGAGATTGAGAAAGTCTAGTCCTTTCACTCGGCCGCTCCGCTTCGCTTTGCTTAGAACACTGTGCCTGCAACTGTGGCTCCACCTTTGCCTCTGCCTCATCTACAAGGATGTCTGCGAATCCAATTTTTCCTCTTTTCGCTGTAGCTGCACCCTCCATAGCTTGCCTCTCGAAATCAATAATCTCGTCTTTTGTGAACGTGGGGGCCTCCTTTCGTGCAATTCAATCATTGTAGGGATTGATCTCATCTAGATCAATAGGCTCTTGTGATGTGTTCCCAATTTTTTGTGTGAAATTGAAGGTTGTATTGCACAAAAATCAGGGCATTGAGGCGTTGACTCAACTTGTTGCATTTCTTTGTGTGAATGGCGTTAAACAAACTTTAGTTGCGCTCTCATTCAGAAGCGTTACAAGGTTGAGATAAAATATAGAGGGATAGCCTTTGAATATTTAGAGTATTCCCACCCCGATCTTCCCACCCCGACTCTGCAAACAAAATATTTAAAAGTTTGTAAATAATTAATAATTGTAAATTTGTAACTGATAAGGTACAAGTAAAGACTTCATTTTTTGTTACTTGGTGATTGCATGCCTCTTTCTCGGATAGCTAGTGGTAAATAAAAGAGCCTCCCCCTAACCTGTTTGTAATTTTGCAACTTTGAAATAATGAAGTCTTTCACCTCAACGTCAAGGGTTATACTTTCAATGCATGTTGAGAGCCTCTCTATAACCTCCCCAGTAGCATCTGTGAAGCCATTCGAGTAGAAAAGCTTGGGGTTAAGGTAGTACCACGTTGCATGGATAGGTTGGTGGAGTTGATTGTTCTATGGATTACATACTTGGTGGTTAATTGCCTGTCATTCGTGTAGACACCTAAATAGTGTCTAACCCTTGGTCACTTTCCCCCTTAGTCCATTCCTAACCCATTCCTAAAAATTACTAATTTGAAATAATAAACTTATTTTGAATTAACCCCCTTCCTTGGACACATCACCCATGACACCTCGCCTAGGACACCTCGCATTGGACTAATTCTCATCCTATGACTCACCCAAGACCTATTCCTACTTCTCTCTAACCGCCTAACAAACTCTCGTGCGTATTTAGCCCAACCCTCGACATTCTCCAACGGATAGTGCACTTGACGGATGAAAAACGGGCTTAGTGGCTCTTTTTGCCCGTTCTAACCCCGTCGACGTCGGTCCCCTGTCGGCCGACGCCGGCGGAATCGCCAACGTCGGTTATACTTAACCAATTTTTCACTCTTTGGGGACCCCAATCAGAAATCCGCTGATCTGCGGAAGCAAATCACGAATCCTTGAATCTTTAGTCTTGAACCATCCGTCAATCTGCCAAATCTCTCAGTCAAGTCTCTCACTCTCTTCCTCAGGTGCAGCAACAGCTTCAGGTTCTCCATTAGCAACAGGGTCTCCATACAGGGTACATCAACAGCAGGTACGAGAATCATCAGTAGCACACCTTCCACAAGGCACAGGTAAGTATACTGTCTGTGTTTTTATTCTCTTTTCAGTTATTGCTTTCAAACAATATCTCCCTAGACCAGACTGTTAACCAAGCCAGACTCGAATCTTGACTTATCCACCTCTCTGTTTTCTCCGTCTTATATCGGACCATACACTCTGCGCATTCAACTGGACTCTCAGACCCAGACCCCAGACCATTTAACCAAGCCCAAAACTTTGTCTCAAGACTGTTAACAAATCCAGACCCTTCCTTGGCCTTGTCTACAGACCCAGACCCTGACCAAACTCTGTCCACGGACCATAGACCAACTCAGACCTCGTCCAAAGACCTTTGCCTCTACCGACGCCGGTCACTACCCCAACCGACATCGGCAGATTAACCGAAGTCGGCACCTTGACCAACCGACGCCGGCGACTGTGATCAGTTCGACAGCTTCTTTCAAATAAGTCTTTGCTTCCCTTTTTCATTTTATTTTTTTATCATTTCAGTTCTTCATCATTCAGCTATTTATCAGACATTTCTTTCCATTGATTAGTGGGTTTATATCCCTTAAAGAAATTTTCATACTTCTGGGATCAAGCTTTCGCTTGACAACCCACCATCTGTCCATTTAACGCCTTCTTTTGTCCAAGCTTCTTTTTTTTGCAGGTGTCATTCTTCCACAGCTAAAGAGTACTCACACGTCTGGATTACGGTGCGCAGACTATATCCAAGAACACATCAAGCCTTGACCATTCCTTCTCAAGTTTCTTAATTCTTCCTTGAATCTGAAAGCAAAATTTGAATAGAAACATTCTGGCATGTTCGGTGGGACCCATTTAGGGCCTTCTTTGGGTTCCCTTTCTTTGTTCATTTAAGTGCATTAGGCTTCTTCCTCTTCACTTCTTTCTTTTTTTCTAAAAAAAAAAAAAAAAAAGACATCATAAGCAGGAAATAAAAAGAACTTTTTCTTATTTTTTCTTGCATTTCTAGACTAGTAAAAAAATCATTTTCTTCAACCCTTTCTCCAACTTGTTTTCATTTCAATTTAACATTTCGATTTGAGGCTTTAAAATATACTGCATTCCATTTCTTGCTTTCTTGCATTTTTCTAGTCCACACTTAGTAATTAGTAAAACGCATATTGAATAAATCGTAGATCACTTGATGTTACACAACCAGATCACGAGCACTCAATTAAACATAAAACTCACTTGAGACAAGGCCCGACTGGGATTTCATCACCCAACGGATACCTTACCCATCCCGGCAATCCTACTTGGATTTCACCACCAAGGGGAAAGCCAACTCTGTTCTCTGGCAGAGTCTAAACTATAGTGAAAGTATATTTTGGCTAAGCGAGACCAGCTAAAAACTGGAATCGTGAAGTGAGGGGAGCTTGCTCCTTAGCACCAGGCCTGTACGGAAGCTAATACAGACTTTTGAGTGCCTTAACATACCTGAAACCATCTTTAGACTACCTATTCTAGGACCCTTCTTACAGCGAACTTCCTCAAACATCACATTAAGGCATAAGTCACACGATCTTAATAAAATTGTTTCTAGGGATTTAACGTTAGGATCTGTGTGTCATCATCATATTTTCTGTTTTTATCTTTCTTTTTTGAGCTGGTAAGGACGTCTTCTTGATTTCTAAAATTTTTTTTTCTGAGTTTCTGGAAAACACAGTAATCGACATCGGTCCTGTAACCGACGTCGGCAACTTTTCTGTACCGGCATCGGTCATCTGACCGACATCGGCAGTCTTCTTCACCGACATCGGTTTTTATACTGACGTCGATCTCTGTCTATTTTTTTTTTTCAAAAATAGCAAGCTTAAAATCCAACTTTCTGGCTGTCTAAACATCTATTTTGGTTTTCTGAGACTGACAGAAGACAGTTTTCTGAAACCTGACCCTTTCTTGCCTTGAATGGTTTTGACACGCAGTCAAACCAAGGCCCTTCTTGACCACGCTAGTCAACAACCGCTTCCACCTTCACCATCTATAACCAGTCCTATAATGGAGTTCAACTCGGAGACTGAAAGAACACCTACTCGCCCAACCTCGCCTCAAACTCCTATTGTCCCAGAAGGGGACTAAAATTTCGCATGATTCTTGGACTTTAACGTCAAAGCCTTACAACACTATCTCGCGAATAGCCAAACGCGAGACTCCCTAGGCAACCCAATCTATGAGATGCCGACTTCCTTAGTCGAAACAAGAACCACATCAACCGCACCTACAATTCAGCGACTAGACAACACTTCTACCAATAACCCAACCGTGTCTTACCTTCAAAATGTAACCTCTCCATCTAAACCTACCTCCATGGGGGTTCCGGTACTCCCTCAACCTCAAATCACTCACCCAAACCCCACACCTTTCCAAAATTTACTAGTCTCTATCCCCCCTATTCTTGCACCTATCAACACAAGAGTAACCGTTTACCCGTCAACAAGCGTGGCTACTCCTCAACCATCCTTAACGGCCCCTATCCAACTTGTGCCTACCAACCCCATAACACAAGTACCCTTGGCCCCAACTTTTGCTCCCATAACCAGCTACCCATACATTGCGTCTACGCAACCATTCACGTCATACGCCCCTCCCAATATTTTTCAAGCGCCTTATAATCTAGGGGGCGCTCCACCCACCAATCCGTCAGCAGATATCATCAAAATGCTGATGGATAAAATGTCTAGTCTAGAGACCTCCGTTTCCGGCTCACGCAATGCTCTCTCATACGAGCAAATTTGCAATGAGCCTATTCATCCTTCCGTTCCAATTAGACCATACCCCAACCAGTGGGAGCTTCCCAAATTTTCTCGCTTTCAAAGCAAGGAAGACCCACAACAACACTTACGGGCATTCAGACATGCCTGTTACCTTATTGCTCATGACGACGCATTGCTCTTGCGCACATTTTTTATGTCCCTTTCTGGCGCTGCACTTGACTGGTACAACTCTATTGCCAGCCATTCCCTCTTTACCTTTACACAGCTGGCCCAGCGCTTTCTTGACCACTTCTCCATTAACATCACCAAAAAGGTCTCGATCACCGACCTTTACACTATCCGCCAATTCGAGGACGAATCAATAGCTGACTTCGTTGCTCGTTGGAGAGGTCTCATCAATCAACTCTCTTTTTCCTTACCTCAACTTGAACTTATTGAACTATTCTCTCGAGCTTGCGCCAAACATATTTCTTCCACTTGAAGGGTTCAGACTTTTCGTACCTTCGACGAAGCCTTCACGATGGCCCGTAAACTTGAATTACGTGCCATCGAGGAGAATAAAGTCAAGTTGCGGAGCAAAAACTCCAACTCTAAGACTAATGACTCTTCCTCTTCTAAACCTTCATCGTCAAATCCTAAGTTTAAAGTTTCAGCTAACGCTGTAGTTGTTAGACCTTCGTCCTCTTCAACCAATCAACTTGAGCCATCTACATCTCAGAGCGCCACCTGTCAATTTCAGCAGAGATACGTTAAAAGACAATATACCCCTCTTGGAGAATCATACACATCTATACTGGAAAAATTTGTTAAACAGGAGATTCTCAACCTCCCCCAGATTCGACCACTGCCACAATTTGATCCATCACGCGCCATCCCTACGTGGTATAGGGAAAATGACTTCTGTAATTTCCACCGTGTCAAAGGTCATGACACGGAAAACTGTAAAACCTTCAAAAACATAATCCAAGACATGCTTGAAAAGGGAGAGCTCGTTCTAGATAATCCCAATGCACTTCCAAACCAGGGCATCGATATATTCAAGCAGCCATTCCCTAATCATCCACCAACCCAAAATAATGTCCAGACCTTGATTGACAACACACGAACACGACATTCGAACGGTCAATACGGTCTCGCCCTTCATCCCCAACCAACCTCAAGAGGTTATCCCATCTACCAGTCCATCACGTGTGGATGAAACTCTTTTTCCGGCTAGTTCTCCATCAACCTCTCTCATCTTGGAGGATGCCTCAACCTTACCGGCACCACCGGTCTCACCATCTTCCTTTCTTCTGCCTATGGAGGACCTAACCTTACCCATTCCTCGTCCGCAAGTGGAAGGCACCATAATCTCTGCCCTTTACCCGCTTGAGGAGTCACATTCTCCAGTTCCTTTTCCACCAAGAGAAGAGCTTGACTCTCCATCGTCTTCGATCAACGACAATCCAGTTACACCTCCCACACACCTTGGGTCCGAGACTACTACCACACCTAACACATCTTCTCAAGAATCCCAACCCCATCCAACATCCTCTCAACCATTTTCTCGACTAGTGGAGAAATTAGAACTTCTCCCTTCAAGGAAAGTGGATCATCAGGGATTGTGGGAGCGTCTTAAAGTTCTTCAACATTCTCGTGCCCTCTCATCTCATGCTGTCAATCCTCCCAAGGCAGAATCGCCCAAGACTCGACAAAGACCAAACTCCCGCTTCCAAACCTGCATCTACTCAATCTAAACCGATCAAGTCACTCGGCATTCGTCCTGTCTCTACCCTCACTCACCCACAAGTGAAGGTGGACCTAGACCAGACTTCGACCAAAATTAGTCTTCCAACCAAGTCGAAGAAGACTGCCAGACCACAAAGACGAATGCCTCCTCCACCATCAACCTTGCCCTCCATTTTAGGTCCTCATCCTTCTACCCTAATCGGCGTGCTTCCTACTCCGACCCTTAACCAAAACAAATTACCTCCATTACTTCCTTTGCCAACCACAAGTCAATCCCCTCTAAAAAATTCGACACCTCTCACGAAGAAAGTGCCGTCTTCACCTGTCACCGCACCACCAACCCAAAATGTGGTACGAAAACCTTCTTCAACATCCCCCAAGCAAAAGTCACCAGCGCGTCATGCATCAACAAGCACGGACCCCTTAGTAGGTTCATATGCTTTGATATTACGCCAACTTTTGCAAACTTCTAGCATTACTCTTTCTTCCATCAAACCATTCCAACCCCTTGGGTCAAAACCGTCTTGGTTCGATGATACGAAGATTTGTTTATACCATCGCACGCCAGGACACGATATCGAGACTTGTTGTGCCCTCAAGGCAGTCGTTCGCCGCTATATGGAGAAAGACACTCTTCTTCTTGAAGACACTCTTGACCGACCCTCGACACCTTCCCATCCAACCTCCTCAACCACATCCACATCTCACCAACAGGCCATAACCCCTTCTTCACCTACTATCTTTGAAATCAATGCTATTCATATAACCACTAGGTCAGAAAAGGACAAGACGAAAGACAAAGCTGCTATTCTTTGGACCTATCCTTTTGTCCAGGCACCTCAACCACCGAAACCCAATATTTTCATCTTAGATGCGTCTCAACCCCCTTCTTCAGAGGCAATCAAAGACTCTATGATAAAACAACTTCACCAAACGCCTGTGAAGATGACCCTATATGACCTTATCCAAAGTTCCCCCCAGCATCGCCAGGCTCTAATCAAAGCCCTACAGGCAGCGGAAGTCCAACCTGAAGATCCTCAACCACTAGCTGCCCTAGTCCATTCTTTATCCCCCGTCGCCTCCATCACTTTCAGTGATTCTGAGATTCCTACCTCTACCGTGGAAGATCAGGACGCTGCCCTTTTCATCACAGCCTACGTTGATCGAACCCGTATTAAACGAGTTATGATTGACGGGGGCGCCAGCATTAATATCATTTTCACCCACGCCTTTGACCAATTGGCTCTTCCCAAGAATTGCGTATCGAAAACCGACGCAATCCTTAGATCTTTTAATGACACCACCGCTAACACTATTGGCACTGTTGTCTTCCATATCCGCGTTGGTCCACGCACAATTCCGGAGCTCTTCTACATCATTGAAGGAGAGTTCCAATATAATATGCTATTAGGGCGACCCGGAATCCGTGCCATGGCTTGCGTCCCTTCAACACTTCACCGTTGTATCAAATTTGAACACGACAAACAAGTCCATGTCATTCTTGCCGACCCATCCCCATTTAAGACTTGTAACACTACCTATCGCCCCAACGACGTTCTTATCCCGCTCAAGGCATCAACCCAAACATCATCCCCAACCGTAGAAGCGTCAACTAGTACACAAACAGCGGTTGCCACCACATCATCTTCTCAATTACCAAGGACCCCATGGACGATATCTTCCAAAGACTTTCACTGGGTGAATATCGCCTACTTACTCTAGACATGTTCCAGAGTCCTCAAGAGCATGAACAACTTCATCAAAACCCAAGCTATGACTGTCGGATCGGAATGGTCATCCCTTATGGTCCTCCTAGCCTTCGAACCAATCTCGTCTATGGGGGGCTGGATCAAGCTCCTACTGAATCAAATCTTTTCTCCTCGCCTCAAATATTCACATCCGATTTCTCCTTTCTTGGCAACCCCACCGGTCTCACCATCTTCCTTTCTTTTGCCTATGGAAGACCTAACATTACCCATTCCTCGTCCGCAAGTGGAGGGCACCATAATCCCTGCCCTTTACTCGCTTGAGGAGTCACATTCACCAGTTCTTTCTCCACCAAGAGAAGAGCTTGACTCTCCATCGTCTTCGATCAACGACAATCCAGTTACACCTCCCACACACCTTGGGTCCGAGACTACTACTACACCTAACACATCTTCTCAAGAATCCCAACCCCATCCAACATCCTCTCAACCATTTTCCCGACTAGTGGAGAAATTAGAACTTCTCCCTTCAAGAAAAATGGATCATCAGGGATTGTGGGAGCGTCTTAAAGTTCTTCAACATTCCCGTGCCCTCTTATCTCATGCTGTCAATCCTCCCAAGGCAGAATCGCCCAAAACTCTCGACAAAGACCAAACTCCCGCTTCCAAACCTGCATCTACCCAATCTAAACAAATCAAGTCACTCGACATTCGTTCTGTATCTACCCTCACTCACCTGCAAGTGAAGGTGGACCTAGACCAGACTTCGACCAAAAGTGGTCTTCCAACCAAGTCGAAGAAGACTGCCAGACCACTAAGACGAGTGCCTCCTCCACCGTCAACCTTGCCTTCCATTTTAGGTTCCCATCCTTCTACCCTAATCGGCATGCTTCCTACTCCGACCCTTAATCAAAACAAATTACCTCCATTACTTCCTTTGCCAACCACACGTCAATCCCCTCTCAAAAATTCGGCACCTCTCACGAAAAAAGTGCCGTCTTCACCTGTCACCGCACCACCAACCCAAAAGGTGGTACGAAAATCTTCTTCAACATCCCCCAAGCAAAAGTCACCAGCGCGTCATGCATCAACAAGCACGGACCCCTTAGTAGGTTCATATGCTTTAATATTACGCATACTTTTGCAAATTTTTAGCATTACCCTTCCTTCCATCAAGCCATTCCAACCCCTCGGGTCAAAACCGTCTTGGTTCGATGATACGAAGATTTGTTTATACCATCGCACGTCAGGACACGATACCGAGACTTGTTGTGCCCTCAAGGCAGTCGTTCGTCGCTATATGGAGAAAAACACTCTTCTCCTTGAAGACACTCTTGACCGACTCTCGACACCTTCCCATCCAACTTCTTCAACCACATCAACATCTCACCAACAGGGCATAACCCCTTCTTCACCTACTATCTTTGAAATCAATGCTATCCATATAACCACTAGGTCACAAAAGGACAAGGCGAAAAACAAAGCTGCTATTCCTTGGACCTATCCTTTTGTCCAGGCACCTCAACCACCGAAACCCAAGATTTCCATCTTAGGTGCGTCTCAACCCCCTTCTTCAGAGGCAATTAAAGAATCTATGATAAAACAACTTCACCAAACGCCTGTGAAGATGACCCTATATGACCTTATCCAAAGTTCCCTCCAGCATCGCCAGGCTCTAATCAAAGCCCTACAGGGAGCAGAAGTCCAACCTGAAGACCCTCAACCACTAGTTGCCCTAGTCCATTCTCTATCCCCCGTCGCCTCCATCACTTTCAGTAATTCTGAAATTCCTACCTCTACCGTGAAAGATCAGGACGTTGCCCTTTTCATCACAGCCTACGTTGATCGAACCCGTATTAAACGAGTTATGATTGACGGGGGCGCCAGCATTAATATCATTTCCTCCCACGCTTTTGATCAATTGGCCCTTCCCAAAAATTGCGTATCGAAAACCGACGCAATCCTTAGATCTTTTAATGACACCACCGTTAACACTATTGGCACTGTTGTCCTTCATATCCGCGTTGGTCCACGCACAATCCCGGAGCTCTTCTATATCATTGAGGGAGAATTCCAATATAACATGCTATTAGGGCGACCTTGGATCCGCGCCATGGTTTGCGACCCTTCAACACTTCACCGTTGTGTCAAATTTAAACAGGACAAACAAGTCCATGTCATTCCTGCCAACCCATCCCCTTTTAAGACTTGTAACACGACCTATAGCCCAAACGACGTTCTTATCCCGCTCAAGGCATCAACCCAAACATCGTCTCCATCCGCAGAAGCGTCAACTAGTACGCAAACAGCGGTTGCCACCACATCATCTTCTCAATTACCAACCAAGGACCCCATGGACGATATCTTCCAAAGACTTTCACTGGGTGAATATCACCTACTTACCCTATACATGTTCCAAACTCCTCAAGAGTATGGACAACTTCATCAAAACCCAAGCTATGACTGTCGGATCGGAATGGTCATCCCTTATGGTCCTCCTAGCCTTCGAACCAAACTCGTCTATGGGGGGCTGGATCAAGCTCCTACTGAATCAAATCCCTCCTCTTCACGTCAAATATTCACATCTGATTTCTCCTTTCTTGGCAACCCCACCTTTGCACATACCTACCTTTATCGGTGTGCAATGAAGGGTTTTGGCTTTGGACGTTACGAACAAGGCTCCCATCGGCCTATCGAACCACCCAATGACGATAATGCCAAGAAACGGTATGGACTGGGTTTTCAAGAACCCACTGAGGCTTCCACAAACCTTTCCCCCGAACTAACCATCGACCAATTTCTTCTAGACTCACCTACGGAGTCGATGGTTTCCATCCCTCCTAGTTTTTTTTTTTTTGCATAAACACCATCCGCTTGAAACCCCTAATCTATCAGCTCAACGGGGTTCCCAAGTCTCTCCCTCTCGTTTATCCCTGCATGATAGACAATGAATCGGCAACTATCAACACAGTCCACTGCATAGACGACGACGCCATTCTTACCTATATGGGTGCCGATGACTCTTTCATTCAGCGCTCCCTTCCTTCTGAAACACAGGGTATGTTAAATGAATCAACAATTGACATTAACTTTTCATCTTCTGATGTTCCTCAAGTCTTAAAAATTGGTCAATCTTTAGACACCCAGGAGCAGGTCGACTATACCACATTTCTCTCAGACAATCGCAAAGCCTTTCCCTGGACCTACGCCGACATGCCTGGCATCGACCCTAACATTGCCACTCATAACATTGTCACAAACTCAGAGGCTAAACCTGTTAGGCAAAAGCTTCGCAAAATGCATCCTCGTGTTGCACTTCTTGTCAAAGAAGAGCTTCAGCGTCTTCTTTCAGTCTCCTTCATCCAACCCATCGATTATCCGCAGTGGGCTCTAACATCGTTCCTGTCACCAAGGCGACTGGGGGGATCCGGATCTGCACAGACTATCGTGACCTTAACATTGACCAACTTGTTGACCTTACGGCTGGCCATGAGATGTTATCACTCATGGCCTGACCTTACGGCTGGCCATGAGATGTTATCACTCATGGCCTTGGGACAAGCTAGGTTAAGGTCACGATAGTCTGTGCAGATCTGGATCCCCCCAGTCGCCTTGGTGACAGGAACGATGTTAGAGACCCACTGCGGATAATCGATGGGTTGGATGAAGGAGACTGAAAGAAGGCGCTGAAGCTCTTCTTTGACAAGAAGTGCAACACGAGGATACATTTTGCGAAGCTTTTGCCTAACAGGCTTAGCCTCTGGGTTTGTGACAATGTTATGAGTGGCAATGTTAGGGTCGATGCCAGGCATATCGGCGTAGGTCCAGGCAAAGGCTTTGCGATTATCTGAGAGAAATGTGGTATAGTCGATCTGCTCCTGAGTGTCTAAAGATTGACCAATCTTTAAGACTTGAGGAATATCAGAAGATGAAAGGTTAATGTCAATGGTTGATTCATTTAACATAACCTGTGTTTCAGAAGGGAGGGAGCGCTGAATGAAAGAATCGTCGGCACCCATATAGGTAAGAATGGCGTTGTCGTCTATGCAGTGGACTGTGCTAGTAGTTGCCGATTCATCGTCTATCATGCTAGGATAAACGAGAGGGAGAGACTTGGGAACCCCGTTGAGCTGATAGGTTAGGGGTTCCAAGTGGATGGTGTTTATGCAAAAAAAAAATAAGAGGGATGGAAACCACCGACTCCGTAGGTGAGGATGGAAGAATAGGCGAGTCTAGAAGAAATTGGTCGATGGTTAGTTCGGGGGAAAGGTTTGTGGAAGCCTCAGTGGGTTCTTAAAAACCCAGTCCATACCGTTTCTTGGCATTATCGTCATTGGGTGGTTCGATAGGCTGATGGGGTTGCCAAGAAAGGAGAAATCGGATGTGAATATTTGAGGCGAGGAGAAAAGATTTGATTCAGTAGGAGCTTGATCCAGCCCCCCATAGACGAGATTGGTTCGAAGGCTAGGAGGACCATAAGGGATGACCATTCCGATCCGACAGTCATAGCTTGGGTTTTGATGAAGTTGTTCATGCTCTTGAGGACTCTGGAACATGTCTAGAGTAAGTAGGCGATATTCACCCAGTGAAAGTCTTTGGAAGATATCGTCCATGGGGTCCTTGGTAATTGAGAAGATGATGTGGTGGCAACCGCTGTTTGTGTACTAGTTGACGCTTCTACGGTTGGGGATGATGTTTGGGTTGATGCCTTGAGCGGGATAAGAACGTCGTTGGGGCGATAGGTAGTGTTACAAGTCTTAAATGGGGATGGGTCGGCAAGAATGACATGGACTTGTTTGTCGTGTTCAAATTTGATACAACGGTGAAGTGTTGAAGGGACGCAAGCCATGGCACGGATTCCGGGTCGCCCTAATAGCATATTATATTGGAACTCTCCTTCAATGATGTAGAAGAGCTCCGGAATTGTGCGTGGACCAACGCGGATATGGAAGACAACAGTGCCAATAGTGTTAGCGGTGGTGTCATTAAAAGATCTAAGGATTGCGTCGGTTTTCGATACGCAATTCTTGGGAAGAGCCAATTGGTCAAAGGCGTGGGTGAAAATGATATTAATGCTGGCGCCCCCGTCAATCATAACTCGTTTAATACGGGTTCGATCAACGTAGGCTGTGATGAAAAGGGCAGCGTCCTGATCTTCCACGGTAGAGGTAGGAATCTCAGAATCACTGAAAGTGATGGAGGCGACGGGGGATAAAGAATGGACTAGGGCAGCTAGTGGTTGAGGATCTTCAGGTTGGACTTCCGCTGCCTGTAGGGCTTTGATTAGAGCCTGGCGATGCTGGGGGGAACTTTGGATAAGGTCATATAGGGTCATCTTCACAGGCGTTTGGTGAAGTTGTTTTATCATAGAGTCTTTGATTGCCTCTGAAGAAGGGGGTTGAGACGCATCTAAGATGAAAATATTGGGTTTCGGTGGTTGAGGTGCCTGGACAAAAGGATAGGTCCAAAGAATAGCAGCTTTGTCTTTCGTCTTGTCCTTTTCTGACCTAGTGGTTATATGAATAGCATTGATTTCAAAGATAGTAGGTGAAGAAGGGGTTATGGCCTGTTGGTGAGATGTGGATGTGGTTGAGGAGGTTGGATGGGAAGGTGTCGAGGGTCGGTCAAGAGTGTCTTCAAGAAGAAGAGTGTCTTTCTCCATATAGCGGCGAACGACTGCCTTGAGGGCACAACAAGTCTCGATATCGTGTCCTGGCGTGCGATGGTATAAACAAATCTTCGTATCATCGAACCAAGACGGTTTTGACCCAAGGGGTTGGAATGGTTTGATGGAAGAAAGAGTAATGCTAGAAGTTTGCAAAAGTTGGCGTAATATCAAAGCATATGAACCTACTAAGGGGTCCGTGCTTGTTGATGCATGACGCGCTGGTGACTTTTGCTTGGGGGATGTTGAAGAAGGTTTTCGTACCACATTTTGGGTTGGTGGTGCGGTGACAGGGGAAGACGGCACTTTCTTCGTGAGAGGTGTCGAATTTTTTAGAGGGGATTGACTTGTGGTTGGCAAATGAAGTAATGGAGGTAATTTGTTTTGGTTAAGGGTCGGAGTAGGAAGCATGCCGATTAGGGTAGAAGGATGAGGACCTAAAATGGAGGGCAAGGTTGATGGTGGAGGAGGCATTCGTCTTTGTGGTCTGGCAGTCTTCTTCGACTTGGTTGGAAGACTAATTTTGGTCGAAGTCTGGTCTAGGTCCACCTTCACTTGTGGGTGAGTGAGGGTAGAGACAGGACGAATGCTGAGTGACTTGATCGGTTTAGATTGAGTAGATGCAGGTTTGGAAGCGGGAGTTTGGTCTTTGTCGAGTCTTGGGCGATTCTGCCTTGGGAGGATTGACAGCATGAGATGAGAGGGCACGAGAATGTTGAAGAACTTTAAGACGCTCCCACAATCCCTGATGATCCACTTTCCTTGAAGGGAGAAGTTCTAATTTCTCCACTAGTCGAGAAAATGGTTGAGAGGATGTTGGATGGGGTTGGGATTCTTGAGAAGATGTGTTAGGTGTGGTAGTAGTCTCGGACCCAAGGTGTGTGGGAGGTGTAACTGGATTGTCGTTGATCGAAGACGATGGAGAGTCAAGCTCTTCTCTTGGTGGAAAAGGAACTGGAGAATGTGACTCCTCAAGCAGGTAAAGGGCAGGGATTATGGTGCCTTCCACTTGCGGACGAGGAATGGGTAAGGTTAGGTCCTCCATAGGCAGAAGAAAGGAAGATGGTGAGACCGGTGGTGCCGGTAAGGTTGAGGCATCCTCCAAGATGAGAGAGGTTGATGGAGAACTAGCCGGAAAAAGAGTTTCATCCACACGTGATGGACTGGTAGATGGGATAACCTCTTGAGGTTGGTTGGGGATGAAGGGCGAGACCGTATTGACCGTTCGAATGTCGTGTTCGTGTGTTGTCAATCAAGGTCTGGACATTATTTTGGGTTGGTGGATGATTAGGGAATGACTGCTTGAATATATCGATGCCCTGGTTTGGAAGTGCATTGGGATTATCTAGAACGAGCTCTCCCTTTTCAAGCATGTCTTGGATTATGTTTTTGAAGGTTTTACAGTTTCCCGTGTCATGACCTTTGACACGGTGGAAATTACAGAAGTCATTTTCCCTATACCACGTAGGGATGGCGCGTGATGGATCAAATTGTGGCAGTGGTCGAATCTGGGGGAGGTTGAGAATCCCCTGTTTAACAAATTTTTCCAGTATAGATGTGTATGATTCTCCAAGAGGGGTATATTGTCTTTTAACGTATCTCTGCTGAAATTGACAGGGGGCGCTCTGAGATGTAGATGGCTCAGGTTGATTGGTTGAAGAGGACGAAGGTCTAACAACTACAGCGTTAGCTGAAACTTTAAACTTAGGATTTGACGATGAAGGTTTAGAAGAGGAAGAGTCATTAGTCTTAGAGTTGGAGTTTTTGCTCCGCAACTTGACTTTATTCTCCTCGATGGCACGTAATTCAAGTTTACGGGCCATCGTGAAGGCTTCGTCGAAGGTACGAAAAGTCTGAACCCTTAAAGTGGAAGAAATATGTTTGGCGCAAGCTCGAGAGAATAGTTCAATAAGTTCAAGTTGAGGTAAGGAAAATGAGAGTTGATTGATGAGACCTCTCCAACGAGCAACGAAGTCAGCTATTGATTCGTCCTCGAATTGGCGGATAGTGTAAAGGTCGGTGATCGAGACCTTTTTGGTGATGTTAATGGAGAAGTGGTCAAGAAAGAGCTGGGCCAGCTGTGTAAAGGTAAAGAGGGAATGACTGGCAATAGAGTTGTACCAGTCAAGTGCAGCGCCAGAAAGGGACATAAAAAATGTACGCAAGAGCAATGCGTCGTCATGAGCAATAAGGTAACAGGCATGTCTGAATGCCCGTAAGTGTTGTTGTGGGTCTTCCTTGCTTTGAAAGCGAGAAAATTTGGGAAGCTCCCACTGGTTGTGGTATGGTCTAATTGGAACGGTATGGTCTAATTGGATAAGGTCATATAGGGTCATCTTCACAGGCGTTTGGTGAAGTTGTTTTATCATAGATTCTTTAATTGCCTCTGAAGAAGGGGGTTGAGACGCACCTAAGATGGAAATCTTGGGTTTCGGTGGTTGAGGTGCCTGGACAAAAGGATAGGTCCAAGGAATAGCAGCTTTGTTTTTCGCCTTGTCCTTTTGTGACCTAGTGGTTATATGGATAGCATTGATTTCAAAGATAGTAGGTGAAGAAGGGGTTATGCCCTGTTGGTGAGATGTTGATGTGGTTGAAGAAGTTGGATGGGAAGGTGTCGAGAGTCGGTCAAGAGTGTCTTCAAGGAGAAGAGTGTTTTTCTCCATATAGCGACGAACGACTGCCTTGAGGGCACAACAAGTCTCGGTATCGTGTCCTGATGTGCGATGGTATAAACAAATTTTCGTATCATCGAACCAAGACGGTTTTGACCCGAGGGGTTGGAATGGCTTGATGGAAGGAAGGGTAATGCTAAAAATTTGCAAAAGTATGCGTAATATTAAAGCATATGAACCTACTAAGGGGTCCGTGCTTGTTGATGCATGACGCGCTGGTGATTTTTGCTTGGGGGATGTTGAAGAAGATTTTCGTACCACCTTTTGGGTTGGTGGTGCGGTGACAGGTGAAGACGGCACTTTTTTCGTGAGAGGTGCCGAATTTTTGAGAGGGGATTGACGTGTGGTTGGCAAAGGAAGTAATGGAGGTAATTTGTTTTGATTAAGGGTCGGAGTAGGAAGCATGCCGATTAGGGTAGAAGGATGGGAACCTAAAATGGAAGGCAAGGTTGACGGTGGAGGAGGCACTCGTCTTAGTGGTCTGGCAGTCTTCTTCGACTTGGTTGGAAGACCACTTTTGGTCGAAGTCTGGTCTAGGTCCACCTTCACTTGCAGGTGAGTGAGGGTAGATACAGAACGAATGTCGAGTGACTTGATTTGTTTAGATTGGGTAGATGCAGGTTTGGAAGCGGGAGTTTGGTCTTTGTCGAGAGTTTTGGGCGATTCTGCCTTGGGAGGATTGACAGCATGAGATAAGAGGGCACGGGAATGTTGAAGAACTTTAAGACGCTCCCACAATCCCTGATGATCCATTTTTCTTGAAGGGAGAAGTTCTAATTTCTCCACTAGTCGGGAAAATGGTTGAGAGGATGTTGGATGGGGTTGGGATTCTTGAGAAGATGTGTTAGGTGTAGTAGTAGTCTCGGACCCAAGGTGTGTGGGAGGTGTAACTGGATTGTCGTTGATCGAAGACGATGGAGAGTCAAGCTCTTCTCTTGGTGGAGAAAGAACTGGTGAATGTGACTCCTCAAGCGAGTAAAGGGCAGGGATTATGGTGCCCTCCACTTGCGGACGAGGAATGGGTAATGTTAGGTCTTCCATAGGCAAAAGAAAGGAAGATGGTGAGACCGGTGGTGTCGGTAAGGTTGAGGCGTCCTCCAAGATGAGAGAGGTTGATGGAGAACTAGCCGGAGAAAGAGGTTCGTCCATACGTGATGGACTGGTAGATGGGCTAGCCTCTTGAGGTTGGTTGGGGATGAGAGGTGAGACCGTATTGACCGTTTGAATGTCATGTTCGTGAGTGTTGTCAATCAAGGTCTGGACATTATTTTGGGTTGGTGGATGATTAGGGAATCGCTGCTTGAATATATCGATGCCCTGGTTTGGAGGTGCATTGGGATTATCTAGAACGAGCTCTCCCTTTTCAAACATGTCTTGGATTATGTTTTTGAAGGTTTTACAGTTTTCCGTGTCATGACCTTTGACACGGTGGAAATTACAGAAGTCATTTTCCCTATACCACGTAGGGATGGCGCGTAAGGGATCAAATTGTGGCGGTGGTCGAATCTGGGGGAGGTTGAGAATCCCCTGTTTAACAAGTTTTTTCAATATAGATGCGTATGATTCTCCAAGAGGGGTATATTGTCTTTTAACGTATCTCTGTTGGAATTGACGGGTGGCGCTCTGAGATGTGGATGGCTCAGGTTGATTGGTTGAAGAGGACGAAGGTCTAACAACTACAGCGTTAGCTGAAGCTTTAGACTTAGGATTTGACGATGAAGGTTTAGAAGAGGAAGAGTCATTAGTCTTAGAGTTGGGGTTTTTGCTTCGCAACTTGACTTTATTCTCCTCGATGGCACGTAATTCAAGTTTACGGGCCATCGTGAAGGCTTCGTCGAAGGTACGGAAGGTCTGAACCCTTAAAGTGGAAGAAATATGTTTGACGCAAGCTCGAGAGAATAGTTCAATAAGTTCAGGTTGAGGTAAGGAAAATGAGAGTTGATTGATGAGACCTCTCCAACGAGCAACGAAGTTAGCTATTGATTCGTCCTCGAATTGGCGGATAGTGTAAAGGTCGGTGATCGAGACCTTTTTGGTGATGTTAATGGAAAAGTGGTCAAGAAAGCGCTGGACCGGCTGTGTAAAGGTAAAGAGGGAATGGCTGGCAATAGAGTTGTACCAGTCAAGTGCAGCGCCAGAAAGGGACAAAAAATGTGCGCAAGAGCAATGCGTCGTCATGAACAATAAGGTAACAGGCATGTCTGAATGGTCGTAAGTGTTGTGGGTTTTTCTTGCTTTGAAAGCGAGAAAATTTGGGAAGCTCCCACTGGTTGGGGTATGGTCTAATTGGAACGGAAGGATGAATAGGCTCATTGCAAATTTGCTCGTATGAGAGAGCATTGCGTGAGCCGGAAACAGAGGTCTCTAGACTAGACATTTTATCCATCAGCATTTTGATGATATCTGCTGACGAATTGGTGGGTGGGGCGCCCCCTAGATTATAAGGCGCTTGAAAAATATTGGGAGGGGCGTATGACGTGAATGGTTGCGTAGACGCAATGTATGGGTCGCTGGTTATGGGAGCAAAAGTTGGGGCCAAGGGTACTTGTGTTATGGGGTTGGTAGGCACAAGTTGGATAGAGGCCGTTAAGGATGGTTGAGGAGTAGCCACGCTTGTTGACGGGTAAACGGTTACTCTTGTGTTGATAGGTGCAAGAGTAAGGGGGATAGAGACTAGTAAATTTTGGAAAGGTGTGGGGTTTGGGTGAGTGATTTGAGGTTGAGGGAGTACCGGAACCCCCATGGAGGTAGGTTTAGATGGAGAGGTTACATTTTGAAGGTAAGACACGGTTGGGTTATTGGTAGAAGTGTTGTCTAGTGGCTGAATTGTAGGTGCGGTTGATGTGGTTCTTGTTTCGACTAAGGAAGTCGGCATCCCATAGATTGGATTGCCTAGGGAGTTTCGCGTTTGGCTATTCGCGAAATAGTGTTGTAAGGCTTTGACGTTAAGGTCCAAGAATTGTGCGAAATCTTGGTCCCCTTCTGGGACAATAGGAGTTTGAGGCGGGGTTGGGCGAGCAGGAGTTCTTTCAGTCTCCGAGTTGAATTCTATTATAGGACTGATTATAAATGGTGAAGGTGGAAGCGGTTGTTGACTAGCGTGGTCAAAAAGGGCCTTGGTTTGACTGCGTGTCAAAACCATTCAAGGCAAGAAAGAGTCAGGTTTCAGAAAACTGTGTTCTGTCAGTCTCAGAAACCCAGAATAGATGTTTAGACAGCCAGAAAGTTGGATTTTAAGCTTGCTGTTTTTGGAAAAAAGAAAATAGATAGAGATCGACGTCAGTATAAAAATCGATGTCGGTGAAGAAGACTGCCGATGTCGGTCAGATGACCGATGTCGGTACAGAAAAGTTGCCGACGTCGGTTACAGGACCGATGTCGGTTACTGTGTTTTTCAGAAACTCAGAAAAAAAGTTTTTGAAAATCAAGAAGACGTCCTTACCAGCTCAAAAAAGACAGATAAAAACAGAAAATATGATGATGACAGACAGATCCTAGCGTTAAATCCCTAGAAACAATTTTATTAAGATCGTGTGGCTTATGCCTTAATGTGATGTTTGAGGAAGTTGGTTGTAAGAAGGGTCCTAGAATAGGTAGTCTAAAGATGATTTCAAGTATGTTAAGGCACTCAAAAGTCTGTATTAGCTTCCGTACAGCTCTGGTGCTAAGGAGCGAGCTCCCCTCACTTCATGATTCCAGTTGTTAGCTGGTCTCGCTTAGCCAAAATATACTTTCACTATAGTTTAGACTCTGCCAGAGAACAGAGTTGGCTTTCCCTTTGGCCGTGAAATTCAAGTAGGATTGTCGAGATGGGTAAGGTATTCGCTGGGTGATGAAATCCCAGTCGGGCCTTGTCTCAAGTGAGTTTTATGTTTAATTGAGTGCTCGTGGTCTGGTTGTGTAACATCAAGTGATCTATGATTTATTCAATATGCGTTTTACTGATTACTAAGTGTGGACTAGAAAAATGCAAGAAAGCAAGAAATGAAACAAGTTGGAGAAAGGGTTGAAGAAAATGATTTTTTTACTAGTCTAGAAATGCAAGAAAAAGTAAGAAAAAGGTCTTTATTTTCTGCTTATGATGTCTTTTTTTTTTTTTAGAAAAGAAGAAAGAAGTGAAGAGGAAGAAGCCTAATGCACCTAAATGAACAAAGAAGAAAGGGAACCCGAGAAAGGCCCTAAAGGGGTCCCACCGAGCGTGCCAGAATGTTTCTATTCAAATTTTGCTTTCAGATTCAAGAGGAGAGAAAATGAGAAACTAAAGAAAGAATGGTCAAGGCTTGATGTGTACTTGGATATAGTCTGCGCACCGTAATCCAGACGCTGTGAGTACCCCTCTTTCGCTGTGGAGGAATGACACCTGCAAAGAAAAGAAGCTTGGACAAAAGAAGACGTTAAATGGACAGATGGTGGGTTGTCAAGCGAAAGCTTGATTCCAGAAATATGAAAACTTCCTTAAGGGATATAAACCCACTAATCAATGGAAAGAAATGTCTGATAAATCGCTGAATGATGAAAAACTGAAATGATAAAGAAATAGAATGAAAAAGGGAAGCAAAGACTTACATGAAAGAAGCTGTCGAACTGATCACAGTCGTTGGCGTCGGTTGGTCAAGGTGCCGACGTCGGTTAATCTGCCGATGTCGGTTGGGGTAGTGACCCGCGTCGGTAGAGGCAAAGGTCTTTGGACGAGGTCTGAGTTGGTCTGTGGTCTGTGGACAGACTCTGGTCAGGGTTTTGGTCTATGGATAAGGCCAAGGAAGGGTCTGGGTTTGTTAACAGTGTTGAGACAAAGTTTTGGGCTTGGTTGAATGGTCTGGGGTCTGGGTTTGAAAGTTTGATTAAATGCACAGTGTATGGTCCGATAGAGGACGGAGGAAACAAGGAGGTAGATAAGTCAAGATTCGGGTCTGGGTTGGTTAACAGTCTAGTTTAGGGAGATATTGTTTGAAAGCAATAACTGAAAAGAGAATAAAAACACAGACAGTATATTTATCTGTGCCTTGTGGAAGGTGTGCTACTGATGATTCCCGTACCTGCTGTTGATATAACCTGTGTGGAGAACCTGTTGCTGATGGAGAACCCTGAAGCTGTTGCTGCATTTGAGGGAGAGAGTGAGGGGCTTGACTGAGAGATTTGGCAGATTGACGGATGGTCGAAGACTAAAGATTGAAGGATTCATCAGTTGCTTCCAGAGATTCGCTGATTTTTGATTTTTATCACCAAAGAGTCTGAAAAATTGGTTAAGTATAACCGACATCGGCGATTCTGCCGACGTCGGTCGACACTTGACCGACGTCGGCGGGGTTAGAACGGGTAAAAAGAGCCACTAAGCCCGTTTTTCATCCGCCAAGTGCCCTATCCGTTGGAGAATGTCGAGGGTTGGGCTAAATACGCACGAGAGTTTGTTAGGCGGTTAGAGAGAAGTAGGAATAGGTCTTGGGTGAGTCATAGCATGAGAATTAGTCCAAGATGAGGTGTCTTAGGCGAGGTGTCATGGGAGATGTGTCCAAGGAGGGGGGTTAATTCAAGATAAGTGTATTATTTCAAATTAGTAATTATTAGGAATGAGTTAGGAATGGACTAAGGGGGAAAGTGACCAAGGGTTAGACACTATTTAGGTGTCTACATTTGCCCTTTTTTGTCTTGTTGGTTGCTCTAAACGAACTGCAAGACAAAAACAGGAGTTGATTGCCCCAGGTATGGAATAAGGTTTGATTTCGTCTTGTTGGTTGTTCAAGTCAACTGCAAGACAAAAATAAGCGAGGGTTGGTTGCCCCGATTATGGATGAGGTATCCCCCCTCAAAGCAGGAGTCGAGAAATCCTTGTCCTTTTAATCCTCAATCCATTTCACCCTTTTTCCCTTAACAAAATCCTTTACAACCCTTTTATGACGTACGAATGCTTCGTCTTAATAAAAGGGAGGCCTTGACCTTCTATAAGTCTTGTCCATGACTCAATATCCTGTCAAAACTAAATCAAGATGTCAAAATATCCAATGTCACAAAATCAAATCAAAAAAAGCAGACTGCTCCTTCGAAGGACAGTTGCAATATCATTGCTGTAGCTAATAGACTGATCCCTCGAAGGACAACGATTCAAAAGCCCTTAAATCTATAAAGCAAAGTATAGACCACTCCCTCGAAGGATGGCTATGACTAAATCTTGCTACAGACAACACTTTCTTAGAAGCTTCCCGCATCGATCAACTTCACAAATGACCATCAAACAAATGACATCTTTTATGTGGACTTCCCGCATTGATCAGTCCTCTAAAAAAAAAAAAAAAAAAAAAAAAATCGGGTCATGGACTTGACTTGTAGTTGTCTCAGGGTCTCCTATAAAAAGGGGCAAAGTTATTCATACTCTAAAACGGGTTACCCTTTTCCTCCTATCATATCACCTACTCAAGGGATTTCGAGCTCACTTTAATGTCAAAAGTGATTCGATTACTGCTCTAACATAACTATGGTCAATGACGCAACGCATAAATGGGGCTCTTGGTTCTAACAACCCGTCTATGTTGTCTTTTTGGTCCTTGTCAATAAAAGGGCACTTATGCCTTTTAATTTTTGCCTACACTTTGGTCACATTCAACCACATCATTTGTCAAACCGACTCAAACCGACTTAATCCGACTCTTTTCAAACCACTCATATAGCTTAATCATTCTGGTTTCCATAGACATCAATACACATGGAAACTATCAACCACACAATTTATGTCAAGCATAAACCAATACTTGCTGAAACATAAATAGACTTCAATTCATTCTTAGCAAACATCCATCACGAATATGGATAGTTGCTAGGGATGAAAAACCTCGACCAATGTTACAACTTACACCATCTGGAAAACGCTGTAGCATCATCTCCTCCTTGTCATTTCAAGCATGTTCTCTCAGACATTTGAACGTGCTAGACCATTCTCATGACTAGACCAATAATCAACCACTTTGATCTTTTTCCTCCCTTCTTGGGAGAACTACATTGGCCTGAGGCCCTAACGACAGGGGCTATGTAGGCAGCACTCAGTTGACATGGGGTCTTCTGGGGTTAGCTCGGCCATTCTCTTCATCACTTTCTTCCATCTCTTCTCCACGAATGCCTATCTGCCACCTCGCAAAGCTCCTCGGTCAACTCTGGGTCACTTTCACTAAATCCACTCCAGAGCTCTTTTTTTCTCTTGGTCAAATGTCACAAATGACTTTTGGTGGGCCGCCAATCTTATTTTGTCAGATTTGGCAGACCGCCAACGTCGGCAAAATCGTGCTCCCGCCGACGTCGGCCTCTTTTGGCCACCGACATCGGTTCTATAACCGACGTCAGCGGCCTTAAAACTTCATCCCTCTTCAAAATGATCAAAATCATGCCCAACATCAGTCAGTCCTTCAGACCATGTCATTTTAGCCCCCTGGAGCACACTTAAGATCACTTTTGCATCCATCCATCGACCACCAGAGATTGGAGATCATGACTATCTCCTTTAACTGCGACTACTTCCAACGTAATTTTGCCTTGGTTGTTTTTGCATATATGCTACCTCATGATTGGTTAGCAAAATTGTGCGCACTTTTGACTTTCACAAGTATAGGATCGCAAGCCAGTTGATCCGCACTACTTGTGATTTTTTCGTGTTTTCGGGAGCACTTCCTAAGCTTGGGATACTTGGAACGCGACGACCATTGGAGCTTCAGCTTAGATTGAATAACCCAATCACCAGATGACTAAATGCTGGAGATCGGTTATTTCAATTTTGGCACTCCTTGATCCTCGACCTGCGACAATTTGCCCTGACCATCATCGTGAAGTGTACACGCAATTCCAACTTTTGCAGCGTTCTCTCTCTATCTTTTCACCCTTTTCATCCACTCTTTGTCAAATCAGCACCCGATACCAGGTTCCCTTCTCTCGACTCCTGCTTTGAGAGGGGATACCTCATCCATAATCGGGGCAATCAACCCTCGCCTATTTTTGTCTTGCAGTTCACTTGACGAAATTAACCTTATCCCATACCTGGGGCAACCGACTCCTGTTTTTGTCTTGCAGTTCATTTAAAGCAACCAACAAGACAAAAAGGGGCAAATGTAGACACCTAAATAGTGTCTAACCCTTGGTCACTTTCCCCCTTAGTCCATTCCTAACCCATTCCTAAAAATTACTAATTTGAAATAATAAACTTATTTTGAATTAACCATCCTTGGACACATCACCCATGACACCTCGCTTAGGACACCTCGCCTTGGACTAATTCTCATCCTATGACTCACTCAAGACCTATTCCTACTTCTCTCTAACCGCCTAACAAACTCTCGTGCGTATTTAGCCCAACCCTCGACATTTTCCAACGGATAGTGCACTTGGCGGATGAAAAACGGGCTTAATGGCTCTTTTTGCCCGTTCTAACCCCGCCGACGTCGGTCACCTGTCGGCCGACGCCGGCGGAATCGCCAACGTCGGTTATACTTAACCAAATTTTCAGACTCTTTGGGGACCCCAACAGAAATCGGCTGATCTGCGGAAACAAATCACGAATCTTTGAATCTTTAGTCTTGAACCATTCGTCAATCTGCCAAATCTCTCAGTCAAGCCTCTCACTCTCTCCCTCAGGTGCAGCGACAGCTTCAGGTTCTCCATCAGCAACAGGGTCACACAGGCTACATCAACAGCAGGTACGGGAATCATCAGTAGCACACCTTCCACAAGGCACAGGTAAGTATACTGTCTGTGTTTTTATTCTCTTTTCAGTTATTGCTTTCAAACAATATCTCCCTAGACCAGACTGTTAACCAAGCCAGACTCGAATCTTGACTTATCCACCTACCTGTTTCCTCTGTCCTATATCGGACCATACACTCTGTCCATTCAATCGGACTTTCAGACCCAGACCCCAGACCATTTAACCAAGCCCAAAACTTTGTCTCAAGACTGTTAACAAACCCAGACCCTTCCTTGGCCTTGTCTACAGACCCAGACCCTGACCAAACTCTGTCCACGGACCATAGACCAACTCAGACCTCGTCCAAAGACCTTTGCCTCTACCGACGCCGGTCACTACCCCAACTGATATCGGCAGATTAACCGACGTCGGCACCTTGACCAACCGACGCCGGCGACTATGATCAGTTCGACAACTTCTTTCAAGTAAGTCTTTGCTTCCCTTTTTCATTCCATTTCTTTATCATTTCAATTCTTCATCATTCAGCTATTTATCAGACATTTCTTTCCATTGATTAGTGGGTTTATATCCCTTAAGGAAGTTTTCATACTTCTGGGATCAAGCTTTCGCTTGACAACCCACCATCTGTCCATTTAACGCTTTCTTTTGTCCAAGCTTCTTTTCTTTGCAGGTGTCATTCCTCCACAGCCAAAGAGGAGTACTCACACGTCTGGATTACGGTGCGCAGACTATATCTAGGTACACATCAAGCCTTGACCATTCCTTCCCAAGTTTCTTAATTCTTCTTTGAATCTGAAAGCAAAATTTGAATAGAAATAATTCGATAAATTAGCGAAAATTTGGGCGAACCCAGTGTTGAGCACACACTTATACTGGGAGGGGGGTGAATCAGTACAAGGTAATCTTTTAATTTTTAAAATTGATAATCACAATCATATCAATCACACAATATCAACAATTAAGAACACAAGATTTACATGAAAACCCTTTCAGGAGAAAACCATGGAGAAAAGGACTGCTTGTATTTATTGTCCAAATCCAACCACAAATAAAATTCTTCTTAAAAAACTTGTAGGCACCAGCCTATTGGAGACACCAATCCCTGTTGCTAAACAATTTGTAGGCACCAACCTACAGGGCACACCGATCCCCACTGCTAAGCATCAACTTAACAAGAGACATTAATCTCTTCTTTTGAAGGCACCAATCTCTACTGAAACAATCTTCCACCTTACTATTGTTGCTTCATGAACGAATGATGACAAATTCAATCTCCTCTTCTTCTCCACAAAAATTTGCTTATGTTAGAATGATAGAAAGAATTAATTTCATATGTTTTACAACTATTCGTCTTATATAGCCTTCAAAGGCTCTTTACAAAGGAGGCGTCCCATCCAAGAGGCACCTCTTCACCAAAAGATGTGTCCATTGAGATTTTTGTCGACATTTTCGTTTGACATTTCCATTGATATTTTCATTGACAATTCTGTTGACATCAATTACAATTCGTTTGACATTAATGACAATATTCCAACAATCTCCCCCTTTGTCATTGATGCCAACCTTGCAAAGATAATTTGTGAATACAACATGAACATAATACTCCCTCTTTCTACAGTACTCCCCCTTTCGCATCAATGGCAAAGGGAAGGTTAGTCCTTTCACAAAGAAAACTCTCCCTTTTTGTAATACTTCCTCTTGACATCAACAACATCATTCTCCCTTTTCCTTTAACTCTTCCCCTTTTTGAAACTCTCCCTCATTATAAAATATGCATCAGATGATCTATCTTTGAATTGTCTTCTCCATGGAGCTGAAAGATAATGCAATAATTAGCTCCCCTTGAATTCATACTTTTTCTTATGAACTCAGTGATATCTCTTGTGCACGAAATGCAATTTGCACAAGCATGGATTTCTCCTTTTTGTTCCCCTGCTTCTTTTTCCATACTTTTGAAGTTTCTTCTTTTTGTTTACTCATAGCTTCCACTTTCTTATTCTGCCTAGGAGGTTCCATAAAACCACTTCTACAGAAGCGTGCTGTATGTCCAAAGTTGTTGCACTTATAGCATATGACATTGTAATCCAGTAAAGGAGCAAATGGATTGTAGTTTCTACTTGAATACCCATAAGAATTGTTATTGTTCCATACAAAATCATTTCTTGCACGTGCCCTACAATCTCTAACTTTATGACCAAAATGATTACAGAAATAACAATAACCATAAAAGGAACTACGGAACTTGGTCATATGAGTGTGTTTTGGAAGAATGATCTTCTAATTGTATTTTTATCCTTGTTTTCGTGAGGAATTTTGTTTTTTTGAGGAATGCCATTTTATTTCTTCTTGCTGATAGGACTTTTGATAGGGCTTTTTAGGGCTTCATCATAACTAATTGGTTTTTCTTCATTTGACTTCTTTGGTGCCTCATTGGAGACTTCTTTATTTGCCATTTGATTTTCCTTATATCCAAGACTAGTCTTTATAAATGGTGACCTTTGTCCATTTATAATATCATCCAAAATCTTGGTACTCTTTTCAAACTTAAGACTCATGTTTAGCTTAGCCGTCGTTTACTTTAATTCTTTCCTCAGGGAGACAATCTTGGACTCTAACTTCTTGCAGTTCTCTTCCTTTGTCTTTAGCTGAATTCTCACTTCCTCTTCCATACTTTTTGCCGCCTCTAGTTGAATATTTAGGCTAATGATAATCTTTTCTGATTCCTCAAGGCTTTGCGACAATTTATCTCTTGAATCACACTCCTTTTCATATTTCTCAAGTTGAAACTTTTGTTTCAAATTCTTTTTTTTAAGCTTATTGATCTCGCTTAAGGCACAAATAAGTTCTTCAAGATCCACTTCCCCATCTATTTCAACATTCTCTTCTTCTGACTCCTTTTTCTTTGTCTTCACTTTCTAAGCTATCACCTTTTGTTTCTATTGCCATGAATAGAAACTCTTCTCTATCGTTAGCAGAGAAACTCTCTTCGGATGGACTACTTTCCTCTTTGGAGTAGAGGCTTTTCTTGTGCTTGTAAAAGCTTTTCTTTTTCTCAGGTTTGCCTTTTTTGTGGCCCTTTTTATGTTGATAATGTTTGTCACCTTTCTTTATATTATGCTCTTCTTTCTCATCACTACTCTCATTTTCTGTATATGGGCATTTGGCAACAAAATGTCCTATCTGTAGGAAAATAACATGCAAAGAGAAATAAACACAGTAAAATGAAAATAGATTCAAGACACTTACACAGATATTATGTGGAAAAACTTGGCAAATCACCAAGTAAAAAACCACGGGAAAAGGTCTTCAGAATTTTATTATGCAGGAATTAATCCGCAATTACAATAATGGCAGTCGCCATGCACAAACTCAGAAATGAGTACAATGAGTACAACTCAATCATTAATTTACAATTCATGGGTTCCTTATATAGGAAAAATACATAGTACAAAACCGCGCTAGTACGAACCCACGTGTACTACAATCCGCGTGTAGTACAAAACGCGTGTACTAACTCTTCGAAAAATGTGTAGTATGGAATCCACGCTCGGGTTAATCGTCCAACCTGCCAGCTTGGTTGCCACCTGCTTATTCAAATGTTGACTTCACATATCAACACTATCTTTCCACAATTAAAGCATTTAAAAAACAACTTACCTTTGTACTTGCCGGATCCTTTCTTTAGCTTCCTCACAAAATGAGCTTTTCTTCGTCTAAATCATCATTGGGACTATCACTTGCCTTGGGCTCTTTATTTGAGGCTTTGAAAGCTACCTCTCATTTAGATGATTTCTCCTTTTTGGTCCTCATTTCATATGCCGTGAGGATCCCATGCCACTCATCCATATTTAATCTAGATCTTTCATTTCTTCGATGGTGGAGACTTTGGGCATCAAATCTCAAGGGAAGAGATACTTTCTGCACAATCATTGTATCCTCAACCTTTTCTCCAAGACCTCTAATATTGTTAACAATTTCATCCACACGAAGCAGATAGGCTGCAATGTTTTCTTCTTCCTTCATTTTCAAACTTTCGAATTGTCTTCTATGTGTTTGAAGCTTAACTTTCTTTACCTTGTCGTCTCCTTCATAGATGTTTTTTACTTTATCCCAAATCTCTTTTGCCGATTCACAATGCATTACTTTGACAAACTCCGATTTTGATAGACCACACAAAATTTCATTCATAGCTTTTGCATTATTTTCACTTGTCTTCTTTCCTGCTGTATTTGTTGGAGGAGATGATGGAGCTATATATCTACTCACAACTAATTGCCAAATATCAAAGCCAAGAGCCATTAGGTGAGTGCGCATCCTTATGCTCCAGAAGGTATAGTTCGTTCCATCGAACAATGGGGCCTTGTTTGAGAAAAATCCTTCTTGACTGGCCATGTGTGCTCTTGAGATCTACCTTCTAGCGGTTAGACTATTTATGAAAGAACCCGCTTTGATACCAATTGTTGAGCACACGCTTATATTGAGAGGGGGGTTGAATCAGTATAAGACAATTTTTTACTTTTTCAAATTGATAATCATAATAATATCAATCACACAACATCAATAATTAAGAACACAAGAACACAAGATTTACGTGGAAACCCTTTCGGGAGAAAACCACTGAGAAAAAGACTGCTTGGATCTACTATCCAAATCCAACCACAAATAAAATTCTTCTTACAAAATTTGTAGGTACGAACCTACTAAAGACACCAATCCCCGTCGCCAAATAATTTGTAGGCATCAACTTATTGGAGACACCAATCCCCATTGCTAAACAATTTGTAGCTATCAACCTACTGGAGACATCGATCTCCACTGCTAAGCACCAACTGTTGACAATTCTTTCACAAGTCGGATTGTCTTTTGCCATTTAGAAAGTTCACGTCTCTAGCCAGGGAAGAAAGAATACATTGCTTTTTTCTGGTAAGGGCCTTTGCTACAACAGGAAAATTCCAAGGGAATGGTTCATAAAAAAAGCTTTTACTTCGGAAAAGAGCCTTCGGAAAAGTGCTAAGGACAAAAGTCCGCAAGGCAAAAGACAAAACCAAAGTGCCTAAGACAAAGGAAGTAATTCCTTCGGACTTTTTGTCCGAAGGAATACTTTGGAGAATCCAAAAGTCCACCTAAAGAAGCAAGGTTTAAAGCCAAGGCCCTTCAGAAGGGTCATTTTCAAGAAACCCGAAGGGCAGGGTACCCTTTGGGAAGGTACAGGAGCAAATTCAAACCTTTGCAAAAAGCCCGGGTTCCTTGCAATTTTTACGAATGGCACAAATGAGAGATAGGAGCCCTTGCGGAGGGCACTTGCTCGGCGACAGGACCATTGCAAATTTTTCGAAGGGCAATTTTTCTGAAGGCAAGTGAAGAAGGCAAAAGCGAAGGGTTAATTCCTTCGGACAAATACGGACAAATAGTCCGAAGAAATTCGGAGCGGTCCAAACAAAAGCCGACAGCAAAGTCCGTTAAAACAAAGGCAAAGACGAAGAATGAATACCTTTGGGCTTTTTGTCTGAAGGAATTCCTTCGGACAAAAACTCTGAAGAAATTCGGAGAAATGGCCGCGCAAAAGTCCGAGAAAATAAACCCGAAGAAGAATTTCAAAGGCCAAAGGAAGTGACTGAGATAATTCTTGCGGAGATTTTGTCCGCTGGAAAATGACTTAGCAGGGAAAACCAACGAGCAAAGAGCAAAGGCAAAGAACAAAGTATTTCTTCAGGGTTTTTGTCCGAAGGAATTCTTTCGGACAAAAAGTCCGAAGAAATTCAAAGTAAGTCAATAAAGAGAAAAACCCGACTAAGACAAGGAGCCCGAGCAAAGGAAAGTATCCCTTCAGAAAAAAGTCCGAAGGAATACTTTGGAGAATAAAGCCGAGAGAAAGAAATGCCGCAGGAAATTCAAGGAAATGAAAAGAAGTTCGAAGGAAATTGCAAACAGAGGATTCCGAAAGAAAGGCCAAATGAAGGAGATATAGACTGGATATAAATAAAATTAAATCCAAATATAGAATCCCGCCAGAAATAGACATGAATAGGCAGACCAGAATAGGGTAAAATACATGCAAGCAGGGGCTATTTTTGAACAATGGTCAAAGCTTCAGTTGATTGGCTATTGAAGCCCTGCTCGTCTCCAGACCAACTCACGCATCCGAGGGTCCAACTCAGCGTCAACCGAAGTTCCAAATTCGAATGTCGAGTTGACTGTTCTAGATTTAGAGTTGACTAATTGTTAAACGCCGCATCCACGAGGAGCTTTCCATGTGAGGGAGAATGATCTCTTCGTCCAACTCAACTTGCCAAACAGTCAACTCAGCCGATCTCTTCGTCCAACTTAGCTTATCAATCGGCCAACTCAGCCTTGCAACGTTCCAATTCGGCATCAAGCAAGCTCACGTAGAGTTCTAAAATTAACATTGGCGTGGATCTCCATGCAAATAGAGGTGGGCAGTTCAGAACGAAAACAAGTTCACTTCCTCAAGTGCAAGAAGCTTCATGCAAAGACAAAAAATGAAATATATTTAATTGAAAGGCCAAGTCAGCCTTGAGTTAACCGAAGTTAATCCTTCTCTTCAAATTTTCAACGCCAATCTTTGGCCTTTTGTAATTCTCTATAAAATGGCTTTTAGCTTTGATTAAAAATCATCCAATCCCTCTCTTGGTTAGACCAGACTCTGCCATTGGTGAGTTGTGTAACCTTTTCAATCAATAGGACTGTACTTTCAAATTTCAAGTGTTGGCATAGTGTATATTCATTTAGCAATTTGCATAAGTGGTAGATTTTTCTCCCTTCCCAAATTTTGATTCATACCTAGTTGCTAGATTATCTTTATGCAGGTCATGTTAAAGTGTTCTTTATGTCTTTTGCTGAAGTCGTAAGTGGATGTTAGGTGGCTGCAAAGTGTCTTGTATCGGACCCTCTCCATTGTTTTCCCTCAGGTTTTGGTCATTGGATCGAACCTCTTCATGATCGAACCTCTTCATGAAATATTTATGCATAAGTGATTGATTGAAATCATAGGTCTTCCTTTTCCCTTGTTTGTTCAGTGTTCAAGGTTCTAAGTTGAGTGGATCAAACTTCTGGTGTATCACCCCTTTTAGGTAGGATTTTCCCTTAAAGTTTCCTTCTCCCTTTTCATGGTAGTCTGCAGCATAGAGTAGAGATCCTCATTGATACATCATACAAGAACCAACATTCTCTGGAGGTTTTTCTCACCGTTGAGGCACCCACCCTCGTGAGAAAATCCCATTGTTTCAGTCGGATAGAGGACTGGCCATTTCACTCACGTCTTCGATTCAGGGCGCAGCTCCAGGTTGACAACACCAACTTAGCAAGAGACACCAATCTCTTTTTTATAAGGCATCGACTTCTATTGAAACAATCTTCCACCTTACTATTGTTGCTTCATCAACGAATGATGGCAAATTCAATCTCATATTCTTCTCCATAAAAATCTGCTTATTCTAGAATGATAGAAAGAATTAATTCCATATGTTTTCCAATCTTCTATCCGTTTTATATAGCCTCCAAAGGCTCTTCACAAAGGAGGTGTCCCATCCAAGAGGCACCTCTTCACCAAAAGATGTCTGTTGACATTTTCGGCAATATTTTCGTTGACAATTCCGTTGGCATTTTCATTGACATCAATTACAATTCCTTTGACATCAATGACAATATTCCAACAACCAGTAATTGCCATTCAAACTCACCAGCTATTTTTTTGGCTCCTGGTGAATACTAGGTCGCTCGATTAATTGCATAAATTTGGGCGAAAACAATAATCGCCACTCAAACTCGCTAGTTATTTTTTTGGCTCCTGGGGAGTACTGTGCCTAGTACTTGCCCAATACTCATCAGGAGCCAAAAAAAATTGGCTAGTTTGAGTGGTGATTACTTGTTTCGCCCAAATTTTGACAATTACCGAGTGATCCTAGTACTCGCTGGGAGCCCAAAAAAATAACTAGTGAGTTTGAGTGGTGATTATTGGTTTCACCCAAATTTCCGTGATTAATCGAGTGATCGAAGATTAACTGACGAGTATGTAATCGACGAGTACTATGCCAGTACTCGTCGAGAGCCTGTACGTGATTGGGTGCGTCCAAAACATGTTTAGACACGTTTAGGCCTGGCAAAAACATCATGGACGTTGCAAAAACGCTTTAAAAACATTGCTGTTTGTTTATAAATTCATTCAAGTTTTCTCATTGGATTCACACAACATTTGGAGCATTCATAGCAAATTGGAAGGAGAAAAATTCGGCGAACACATTTCCCGATTAGTACATTTAAAAATAAAAACAAAAATTTCCGAGCATGTAAATGCATTGTAATTTAATTGTAAACATGTTTGATAAATATTCGTGCATTTCGTTCAATTCGGTAATTGTTATTTACAATTTATGCATAGTTTTTCATGCTTTTTGAATAATTTTTTTTTTAAATTATTAGCATAAAAATTATGGTTTCCGTTTATCATTATAATTTATGTTTATTGTAGAGATTGTTCAAAATGTTTTCAATATTTTGTCTGTGTTGTACAATCACAATGTATGCAATTGCATAAGCCCTAGGGTTGGATCAAGATGTTTAAATTTACAAGTTTACAATGTAAGGTTATTTTTAAAAATATTGTATTTTAATTTGTTTTAAATGTTTATTTATTTATTTTTAATGTTGTTTTGAACATGTTTGTAGGTTTACCGTTAGCATACAATGACATTCGACAGTGCATCGGGATCAAATTCAGTTAATCATAGTCAATCCGGCTCCTTTTAATGCTTGCACTGTTGCTTGAAACTATGTCATATGGGTTGAAACATCTCAAACGACTACAATTTGTTCATTTTGCTTGAAAAAGATTTTAGGTGCTATCAATCGCTTCAAGTACCATCTTTCATGCATTCTTTGCCGCAATGTCACGCATTGTCCCAATGTAATGGAAGAGGCAAAACGAGAGATGGTTGCAGAGCTTCCATTGTTGGACGAAAATAAAATAGAGAGGGCAAGGTTGCAAGTAGCCATAACAATGGCTATTGCTCCCGTATCGGTAGAAAAAGAGACGATATAACATAAACTGTGGGCTCTACTCGTGGTTCATGCAAACGCCTAGGCACCTCAATTTGATCGAGTTCGAACTAGATACATAATTTTTTTAGGCCTAAAAACACATTTGGGGCAAAACGTTTGTTGTAAGGTATAGGATGGAACACGATGACACATGTAGAAGCAGATAAAACATGTGCAAATGTTTGGTACTTCAACAACCTTTCTTTCAACGTGACGAGGAGCTCGTATTAAAAATATTTGGTGACAATATTAATAGATGCAGGAAAGGGTATAAAGCACCCTCTCCAAGAGACTTAAGTGGAAGGTTGCTTCAAAATATAGTTGAAGATGTAAAAGTAATTGTGGAAGACAAAAGAAGCCTTGGCGAAAGTTTAGATGCACCATTCTTTTCGATGGATGGATTGATGGAAATAAACGCACTCTCATCACTTTTTGGTGCCTTTAAATGGTGAGTTGTTTTTTTTGAAGTCCATTGATGCATCTTACAAAATAAAAAATGCAGTAACTTTGAGCTTGATGCTCGAGCAAGTTGTTTTAGAGGTTGGCATCGAGAATGTTGTCCAAGTTATCATAGACAATGCAACATATATGACAGCTGAAAGATTTTTTAAGAACAAACATCCATCACTTTTTTGGACCCTTTGCATGGCCCATTGCCTTGATCTTCTTTTGAAGGACATAAACAAACTTGATTGGGTGTAATCGATTGTAGAAGAAGCCAAAGACATCACAAATTATATATACAATCACCATTGGGTTTTTAATTTGATGAGAGAGCGCACTAAGGTGAAAGAGCTTATTCGAACAGGGGTCACCAAGTTTGCAATGCATTTTCGTATGTTGCAAGGTATTTGTAGTTTGTTGATTCCTTTGAAGCAAATATTTGTAAGTCAAGCATGGATGGACTCATCATATTCAAAGAAAGCGGATAAATTCAAGGTTGGAAAGACAATTTTTAGTGAGGCCTTTGAAAAGAGAGCTACAAAGATCGTCAAGGTAACTTGAAATTTCAATTTAAATTTCAAGTCTATTCCTTTATTTTTTATTTTTTAAACTTAAAATATTTATTTTATTTATAAGTTTGTAACTTTTTAGATGTTGGAGCTTTTAGTGAGGGTTTTGCGCTTGGTGGATGGGGAGCAAAACCCAATGGGTTACATTTATGAGGCCATGGATAGGGCCAAAGAGGCCATCCAAAACTCGAAGTTGGCAATTTGGCACAATCTCCACTATAATAGTTTTGGATGGCCTTTTTGGCTTTATCTATGGCCTCATAAATATAACCCATTGGGTTTTGCTCCCCATCCACCAAGCGCAAAACCCTCACCAAAGGCTCTGACATCTGCAAAGTTACAAACAAATTAAAGTTATAAACTTATAAATAAAATAAATATTTTAAGTTTAAAAAATTAAAAATAAGGGAATCGACTTGAAATTAAAATTAAAATATCAAGTTACTTTGACGATCTTCGTAGCTTTCTTTTCAAAGGCCTCATTGAAAACTATCTTTCCAACTTTGACTCCATCATCTTTTTTTGAATATGCTGAGTCCATCCATGCTTGACTCACAAACATCTTGCTTCAAAGGAGTCAACAAGCTACAAATACTTTGCAACATAATAAAGTGGGTTGCAAACTTGATGACACTTGCTCGAACAAGCTCTTTCCCCTTGGTGTGTTCTTTCATCAAGTTGAGAATTCAAGGGTGATTGTATTTATATTTTGTGATGTCTCTGGATTCTTTTACAATTAGTCACACCCAATCAAGTTTGCCTACGCCCTTTAAAAGAAGGTCAAGGCAATGGGTTCAAAATAGTGATAGATGTCTATCTTTGAGAAGTCTCCTTGTTGTCACATTTGTTGTTGTATTGTCTGTGATAACTTGGACAACAATCTTGATACCCACCTATAAAACCACCTGCTCGAGCATCAAGCTCAAAGTTTATGAATTTTTTAATCTTGTTAGATGCATCAATGGACTTAAAAAAAAACCAATTCATCATTTGAAACCGCAAAAAAATTGATGAAGTTGCAGTTCTTTCCATCAATCCATCCATCGAAAAGAATAGTGCATCTAAACTTTTGCTACAACCTTTTTTGATCTTCCACAATTACCTTTGCATCTTCAATTGCATTTTGAAGCAACCTCCCACTTAAGTCTATTGGAGAGGGTGCCTTGTGCCCTTTCTCTACAATTGTCAATATTGTCACCAAATATTCATAGTACGGGCTCCTTGCCATGTTGAAGGGAAGATTGTTGAAGTATCAAAAATTTGCACATGCTTTATTTGCTTTTGCATGCGACTTTTTGTTTCATCCTGTACCTTGCAACGAAGGTTGTGCCCCAAGGGTGTTTCTAGACACAAAAAAACTGTGTATCTGGCTCAAACTCAAAGTTTATGTGCCTAGGCGCTTGCGTGGACCACGAATAAAGCTCACAATTTTTGTAATAGCCGTCTCTTCTTTCTGTGCTGATGTGGGAGCAATCGCTGTTATGGTTGCTTGCATTCTTGCCCTCTCTAATTTATTTTCGTCCAACAATGCAAGCTTTACAACCATCTCTCGTTTTGTTTCATTCGTTCCACTGGGACAATGCATGACATCACAACAAGGAATGCATAAAAGATGGTACTTGAAGCAATTGATGCTTCCTGAAATCTTCTTCGAGCAAAATAAACAAATTGTAGTTGTCTGGGATGTTCCAATTTGTATGTCATACTTCCAAGCAGCGGTGCGAGCACTAAGGGGAGGCGATTGGCTACCATTGATTGGATCTAACTCTGATGCACTATCGGATGCCATTGTATGCTAACGGTAAACTTGCAAACATATTTAAAACAACATTAAAAAAAATAAAAATATATTTTTTTAAAACAAATTAAAATACAATATTAAAAAAATAACCTTACATTGTAAACTTGTATATTTAAACATCTTGATCTAGCCTTAGGGCTTATGCAATTGCATACATTATGATTGTCCAACACGGACAAAATGTTGAAAACATTTTGAACGATCTTTACAATAAACATAAATTATAACGATAAACGGAAACCATAATTTTTACCTTAAAAGTTAATAGTATAAAAACAACATTTTAATTCAAAAATCATGAAAAACTATGCATAAATTATAAATAACAAATACGGAATTGAACGAAATGCATGAATATTTATCACAAATGTTTACAATTAAATTACAATTCATTTACATGTTAAGAAAAAAAAAACAAAAAAATGTACTAACCTGGAAATGTGTTTGCTGATTTTTTCTCTTTCCAATTCGCTCTGAATGCTTCAAATGCCATGTGAATCCAATGAGGGGCCTTGAATGAATTTATAAGACAAACAACAGTGTTTTTTGAGTGTTTTTACAGCGTCCATGATGTGTTTGGCAGCCTTGGATGTGTTCTGGACACGTCCAACTGCGTATAGGCCTCCCGACGAGTACTAGCACAATACTTGCCTGGTACTTGCGATTGCCAATACTTGATGGGTACTTGCAATTAATCACGAGTACTTAGCGAGTATTGTGCCAGTACTCGATGACAGCGAAAAACATTGGCGAGTTTGAGTGGCGATTACTGGTTTTGCTCAAATTTATGCGATTAACCGAGTGACTGGCAATCAACTGACGAGTATGTAATCTATGGTATGTACCTTATATCTCATTAGAAATGGGGCATTTGAAAATAAAGTGTTCTTCATTCTACCTCTCAAGTAGGACATAATTGGTAGATCCTATAACCGTGAGGAACGTGTTGGTCTCACCCAACTTGTAATTGTTGTGAACAACCCTTAGTTGACTAGGAGGAATCCTTAGACCGTGTGATCGGTGGCATTGAAGATAGTCATGTTGGACAATGTTAGCATCAACAACCTGTAAGAAATGGCTAGCGTAGAAAGCTAATCTTTGGGTTGAGGGGTCCCAATAACCTGAATTTATTGTTGGTAAATGTCCTTGTCAACTCTATTACACATCCTTCGAGGGGAGAAGGTGGGGATGGGCATCTAGTGACTTGTGAGTATCTAAATGGAGGGATCCAATAGGGTGAAGAAGCCAACTAACCTCAAAATACCAACATCGTCAATGCCCAAGTAGACCCAAGGAGGGAACCCTCTTTGAAGAACAAAGTACCAAACATGGGTATCATTCATGACTCGAGGTGGAGTCGCCCAAAGCCTAGGGCCTGTGAAGAATGAAAGTGAGCTTGAAGACAGTCTCCAGATGATGAGGCCCAGAAAAGCATTGTCTTTGTACTCATAAGCAATCTAGATGTCCTCTGCATAAATGATTAAATTCCTTTTAGAAAGATCAATAATTCTTGAAATGGTGAAGCAATCTCCATATGTTTGATGTTTTCCATGTTTTTTGCACAACACTGCCTTCGTTTAGTCGCCCAAGGATGTCTCATCCACTTTGAAACATTTACATTTTTCTTAACGAACTAATAATTTTTTTTTTAGAGCAGTCTGCAATTTCTTGCACAGTGAGCAATTTGTGTGAACAGCCATGCTGAAATTAGGTGGGAAAAAACGGGCATGCTGGAATTAGGTGGAAAAATATGCACTAGCTGGGGGTATTAATACATGTTCGATCCCATGTTTCATACCTTTTTAATCTTGCCTGGAGTCAGTCAGATTGACTCCATTTGGGCACATATTAACCCTGTTTGGGCTGGACAACAGGTTGTAGTTAAATGAAAAGTCATAAAACAGAATAATGGGCTGCGAAGCAAATCTCAGCACAACACTGATCACACCCGTCAAGTGACTTTTTTGCAATCTTCTGCAGAGGGATTTATGGCGAATATTATCAATATTTGATAGTATAAATTTCAATAGCAGTAGTCATAGTGTTAGTAGTAGCTGGTCAGCTATGTTCTTTGTTCTTGATTTTGGTAACCTGAGCAGGGCCTCAAAGCAAAAAATGTTGTATTCTAGCCCGTGATTTTGCCCATCTTTTGTAACGATTTGATGGGCCCATAATTGTACTATCTTTCAGTAATATATATATATATATATATATATATATATATATATATAAATGATTTGATAAATTCCACCCTCACAGAGTGTCCTTCAGCTTAAATTCCATGACCAAGGGGTATCTCTTCCGTCAAATTCGCCCAGGTCTTGCACCTGGCCTTGTCTGCTGGGGCATGCCACACCCAGAATTGGATCTGGTAGTTTACCCATTTTTAACACTAAACATTTGTACATTTTATCATGTAACATGCCTCGTAGGGATTTGAACACGGGTCTCTGCTATGAAAGCCCCAATGATTTACCACTTGAACTCATCTCATTTGACATCTTTCAGAAAAACATTTGGCTTTTTAGAAAAAAATTAACGGGCTGCCATTCTTGAAGTTCTTGGAACATACTTTTTGATTTTTATTATCTTCATCCATTCTTTTTCTTTAATTCCATTTATGTATATGCTTTGATAACTATTTAGGCTTACACTATTATGACATAATGAGGTGGCTTACTAGGTTCACAGAGTATCTACAATTAAGCATGGGGATGTTATATATCATTGGATAGCTGTTGAGATGTTTGTTGCAATGCTGCATAGCTCTTTATTGTTCTTTTAGTTCTTGGGCTGTAACATAAGGTTCATATTTTGATTTTGATTTTGATTTTTAGAGCATGTTAATGTAGTGACAGGAGAATTATTGTGATGGTTCTTCCTCAGCAGCATGATTATTAAATAGGCTTCAGTCCCAGAAGGAGAACCGTAATTAACATTTTTTGGGTCGTAATTCAAGATATAATTTCTGGCTTTAAGATGTTCAATATATATATATATATATTTTAGATTCTTCTCTTTAATTTGTTTTCGCATCTATGATGCGTTTATTTTCTTCAAATGCATATCAGTTGGAGATGTGTTTTTTTCTGTTCTTGCTCATATGTTCCAGAAATGCCTCTACGCCTGGGTACTCCTATTGTTTTAGAGGATTCTTTTGTCTGAGTTACTAAGCATATAGCTTGCTATTTACCTCTTTTGCAGTGTTCTGATTATTAAAATGCTTGACAGTGTTATTCTGACAGGTTGAATTTAGTTGTATTGTGATGTAGAGGAGAGCTATTGCAAAGCATGGAATAAGGCACGCCAAGAGCAAGGAGAACCTACATATAGTGATAACATGTAAGTATACATTGCTCAATTTTATCTGTTTGCATTTTTGTGATGTAAGTATACATTTACATTTGTGCAACAAGTATGGACACATTGAATAAGCAAGAGGTTGAAGGAGATATGGGTTATGGCAGTCATAATACACAAGTGCAAATTCTATGAATTGTTGTGACTTTTATACATGTATACACAAGTAAAGAAGAACAGGGCATGTTGGGGTTGTAACACAATTTACAAGATTCCCACTTCTTCTATTGGTGATCAGGATTGATATTGAAAAGTCGCTGTGTTCAGATCTCTTTTGTTTGATGCATTGTGCTGCATTGATCACCTGCTGTAGTATTTCATAGATAAATATAGCAATAGAATTCACAACCAAAGTTATTCTCTATATCCTAATTATGGAAACTATCCTAGAGCTACATAGTTTTGATTCTAAGTTTCTTCTCTCTTTCTTACCATAGTGTCTTACAGCTTCCAAGGGGAATGACCAAAGCTTGAAGTTCAGTAACATGATTGAAATGTGATGGCATACATTTCTGACTGTTTTTTCTTGAGTGATTACACAGATTTGATGACCTAGTAAGAAGATTTGAGAAACCAGATAGACGAAATCGTTGGGATTCTCCTCTTTATGAGTTAAAGCCAGCTGAAGGTAACTTCAAGATTACATTAGATATTTTGTACAATGGATATTAGTTCTGAATTGCGACTGTCAAAGGGTTGATTTTTTAAATTGAGCATCATTGACTGTAGTTTCAATTTTAGTTTTTGACTGTATGCCAACTTTTGATGTAGAAGTATTTTAATCTCATTTAGAGAAACAAAATGGAATATTTCTAAGGGTCCGCAAATAGCCAATAAATGTTGATAAGATTATAATTGGTTTACAAAAAAGTAAACTGTAGTAGAGACACTATAACTTAACAAAGTATGAAGTTTAAAGTGAACTGTGTAGAAGGGATGGGTGTTCTCTAGAACCACAGATGACAACAATGAGAAATGTGAAGGGAAGAGAATGGGGCTTCAAGGCATCATAAAAAGAAGTTGGTAATTGAGGTTGCAAGAGCATGTTAGTATCTCCATGTGGTATGTCATTGGACTGTTTTACCATGGTAGAAGTGATAATCATGCTGCTTGGATCCCGAGCCTCTGGTAGGCTGCTACAGTAAGGAGGTGATGAGGTGGGTGTTTGTTCTCTTGGCTATTTTTGCCGAGTAAGGCCCTTTTATCTAAAGTTAAGTTCAAATGAATAATGCCACCCATCATTTTAGTGTATTAATGCTGAATCGGAACCTTATCTGTTGTTATAGACTTTGTAGATTTGCAGGTTCCACTTTGATGGGAATAAATGAATATCTGGTCCAAGGAAATATCAAACCATGAATGTTATTTTGGGATGTTAGATCTTCATCATGAGGTAGCAAATGAAATAATGGAAATCAATTGCCATTTAAGTGAATTTGAGTAAGACCTCAAATTTAACCCTGAAATCCTCGTCAATGGCAGGCTTGGCACAAGTGTACCCTTCTCTTGATTAGATTGCCTTCAAATTGCCCACACTTCACTGCTGACCATAAACACCAACAGGGCTTGACCACTAATTGTTGCCCCGGCATTATGAAATTTGAGGCATATCACATCTGATAAATTATCAACTACTACAACTTGGAGAGTTGTCTAAAGAGTGCTTGGAATTGGTGATGGTTTGTGATAAACTTTAAAATCTATTCATTCTCACTATCAATTTCTTTCATCCATGAAATCGGTTGTAATTCTTTGAAAATGGTTTTTAAGTTAAGAACTATGTGGATTTTAAAAAGTTGTTTAATTGAATTTGAGTAAGACCTCAACTTTAACCTAAATATCTTCATCAACAGCAGGCTTGGTACAAATGCACCCTTCCATCAATTAGACTGTCTTCAAATTGTCCACATTTCACTAATGACTATAGACACCAAAGTGGGTTTGACCATTAAGTGTTGCTTCAACATGATGAAGTTCAATGCATATCATGCATGAGCGACTTCAACAACTAAAACTTGGAGAGTTGTATAAAAATAACCTGGTATTTGTGATGGTTTTTGATAAACCTCAAAATCTGGTCATTCTCACTTGCGAACTCTTTTATCCATGGAATCTGTTGTAATTATGCCGAGAGGTGTTCTACAATGGCATCCGGGGGATGGGGGTGGGCTGTAATGTAGTGTGTTTACTTTTAATTCCAACCTTAAATTTGACATCATTTCACCATCACTTAATTTTTTTCCTTTTTTCTTGTAGTGTTCAATCGAAAAATCGTAGTATCTTGGCTATATGGTGCAGTTTGAAGCCCCTTTTGTTTTCCAGAAAGATTATTTTGAGCTTAACACATTGGTATAGTTAGATTGGCATGATTCAGTGGAAAATTTGTGAAAATGGTAATGAAGTTATTAATAATTTTTGTATATAAAAGATCCAAAATAAAGGCCTTGAGATTGATGTCTTTAGCATGTTTCAGATAGATGTATTTAAAATCTTTGTACTAGTTATTTGCTTATGGCATTTAAGCTAAGAAAACTATTTGGATTCTGAAAGTATTTTTATACTTCCTTTCCACAATGAATCCTGCAGCTTTACAAGTCCATGCAATATTGGCAATGACTTACATTTGATGACCCAACATTGTCAATCGCTTAATCATGAAATGGGCAGTGAAAGTGGTGTTTTCTGTTACTTGTGGACAGTTGTCTTCAGCAAGAAACATAGCACCATTTGGTGAAGAAGCAATTGTGTTGACCGACAGACTGTATTTTTTGATACATCCAACCACCAGAGATAATAAAAAATTCTTTTGACTGATAGACTACATATTTGATCCATCCAACCAATCAGAAATAATAGAAACACCGCTAATCCAAGAGGTTACTAAATCGTTGAGGTTACTTATTTATGGCTTTCACAATGTTGTGAAAATATGGTGAACCAACCACTTCAAATATAACTCCATATGCATATATGTACGGTTCACATGATTGTCCACCTTTTCCACCAACGTTGAACATCCTTTCTTGATTTATGAAATCTGCACCCTTGATAGTTAATGCAAAGAGAAGGCTTTAGGTCATTTAAGGATCTCTCTCTCTCTCACTCAACATGGTACATAAATCAAGAGACAACTGCGGAAAGGGGGTCTGCAAAATCAAGGGAGGTGTTCCCTACTTAGTTCCTAATTGTTTGTTTATAAAAAAATTGTAACACTTATCAGATCTGAACATGAATGAGACCCAACTATGTCTAGTTGCCCAAATGTTTTGTCACTAACAATCATAGACACTCGTATGTAATCCAAATCAGAACAACAGATAAAGAAATATAATCTTTTAGATCTGCATTCTTTATTCTCCTATTCCTGACATCACACTCAACTGCTCATGAAAATAAATAATACTTTTAGATCTATAAAGATGTAATATCCCTTTCAGGATGAAATACGAATTATGGAAATCAAATATGAAATTCTGAAAATTTTCTTATAATTTCCTTTGCAAGTTAAAATTTAACTCAGGAACCTCACAAAGATGACACCTGTTTGAATGAATAGACAGTCAACTAATTCAATTCTTTGTTCACTATTTGAAGGAACAATTAAATAAAGCAAACAACAGTTTGAATTTTGACAGAGTTACAAACCCAGTAGTTCTGCAATTTACTTTCGCTTGCACAAGAATTAGGATCGCTGCCCTAGGAGATGTCTTTGTACGCTCGGCCACTGTGAAACATCAGTAAACACAACTGGATCGTCTACAAATACCAGGGGCAGAATAGAACCGGTCTGCTGAAGAGTGCCACCTCCTGGAGGAAAATCTGTGATCTAGCTGGGATGGCAAAGAGGGGTGAGTGGAGATGAATCCTGTGCTTTTAGTAACCCCAAACCTGTCAGATATGCTACTGCAAGGAAGTGCAGCTGTCAACCCTCACACAAGGTGTACAACGATCTCCTTGGTAATTAATAGCGATCCCCAAAACCGGCTAAAACTGTTTACTACTTCAACAACTTGATGTCTAGAATTGTACGACGCTTATTCTGAGTGGTACAGCTGCAACTGACGGAACCCTAGGCTGGGTGTCAGCAGTTAGTGGTCTATGTTGGCAATAAATCCTGATTGTCCTTGTGACTAACCTATAATTATGCTCAATTTTAATCCCTATGCGGAATTACCTCTATGGATTTGAGGGTTTTCGTCCCCAATTCCGTACACCAGGAGGGTTTTCATCTTTTGGTTTGGCTACAAAGAGGGTTTTCGTCTTTTTGCAGAAGTAGAAGGAATCCTAGATTCGTTCGTGAATTTGACAAATTGAATGATCAATAAAAATGAAAATCATTGTCCCTCTTATCCTTTTATAAAACTCACTTTTGCCAATTCACCCTAACCCTAAAGTAATTATAATTACTTTTTAATTTGGCCTTTTAATTAATCTGTTTTTTGGCCCCACTCAATCAATAATAATGACTTAAGTGTTCCTTTTAAGTTATTATCATAAAGTGTCATTGGGGAACAACTTAAAACATTATTTTTAAATTATTCTTTTGTTTATTTGAAAAATGGGACATGACAGTCCGCCCTTTTCAAAGATTGCTTGCCTTCAAACAATGCCTAAACTGTCCTGCCAACACCAGGATCCCAAACCAATCTTGTTGTCTCTTCCAGTCCTTGTGAGGTAGTTAGCTTTTATTGTGCTTTTCTGATATGATGAAGAATTGGAAGCCCTATAGCAGGAAATGCTTCTCCAACAGTCCTATCGAGTGAATCCATGATAGCTGAATCATGAATCAGCTAGTATCTATAAAGAGTACTACCAAATGTGACACCCTCCATTTTGTTTGTTGTAACAACTGTAGGGGTTCCATTGGCCATACCACGAAGCACAACCTTCTTCCTATCAGATTTGAATTTTTGCTCCATGGTTTGGTAATTCTGTGTGAATTCCCCAAGAGTATGTAACCACTGCACCCCTAAAACGATATTTGTTCCTCCTATGCCCACAACATAGAAGCCATCACACACTGTTGGTAATCTCCAATTGTTGAATCCTCCTAGTGCAAGAAATAGTAGAACCATTCCCCACAATAACATTGAACCCATCAACGTCCTTTGTTTTCAATCCTCTTTTGGATACCAGCCCCTCATTTATGAAATTGTGGGTTGCCTCATTATCAACCCACACTGTGAGTTTATGACCATGCATTACTCCACGAATTTTAAAAGGGTAATACTTGGGTGCACAGAAAGTACGGCATAGGGGCTTGCTGAAATAAGTGTGGCAAGAGTGCCTCTTGAACTATCTCCTTCCCTACTCTCAGGTTTAGGTTCCTCCACTTCCGCCTCATCATCTGATATTACCTATGTAATGCACGCCTTTTGGAAGACACCTATGACCCGGCTCACAGGGGTTGTTGCAAGTGAAGCATAGTTTCTTCCTTTTGAATTCACTTGTTTCTATTTCTGTGCTTGGCTTCTGTGGCAACTTTTTTTGTAGATAAATCCCTTGCTAGAATGGCTTATTTTGTTGCTCAAAAGCTGATGTCATTGGCTGCCTATAAGATGTTGGTTTTGGCTGCCCATAAGGTGCTGCTCGTGGCTGCCCATAAGGCAGGAATTTGCCCTTAGGAGCCGATGATTCAAAGTTCAAAACTCTTTTAGTTGCTCCCTGGAGAGACAAAGGGTCAAAATATTTTATTAAGCCCTTGAGAGGTTCAGCCAAGCCTTCAACAAATAAAACCACCAATCTCCTTTCCGTTACATCCGGGACCATCATGGATAGCCTCTAAAAATCAGCAACGCAACAATCCATTGTTCCTTCTTGTTTGAGTTGGGCTGACTCCCTGAAATGGATTCCAGGGTCTTTCTTATCAAACCTCTCTGTTAACCTTTGGCTGAATTCTTCCAATGTAGAAATAGATCTGTGTCCTTGGTTGACCATGCCATGGTACCACCATTCACGTGCCACCCCTTCAAGGTGAAGGCTAACAAATTTAATTGCCTCTTCCTCATACATTGGATTTAGTGAGAAATAAGTATCCAAATTTCGCAACTAAGATCTAGCTGAACATTTGTTTGAACCATCATAAGTAGAAAAGGGTAATCTTACCCAACCGCTATTGTATATCTTTCCGTGGCTGTTCTGGCTGAGTTCTCATACCTCTTTTGTTACTGTTTTTTATTTTCAAATCACAAAACTCTCTGAAAGTGACAGCGTGTTGCACTGCAAGGCCAAGTACTTTATATTCCGCATGATATACTATAAACTCATTTTCTGTATGAAGTGGTTGAGGCTCTACTTCAAGGTGATCCTCTTCTTTCTGTTGGAATTTTGCACGAAAAGTTTTAGGTGGGGTGATTGAAACCCTCTCATAGGCTGATGAGCTTGCTTCTCCTTGGTTTGCTTTATTCAAGTTAATAACCTGCATAGTTCGGACTAGTTCTGACATGGATACTTTCAAAGTCTTGGATAGTCTTTTCCAAATCCTTTGACCTCGGCTGATTTTCTCATGTAAATAACTGATTTCATTAGAAGAAATCCTTTTTTCTCTGTCACCCATATTTTCTTCTTCAATCTTTGATGGCTGAACTTTTCTTTTTTCACTTTGATACTATCTTCATACTCTTCCACTAATACCACTGGTATGCATGTGATATTACACAAAGACATCAACTTTCCCAACAGTCTAGCAAGAATTTGGCTCTGATACCACTGTAATATCCCTTTTAGGATGAAATACGAAATTCTGGAAATCAAATATGAAATTCTGAAAATTTGCTAATAATTTCCTTTGCGAGTTAAAATTTAACTCAGGATTCTCACAAAGATGACACCCGTTTGAATGAATAGATAGTCAAGTAATTCAATTCTTTGTTCAGTATTTGAAGGAACAATTAAATAAAGCAAGCAACAATTTGAATTTTGACAAAGTTACAAACCCAGAGTTCTACAATTTAATTTTGCTAGCCTGGTATAAATGTAGTAGTTATATGGCAGCCACTAGCATGTGTACAACACATCATCTTGATAATTCTGAGTCTCTACTGTGCTTTCAACGTACTTCAGCTTGCTTAGTAAGACCTGCAATTCCCTTCTGGGCTATTTCAGACATGTTAGCATGGAAGCAAAGTCACCAAACCTCTTCAAGGAGCCACATCCTCAATGGGGTATGCCATGGCAACCACCAAAATAGTCTGGGAGAGGACACTTGCACAGGAATTAGGATCGGCGCCATAGGAGACCTCTTTGTATGCTTAGCCACTGTGAAACAACAGTAAACACAGCTGGATTGTCCACAAATACCAGGGGCACAATAGAACTGGTCTGCTGAAGGGTGCCACCTCTTGCCACCTCTTGGAGGAAAAGAGGAAAATCTGTGATCTGGCTGGGACGACAAACAGGGGTGAGTGGAGATGAATCCTGCACTGTTAGTGACCCCAAACCCATGCCAGATACGCTGCTGCAAAGAAGTACAGCTATCAATCCTCACACAAGTTGTACGGCAATCTCCCTAATAATTAATAGCAATCCTAAGAACCTGCTTAAACTGTCTACTACCTCAACAACTTGATGTCTGGAATTGTATGACGCTTATTCTGAGTGGCACAACTGCAACTAACAGAACCCTAGGCTGAGCGGCAACAATTAGTGGGCTACACTGGCAATAAAACCTGATTGTCCTTGTGACTAACCTATAATTCTGCTCAATTATAATCCCTATGTGGAATTACCTTTGTGGATTTGAGGGTTTTTGTCCCCAATTCCGTACACTAGGAGGGGTTTCATCCTCTGGTTTGGCTGCAAAGGGGGTTTCTGTCTTTTTGTAGAAGTAGAAGGAATCCTAGATTCGTTCGTGAATTTGACAAAGTGAAGGATCAATTAAAAATGAAAATCATTGCCCCTCTTGTCCTTTTGTAAAATTCACTTTTGCCAATCCACCCTAACACTAAATTAATTATAATTATTTTTTTCTTTGGCCTTTTAATTAATCTGCTTTTTGGTTCCACTCAATTAATAATAATGACTTAAGCTATGTTACCAGTTCATTTTTGGTTCTTATGTGGGTTTGAAGAACTTGGTTCGCCGGTACGACAATTTTTTTCTTTGGGTTGGTTTTGGGTTCGTCCGTACAAAAAAATTTAAAAAATTTAAAAATATAGAAATTCTAGCTTGATACATAAGAAATTGTGCCATTGTCATTAACCACATAGTATGCATCTTGATAAGTTGATAACCATTAAACATAATTGATAAATACTATAATTCTAAAATATCAAATATCAAATATCAATAATTATCCTATGGCTATAATTAATTACATCAAACTTTTAAAGTTAATTTTCATAGTCATATTGCTCTTCATCGAGAGCATCAACATCAACATCATGTTGTGGTTCATTAGAACCACATGGACTATCACCACTGCCACTCCCATTAACTAAGTTCTGTGTCGTCGAAGCCAAAGGACTGCCAATGTCATCTAATGAGAAGCGGGAAATGGAAGCATCCAAGTCAATGACTTCTAGATCTATATCACAATGCTTTGACATCCCTTCCTTGTACTCTGGGTTCTTGTGTGATAGAAGATGCAAATTGGAGTGTATGTAGACAAACTCCTCAGGGTTTTTAGCTACGAGCTTGTTGCACTTTTGTGAGTAGATGAAGCTGTATGTGCTCCAATTCCGCTCACAAGAAGATGAACTTGCAACCTATATTCAAATTAAACATAAATTTAATTTTTTTAAAAGAAAAAGAAAAACTTAAAAACTTAAAAAATACAAAACTTCCCTGTGACAAGATCTTGATTGCAAGAGGTTGTAGGTTCGGTGATCCTTGGCCATGAAGGTACTACCACATAGGACCATCCTTCTTGTATTTGTCCCGAAGAGAACCAAGACTATAACCTCGAGAGGTAATGAAAGTTCCAAACTTGCTCATAACCAAGTCTTAAATTTTGGGATTGGGGCATATCTTAGATATTGCCAATTTGTACCCTTCACCCACTTCGACATCTCTATATGGTGGCACCCTCCTCGGCAAAGAAAGGATCTTCTTTCTATTGAGCCGAGGAGTCAATGCAAAGGCAAGGAGATGTAGCGGGGTGGTCATTTTGTTCCATTGCTCAACAAGGATTGAATGCACTTGTTTGAAAAATGTCTCTTTAGGATCTTGCTCTTTTTCATCAATGATGAACTTGATCTTCCCAATCATTGAGTCGATGCCATCATATATTTATCCGAAACATGGCTGATCCATGTCAACAAAACGGATCATACTCATGATGGGCTTTGTGAAACTCAATAAATAATCCACACGGGTCCACCAATCATCATCTAGGATCAAGTTTTTCACTCTTTGGGCACGCTCTTTGCTCGTCTCCCTCCATGCACCCCACAAGTTGTTGATGACCATGTTACCAAGTGTTTGTCGCACCTTCACAAGTTGTCTCAAGACGATTGTGTGAGAAGCAAATCTAGTCGGAGCAACCTATTACAAAATAAAAAAATTGTCAAAATAATAATATTTAAATATACAAGTACTAATTAAAAAAATAATAAAGTTAAACTTTTAAAACAAAAATAAAATTAATAAAATAAAAATACCTTCAACAATTCCATTGTTGAGAAGGATCTGAAAATGGCTTGAGAGAAGTGATGGCGGGTAAGAAAATTTGAATCTGCTCAGATTCATCATACACTTGTTTGATCCATTCAATTTTCTTCCCCATCTTTTGCAACATGAGGTTGATTGAGTGGACAACACAAGGTGTCCAAAAAATGTGTCTATACCTCGCCTCCATCAACATCCCCACGGCCTTGCAATTTTTGGCATTATCCGTTACAACTTGGATAACATTTTCAGGTCCAACTGCCTCAATGGATTCGATGAGGATGTTGGTAATGAACTCGGCATCCTTCATACACCTCTCACAACCAATGGCCTTCAAAAACATTGCCCCTTTAGGGCACACTGCAACCACATTGATCAAAGGCCCGTTTCTTGCGTGTTTCCATCCATCGGAAATGATGGAGACCCCCGTTTCAGCCCAAGAATCTATGATTGGCTTCAAAGAATCTTCAACATATTTTCTCTCATTTGTCAATAATTGGTGTGGAGTTTCTCAAATCTTGGGCCTTTGTAATCTTTTGGGGCCTCGTTGATTGCTCTCACCATTTATTGCCAATATGGTGATCGAACCACATTGAAAGACAATCCATTTGTATATACACATCGTGCAATTTTATGATCTGCAATCTCCCTGCTCTCATTTTGAAAAGACCTTTCCAATGGTCCTATTGTTCTTTTGTTTGGAAGAGAAACCTCTTCATGCATGGAGGGTGCTCCCAAAAATGGATGTCTTCCAATGGGCACAACTAGAGAACTGCTAGTAGGACTTGGGGAAATAGGTGGCTTCCATGATCCCTTGCCTTTTTTTACTAGAGGGTGACTGAGTCTCATGGCATATGTGGCATCTGCATCTTCTTGCTCCTTGATGAATTCAAGGATTTTTGACTGGCAATGGAGAGCTAGTCTTCCCTGTGCAAAATTTGATGCCGCGATCAGGAATGTGACATAAATGGGCTCTCACTCGAAAGTATCAGCTTGTGAATTGAGAATCACAAATATTGCATTTTCAAACATAGGCCCCACCACCTGAAACTTGGTTTATCAGTGTCATATTTCCATAGCGGTGAGTGTGTCAAGTCCATTTGGTGTTGCCCTTTGGCCGGTGGAGGAAGAACTACGAGACATTGTAGTAATAGTATATATAACTACAAGTTTAAAAACAAACACAAAAAAACAAAAATCAAAACACACCCTAGGGTAACAACTTGTAAATTTTTTAAAAATGACAAATAAATAAATAAAACAATACAAAACTTACCTTGACAACAAATGGGTTCCTCATCACTGGAGGGCGTAGGCAAATGATTAGAATGATGCTTGATGAAGATTCAAACCTACAACAATGGAGGGCAAGTATGCAATGAGAAAATTAGAAAAAGAAGAGGCAAGTGGTTTTCCTTTTGTCACATTGTTTTTATCATTTATGTTGTTTTTAGCTTTTGCTTTTGTTTATACTTGGCTTTTAGGGTTTATGAATGTCTTTTTTATTAACTTGCATTGGTTTTGGCAAAAAAATGAAAAAATAAATAAAGAAAAACATGTTTTTGATCGTTGTGGATTGCAATTTTGCTGCCCCAATGCCTAGGGTTCGTACCTGGGCACTCGAGTGCAGTTGGGAAGAACCCCAGATACACTCGGGTGCCCAGGGACAAACCTTGGGCATTGGGATGGCGAACTGCTCCCGAATCATAACTTGGTTCGAACCTAGATCCCCAACGCAGGTAAAAAATGAACCGGTAATGTTGGACTTAAGTGTCCCTTTTATGTTATTATCATAAAGTGTTATTGGGGAACAACTTAAAACATTATTATTTTCTTTATTTGAAAAAGGGGACATGACAAAAGATGACTCAGAAGCTCCAAGAGAATTCAAATATTTTCACTCACTCAAAATTCTCATAATTGAAAAAACAATAGGATTTAATACAATTGTCGATACAATTTGCAATGAGTGGTGCATTTATCCATTGGGCTGACATATGAGTAATTTATTCATAAAATAATTAAAAGAAATAAATAAATTATATTAATGTCCACATATGACCAAAATAAGGTCAATGGGACTCGAGGAAACAATAGTTAACAATAGAAAGTTTAGGGGAAAGAGAACCCAAGAAGCCAAAAGAAAAGGAAAACAAGTACAAAAGACAAAGTGGAGCAGTGTGCCATTGACAAAGGTGGCAATGGAACCAATACAAAAAGAAATGGGTGGCGAACAAGAGCCCCCAAAACATGTGCCGATGAAGATTGGAAGGCCTTGAAAATCTCTGTTTGTGCCTAAAGAGGAGTCGTTTGACCCATCATCAATCATTGTGAGAAGATCTGATAGTGCTCGTTAGGGAGTACCCAATGTTGGAGCGGTTAGGTTGGGAGATCGTAGGGGGATGCAAAGCATTTCCTCTAAAATCTCCCCTAACATCCAAGGCCAATGTACTTCTTGTGATACAAAATTAACTTGTAGGGTGAGTCTGCCCCTGTGGTCTAGGGGGTGGTTGGTAAGTAGTAGATCCATGTCGCAGGAAATGGGTAGAGCCACGCTGGCGGAAAGGAGCAAAGCCACGGAGCCAAGGGAAATCATGCTGGGGGATTTGGGTAATTTGAGTAGTAGAGATACATTGAGAGAAGCACCGCCTAACTAGTCTATCAGTTTTGATGTGTGAGGCATTGGTGTAGTCTTGCCAATCCATTGGGTGGGCTGAATGTTGCCAATTGAGAGATCTTATTAAATAACAATCATACACAACCTAAGTTTTACTTGAATGACTAGAAAATGAATATAACTGTAAATGGCGATTCCACTTTTATCAAGCATTATTTCAGTTTTATAAGAAAAACATACAACAAATGACAAGTCTTACTTGCAACACTATTGGTTGACATCTACGACCCATAACATAACATAGACATAAGGGTTTAACAATCTTGTTGGGAGTAGAACTAAAAAGTATGGATCAACCTAATGACCAAACACCGATACCATGACTTAGCAGAAGACCCCTAACAAGATCTTTGCATAATTCTTGCTTCCTATGGATTCCATTGCCTTCTAGCAACATTCCTCGTAACCTGAAATCAATAAAGAGCTAAACAATGTCTTAAAAAAACTAGGATAGGCTAGAACAAATGAAACCCCTAAAGAACAAAAAAACATACTAACTAGACTAAAAGATGAATTGAGAATGTTCAACTCCTTTTATAGTACCAACAATCTTTATTCTATCTCCAGGTTTATTCTGTAGTTGACACATAACCCTTGGGTTTTTTTTTCCTAGGTTGCTTCTTTTCTCCAAATTTGTTATTTAAGACAACATTTTAAAGCGTATATTTCCCCTTTTATCTACATATATGAATACTGCACATTTGTTTAATTTAAAAAGAGTTATATCACTTATAACACTTTATAAATTAGTGCATTAAAGTCACTTGCAACAAAGTTCATAAAAGAAAGAGACTAACATGAATCTTTAAAATGCCCATTCAAGGCACACATTAACATATTAAAAGGAGGGTGGCCCCAAAAATGACTTGGCACCTCTAAGACGTGAGGGATATCCTTCACGCAACCCCATCATGTAGATTTGTCTCAAACAACATTAGGGCCAAAGTTTTTAAACATTTTAGCCCATGTTTACTCCTCGGGTGTAGTGGTTTTGGCAATTGCAGAGGCACCTATAAATGCTTGTAACCAAAAGAAAGATTAACATGAATATTTACAGTGCCCATTCAAGGCACACGATATCATATTAAAAGGAGGGTGGCCCTCAAAATGGCTTAGCACATGTAGGACTCAAGGGAGATCCTTCACACCACCTCATCATTTAGGTTTGTCTCAAGCAACATTAGGGGCAAAGTATTTAAACATTTTGGCCCCACGTTTACTCTTCGTGCATGGTGGTTTTTGGCAATTGCAAAGGCATCTCTCAACGCTTGTAACTAGGCATCCTCTTTCACATCTCCATGTTTTAAAAATGCCTCAACTTTGATTTTAAAACCAACAACTCCCTCAAAATCTTTAGTTAGATATTCAGTGAGTGTTTTCCGTTGATAGCCCTTCTGAACACGTTTATTAGGGATTTGATGGCATGTTGCCCTTCTCCTTTGTTTTTGATAACATTAGTTGACGTGGAAAGGCAATGCAATCCAATATTTATCATTTATTTCAAAGCTTCATTGGATTGTATAGCCCTTGTCATGGCATGTTGGATTTGGATTTATAGTGTTTTGACCTACTTAGTCATTTCCACCATCATGTTGACGGTCCTTTTAATTTTGTGCAAGACTCTCAACCCAACTGCTCTATATCTGCATCATTGATTAATTTGACATTCACGTTGAGGTCCACTACATTAAGATGCCTATTAGCCCATGTCTTTGAAATCTTAGCCAATTTGTTTAAGGCTTCATCAACGTGTCTGGACACTTTTTTGATTGCCTTAATAGCATCCAACATGGACTCAAAAATGACATAGATATTATTTACTTTGGATTGTAAGAAACTTACCATATTGTAATGTTCATCCAAGGAGACCCTTTGTTAGACTAGTTCTACGATGGTATCTTCAACACATGTTAATTTGTCTTGGAGGGCAGCTTTGTCAGGGTCAGTTTGTGTAGGGAGAGGAGCAACAATGCCACTTGATGAAACCTGTGGTCCTTGTAGCCTCTTTTGGAGGTCTCAGCCTTGAGATTCCAATTTAACACATCACCTAAACTTGGCATCAAGTGCCTTGTGCAAACAAATGTTTATTTTTTTAATTTCTGATAATCTTTCTCCATGCCCTTAATCTTTGTTGCACTACGTTTAATATTTGCAACATTATAAAATCCAACTTCAAGGGTTTTTGAAGATGATTCCTTAAGGGTCATATCTCCCACTATAGTATTTGCAATGATCCCTTGAAATATTCAACTCTCATCTCCTTCGTGGGTTTATTGTGAGTTGGAGCCATAATCCATTCACCTAGGACCCCCAATTCAATGTCAAATGTAGGCACATGGAATACTTTGGCAATATCTAAGGAACTGGCATTGGCTCTAAAAATCTTGCGTAACCTAAGCCTTCATGATGTGATACATGATAAGTGCTTGGTCTAGATACACCCAAGCAATATCATTATTCCTATTGTTTAATAATTTTGTTGTCCTACTCTGGGGTTACATTGTTCTCAATGATAGTCTTTTGTTGCTTGGGACTATAGTTAACAAAGCAATGTCATCTTGATCATTGTATGCAATTGAGTATTCCACGATACCTTTCCCCCTTTTAGCTTGTTTCTTTATGACAACGCTTTATTGTTTAAATTCTCTAGTCTTCATGAAATCATGGTTGTCAAACATGTCTTTCTTCATGTACTCTCTGATCCTCCAACTCATATTCATTATGTATCTCTACGAGCTCAAGATTATGAGCTTGGATGAGAATAGTTTTATGTCGGGTTTGAAGGATTTCTTCACCCATTTCTATGTCTCCTGCGACTTGTTCTTTCATTTCATTTTCATCAACATTTTTGCTCCTCTCCTTACACAATCTGGAATTAACATAGCTGCCTTCCAAGACATTTTAACATAGGCTGAAGATACCATCATATAAATGGGCAAAAAGGGGTCTATTTGGATGACCATTACAAAATAACTATGGTGAGTTTTCTTACAATCTAAAATAAATGATATCTATGCATTTTTTGAGTCAATGTGGGACTCCATCAAGGCAATCAAGACAATTTTTGGGCAAGTTGAAGAAGCCTTAAGCAAATTTGCTGGATTGCAAAGACATGGGTTATTGTAGTGGACCTCAACTTAAATGTCAAATTAATAGATGATACAGGTATAGACCATTTGAGTTGGGAATCTCACACAATATTCAAAGAAACCATTAACATCGTGGTGGAAATGACCAAACAAATCAAAAGATTAGAAATGCAGATCCAACATGGGAAGACAAGGGCTATATAAGCCAATGAAGCTCTAAAAGGAATAATAAAAATGGGACTGCTTTGTCTTTCCATCTCAACTAATGCTATAAAAAACAAGGGAGAAGGGAACCGTGCCATCAAATCCGTAATAGACATGTTTGGAGGGGATATCAAATGAAAAACACTCCCCAATAAAGAAGATTTGATTGAAGCATTTGAGAGATCCGATTGTCTAAAGATCATAGTTGAGGCACTTGTTAAACAACGCAAAGTTGTTAAAGAGGATGCTTGGTTATTAGATATTGACAAGTGCCCTCGTAAATGCCAAAATTAGTATGCCTGAGGAGCAGACAGGGGCCCAAATAATTAAGGATTTTGCCCTTAATAATGTTTGAGATAGATTTGTTTGATGAGGTTGTGTGAAGGAATTTCTTTGGAGTCTTGGAGGTGCCAAGCCATTTTTGAAGACACTCATTTTTATATGTTAATGTGTGCCTTGCATTGGCAATTTAAAGACTCATACTAGCCTATTTCTTTTGTGAATTTTGTTGTAATAATACAATATTTTATAAAGTGCAATATCCTTTTTTGATAAAAACAAAAGTGTGTAGTATGCATATAATGTGTGTATGTAGATAAAAATGAAAATACACACTTTGAAATATTGTCTTACATAACAATTTTGTAGAAGAGAAACCTAGGAAAGAGCAACCCAAAGGGCAAATGTCAAGTGGAAAATACGCCTTTCGATTAAAAAAATGATGTTGATGCTATTAAAGGAGAGCCGCACCTTCTCAATTCATTTTTTTTCCTGGCTAGTATGCTATTGTTCTTTAGGTGTCTTATTTGTTTTGGTATGTCTTGGTATTTTTAGAGTTTTCTTATTCAAGTTGGTGTGTTATGCATTTTAGGTTATAAGGAATGCTGTTGGAGGACAGTGGAATCCATAGGGAACAAGATTTCTAAAAGGAACTTGTTATGGGCTTTCTGTTAGGTCATATAAGATAGGTGTTTGATCATTAAGTTGAAGTATGGTTTTTATTGTAAATCCCTTATGTTTATGTTATACTATGTGTTATAGATGTCAGCGAATAGTGCTGTAGATGGAAATAATTATTTGTTGTATGTGAAGTGTTATTTGTAAGATTGGAATTACCTTAATGAAATTAAGTAATGTTTACAGTGAACTTCATTTTCTTGCCATTCATGTTAGCTCATTCATGTAGAATTAAATTTTATATGAGTGTTCTCTTTCAAGTTCTCTCAATTATTTCATGAATAGATCAGTTTTGTGTTATCCCAATGGATAAAGGCACCAGTGATGGTAAATTGTATCACAAATTCCATTGATCTTTATATTTCTTTTGTTATGAGAATTATGAGTGTGAGTGAGGGATATTAGATATAAATTCTATATGAGCTTTACATAATACTCTATAGATCTGAGATTCTTATTTACCTTCATTAGCAAGTATATGATATGTCATGGGTAGAAGGATAAAGTATGCAGATCTATGTGATAATCTTGACTAATTTACGGGTTTGGATCTGATTCAACGATAAATGTATGGGTAGATCTATAGTGACAACAATCGGGTAATTTATCACAGTTGGGTGTCTTTAATTTTCATATCTGATGTTGTATTGAGGTATATTTGGGAGATAATATCTTAGAACTGTTAGGGAATGCCACCCTAGGTCCAGCAGAGCTTAAATAGTGGAAAGGTTAACCTCCCTTTGGCTGATGTTTGCAAGGTTTTAATTCCCCGCTGTGGGGAGAGAGAGAGAGAGAGAGAGAGAGAGAGAGAGAGAGAGAGAATCCAACAATACCCCTTTACTTAGTCAGGGTGCTGGATTTCGCACAAACAGCTAAATGAGGCCTTGGTAAATAATACTACATTCATTGTGGTTCTATTCAAAGATCCACCTTCTTTCAAACTCCTCATTCTTGTGACCATTTGTTTACTGTAGTTGGAGCTGGCTAGATTCAACGGAGAGTTAAAAGTGGCCATGGATAGGTGGGAAGAGATTAGAAATAAATGAGAAGTGGGAATTCAGAAATGTGTCCACTGCCTTATCATTTGCTAGAAAATAGTATTTTCTGTTGCCAAATTTTCTTTTATTAAAAAAATAGGTCTCATCGGTCCTTCCACTTTTTTCACTTTTCACTTGGAAAAACACTTCTCTTTGTTGTCTGTATCATCTGACATCTAAAAAACCTTGCTTCTTGCTGCTTACCCATGCAAAAATCCTTCTCCTTGGTACCCACCTCCTATTTAAACTCAAAAATCTCTCCTCCCCACTGCTCACCTACACACTGCTCTTACAAATGCAAAGCACTCATCACTGTTTTCCATCTCCACGCTTACATGCAAAAAGTGCTCACTACGAAAAATGTTGGAATGACAATTTTTGTAGGGTCCTTGGAGGATTTTCCTCCATTTGTTATTACAACTTTTTTTATGTTGATGTTTTGTATATTTTTCCTAATTTTTTTTAAGGTTTGGAATTTTTGGGTCGTTTCATGATCATTTTGTGCCACTATGAAAACCCATACATCACACATTCCTCATTAACAACTTGCAGGTTCAATATCTCAGAGGATTGGTTTTGATCGTAGTCATGAGATTCGAACTTGGCGAGTACTCGAGAAGCTGATTTTTGACTTGAACTCGAACCCAGAGATCTAGAACTCGGATTTGTCCAGTATTTTGGCATAGACACAATAAGTGGTTAAAAAACCCTCTTATTTTAGTCTTAATTATAGAATCTAAATGTGGCATGGGTTACATACACCTGTATAAGGCTCGCAAATATTAAGGGTTCAAGAACCTTCCCATTTTAGTGGCTTACCATTGGGTATGTGTTACCAATGTTTGCTGAGGACTTATTAACTAACTAGGAATGAAATCCTATTGTGAAGAGGAATTTTGGAAAATAAACAGAAAGCTCGATGTCTTTAGTTGTGAAAATTTCTTCTCTAACATTGATTGTAGGGTGTGCATCTTTTTATTTTTTATGTTCGTGTAGCTGTTCTGAATTCTCCAATCATTGACTTGCTTTAATGTTATTTTCTGTTTATGTAGCTTCCTCCAATTCTTGTTTTGATCGTGTTTCCCTGTGTATATCAGCTCTCTCTGTCTTGTTCTCATATGCTCTTCCTTTTTTTGTTCTCACGAAAGTTGTCTTGGTGTGGGCACCCAACCATATTAGGGCAGCACAGGAGACAAATCCACACCCAAGAAAAACTAACGCACCCTAGTGCACCGGGTGCATTTCACTTGCCGGGTGCTGCGTACCTGCACATCTATGCACCTATGTAACCTTTGTCCTCACCATTTGTTCATATATTTTTATATTTACCCCCATCTTACCTGTTTGCTCTAGTATTCTTTCTGCTTTGCATTCTTCATCCCTCCAAGGATTTTGTCCAAAAACTGTTTTTTCCTCCTTAGGTTTAAACTTTAAACTTTAGATCTTTTGCATGTGCTTAGAGCTTCTTGAATTATGTGCATTAGCCTCTCACTTTTAGTAGGATGTGTACATATGCTGGATGCAAGAATCTTCTCCCTCTTGAAATTTGTTTCTCCATGCAACCCTGAAGGCATGTTGAATTTCCTTCGTCAAGAGGACGTTCCCTTTAGATGATGGTTTATCTTGAGTGACAAAGACATGCTCATATTGCTGTTTACTAACTTGCATTTAAAACTTTATATAGACTTGGATGTGATCTGATTTAAGTTCCACAAGGAAATCCTCTACTTTCATCTGGGTATACTTTTTTGTGAACATCAATTACAATTTGTACATTGTGGGATTTGCATGTGTAATTCTCTGATTTATGCCATTTACTCATACCATTGAACAAAATTCATAGGAGATCATCGGGCAATTGGCTAAAATAAATCAACTAGGAGACTAAGGTGCTATGAATGTAGGGCTAAAATAAATCAGCTAGGAGACTAAGGTGCTATGAATGTAGTGCCATGTCAGCAGCTGAAATCTAGGGTTAAATAACTGCAAGCTATCATCTGTGTGTTAGGCGACACTATTAAATTTTCTGAATAAGGTGAATCGCATTCTACAAACCCCTTTATTACTTTTGCTGTTTTCTAAATTGACATTTTTATTTTACATTTTTTCCTGCCTGTCAGACAGACTGGGTCTGCAAGTTGGAACCGTTTGGCTCATAAGTTGGATGGTACTCACTGAGACTTGCCAAGTCTCATAACTATTGTTCAAACATATAGAATTTGCAACAAAATGGTAAGTTGATTAGATGCGGAGCCAGACTTAGTTATTTTGCTTTATTGCACAAATTGAATTTTTTACCAGAGTTCTCACCTGCTCTATCACTAAACTCTTTGAATTGGTATGATCTTTCTACCTCATCCCATTACATATACTCTTCCGTTTTTACTTTGCCTTAAGTTTAAAGCATTGCCTCTCTGAAATATATCTCTCAGGTTTCTCAACTTTGTTGAAAGATATTGTGACTTTTGTTTTCCCTATGTTAAGTTGTACACTTGTATAGTAGAAAGCGTTTTATGGGGAAATGTAAATACAATAGTTTATGTTTCTTTATTATAGAAGCAGCATCATTGTCATAAATGAGTGTTGAGCATTATTGATATGATTGCTCTTCATCCATGCCTTGTTACCTGCTTATCCATTTTGTTCATCATGGGTATTAAAAAAGCTGGTTGTGGTCACTATTGCTGTACTCAAATGCTACTCGGAATTTTTAGCAGACCTCTTACTGTTATGCTGTCAGACCTACGTTCATGCTAAATCCATAGTCTCAAGTTATAATTGTTCATTTTGATGACATTTTACCATCCATTGTTTGTAAAACTTCATTTTTGGTGTTTTTCAGTTTCTTACTGTTTTTTTTGAACCATGAAAATAATTTATACCACTCTAGTGTGTATGATCTCATTAAGTACATTGTGTGCAACTACATGGCCAATGCTAGAGTGCTTCTACACGAATCATAATTGCCAATTTCTTTAGTTGTAAATCTCCTCTGTTGTCACGTTGATTTTCTTTTCCACAGATGCCTAGGTAAGATTTTCGAGCAGTTTAGAGATCATGATAGTTGTGCCTTTTAGGACAATAAGTGCAGAGATTCTTGTTTCAACTCATTAAATATCCTAGTTTGTATTGATGAACTGAATGCTACAATTATGCATTTCCTTTTCCACTTCCTATCATACAAGCTTGAAATCATTTCAAGTCTTTTTGCCTTCCCTTTTTAGTATGCTGATAGGTGTAGCCTATAATTGCAGCCGGGGGTGGTGGCTGTGGAGTGTAATAGTGTGAGGTGTCAATAAAAATAGCCAACCTTAAATTTGGTGTCCATTTAACTGTCATAGGGAATTTTATCTTCTTGCTTGTAGAAGGCAATCGAAAAATCTGAATATCTTGGGCATAAGATGGAGTTTGGAGCCCTTTTTTTTCTGGAAAGATGTTTTCGAGAATGATGCAGTGGTTCAACTAGATTGAGGCCATCTATCTCCAGTCAGTGGGAAATTTTCAGAGAAGGTGATAGAGTGTTTAATGAATGTGGAACCCTTCAATGGGGACAAATCCAATATAGGTTCGTCAAGGTTGAAACATCTCGGCATTTTTCAGATAGATGCATTTAAAATATCTATACTAGTTTATATATTTCTTTTGCAAATGTGTTTTATACTGTGGGATAAATGTGGCAATGAACATAGAGTATCAATTACATTTACAAGAGCTTTTTTTATGAGATTGTTGACAATCTTTTTCAGAACAAACACAAGAGTCGTCTTCAGCCATGTTGGATGCAGTATCTTTCCTGACAAAAAAGATTGACTCAAAATCGAGAGATGCGCATGTACTTCAACCTACCATTGCTACACAAACTGTAAGCATTTCTCTACGTGCATTGTAGCATAAAAGATCAGTGCTACCTGTCATCGTTATTTCAGTTTATATTAAAGAGGCAAAAGATTCACTACTGATTAAGGTCTTTTGACACAACGCTGTGGTTGTATTTCTAATCTATTTAGTAATTGCACTTTCAGGCGCGAGCTTCTGAGACCAACTCACTTTATGAGTTAGATCGTGCAACACAGGTAAATACAAGAAGCTATAGTTTTCTTTCATTTTTTTGTTTATTTGTTACATGAAAAACTAGGACTTGAATGTATATGTTGTATGGGTTCCACAGGCAAGACATTGTTGCAATGGTTGTTTTTGCTAATTTGCTTTCATATGCTTCTTTTTCATTAGCCAGGTTTTAATCCTTGAATAAAAAGTATATACTATAAACAATACAAGACATAAAAAAGATGGTCTTTGTGGTTGTTTCATCAAGACATGTTCTCTTGCAAGGTATATATTGGTCAAATTAACTCACCTCTTTGGTCAACTGCTTGAGGGGTGACATGCTGCTACATTCTCATCTCAAACTAGTTCAGGATTCTTAAAGGGGGATCCACCCACATAGATTTGCATTGATTACTTTATTCATGAGTGCATTGTTAATAATTGTGTCAAAATTTGTCATTTACTTCTCATTTGGACATATGATAGCTTTGGTTCTCACATTGTTCCTTTTTCTTGGAGGCAATGAGAGGGCCTAAAGGCCCTAAGAAAAACAACGGAGTTTTATGATGGTGGTTATTTGCTTTGTAATATTTACATCCTATTGGTTTTCTAGGGTTAAACTGGTCCCATGTAGAAATTGGAGGTTTATGGGCTTGTCTATGTTGGTGCCAGAAAGACTCCCACCAGAATCAAGTGTTTTTTGAGAATTTGATGTTGGCCAAAGAGATTCACTTGTTGCCATCAGAGTGATTGACCACAAAGCATGTCTCAAATTGTTGGATCCGATAATTTAGGGGATCCGCATTGTGTGCTTCTTTAAAATGTGAAATATCCAGGTTAAGTTGAATGTTCACCATGGCTGCACCCTCCAAATGGAGGATTGGAAGAGTTTTGTCTATATATGCAGACAAGGAATACTACATCAGGGTAAATTGTATTTAGAAGTTTTTCCTTTATGTTTATTACACTGTATAAAGGGTTTGAAATTGTTGTTTCCAAACTTTCTAGCATGCGAGTTTGAACCTGAGGCCATTTGTTGGCATTGCATTCAGGCATACGATATGTGAGAGTGTCATCTTTTGGTCTGATACAATACTGATTTGGAACAATGGGCAGAGTTTGGGATATGGATGTATACAGTAAAAATCTGCTGCTGTGGTAAAGTGAAAATGCAGTTAAGATTGTGCAAATTATAAAGTAGATACGGAGAGTGTGCAACTTATAGATTATACAGTTTGGAACCAAATGAAAAACTTGGATTAATATAGTGACTACAAGATGTTTTATAAGTTAATAATTTGAGTATAGTAGTCATTCTGCAAGAGCAGGCTGTCATGGGAGTGCATAAAAGCATTGAATTGGAGCACAATCCACAGAGGGGACCAGGCTCTATTTAACAATATCTCGTAAATTATGTTTATATACTTATTTATTTACAATTCACACTGTATTTGGAAGGACCAAATTGGTTGAGCTGCCACTCATCAATGTCTGATTGTGGATTCACAAGGCTAGTGAGCTGGAGCGCACTCTTGCTTTGCATTTGGCAGGTGTGTTAAGGGTTTGTTTAAGTGCAAGAGTGACAAGTGAGTATCGAAGGAGTTTGCAGCGTTATTGACACTTGCGTGTAGGCTTTGTGACAAGGTCTCAAGGCATGCGTACACATAGAGAAGGGATTGGAAAATGATAAGGGTTCGCATATATAAGAATTGGCAGAGGCTAGGGTCATAGAATAGGTTGAGAGCTGTGCAGTTCCCTTGTGGCAACCCTACTTAATCCTCAAGGGATGATTTTGGTATGTGCTTCTAAAATTTAGTGCACAATGGTAATTACACTATGCACAACTATGTAAAACTATGGTACAATGCAAATCTATGTAAATACATATTTGAAATATGCTAAAATAGATATTTTGATATTCAAAATTTGACAAAGGAGGATCATAGAAAAATAACTGAATTCTGAATTACCTGTTTATTGTCATAGGGAAAACATGTCCAAACAGCAAGATGAATAAAACCTAGAAACCGTTTTGTGAGCAAAGAATTTTCAGAAAGGGTCAGAATCGGTGGGCCACCGATTTGACATAGGTCAGAATCGTGGGCTGATTGTGAACCTGTTCCTACGATTGTGACGCACTGCTACAATAGTGACCTTGGCTTATTTTCAGAACTTGAATTTTCTGGGGTTACTTCAGTAGAGGCAGATGACTGGGAATCCTGATTCATTTGATCTGATGATGTGTATAAATGTTTGATTTGCTTCTCCTTCGATTTTTAGATCTGATTTGCTACTAAGTCGCAAGAATAGAAATGTGCAAGGTTAATGCGCTGGGCACCCTCTTAAGGGGTTGCAACCATATATCCCGCATGCTCAAAATTAGGGTTCAATGTTGTTCTAGTGGTTGTGAGTGTTCCCAGCTCAAAATGAGAGAAAAAACTTCACCTCCTCTGCCTAGATAATCAAATGCAACTATATACTTCATTATGACATTCTCTTGGTACAAGTGTGATGGCACAAGGTAGATGAGGGCAGAATTGGATCAATGTGCAGATTCCTTTGACAAATGTGCATAACTCTTGATAAGACTTGATGATTGTGCATGAGAGACAGCGCTTATAAGAGCTTCGGATGATAGGAATGTATGCTGAAATGGCTTACATTGGTATATATATGATTCACAATGACACATTTACACATAGGCCAACCATAGAAAACAGTGAAAGCTGACAATCAAGGTATGAAAAACATGGCAAATACCTTGAAGTATCTACAAGGCAAAGGGACAGAATCATGGGTTGATCCTGACCTAGGAAAAACCTTAAAAAAGTGTTTTGCTCATTTTGGGAGCAATCCGAGGTCGTACAAGGGCATATAAATAGTCAATCTGTAGGTTTTCAGCTAATTTGTCAAGAAATGGAAATGGAAATGAAATATGGAGACGCCTATTTTCCAAAAACCCTTGGAAATGAAACGAAAATGTCTATACAATAAATTATAAAAAAATATAAAAAATTGCATAATACTTATTTCTAATCCATAAGATAAAACACTTAAAAAAATATAGCATTCACGAAAATTCAAAACTTTTAACATGCTTTAAAATTTCACATGTTCATAAGACACATCATGTTTTGTAGTTTCAAACTTCAAGATGTAAATGCAAAATCTCAAACTATTGTGGTTAGGGGGTGGGTTTAGTGTAGGTTAGCTAACTTTTAGGGGTTTTAAAAAAAAATGAAGTGTTTTATGAAAGTGTTTTTGCTTTGCAGGAAACGATCCAGAAATGCCAGGAAATTCTTGGAAATGACACAGAAACGACCTTGTGGTTTCCGTGCCTTTCTGTCCTGTTTCCGTACCATGGTAGCATTTCTGGGATGCTTCGATGGTGTTTTGGCCCTTCCGTACCATGGCAGTGTTTCCGGGACGTTCTGAAGGCATTTCGGCTTTGTGCTTTGTTTCAGAAATGGATTTCCTCCAATTTGTCCCCTGTATATGGCGTTTTTTGCATTGTAGGTTTTCAGACATTTCGGATTGAATGGAGGTATTATCATTGACCAAAAGTGAACAAAAAGACAATGTATAAGGAAAATCCAAGTCAATGGAAGATAGTACAGGGCCCAACACAAGGGGAAAGTGTACTGAAAAGAGCCAAATGTATGCACATGGACCAAGTGTGATAAAACATGACAAAGATGCAATGGAAAGAGGTTTTGTACCAAAATTAGTTGTTTACGGTATGGTCATAACCAAACTTGTTGTGGCAGTCCTAGATATGCAGCATTTGACCTTTATTGCAAGCACTCTATTGGGAATTAGAATTACTTATTCATGGCTCCAACTCTGCTATATCCATTCTACCCATTCTGGCCTCTCATTGCTGCATTATATTGGGATGATGAACTCAGCAGAAATCCATGAAGGTGGTGAGCAGTGTTTTCATAGGGAGCAAACAGAGCCACACACTTCAGATTACATAAGAATGGATGCCCAATGAAGATTCTTCTGGAATGATTGTTATAGGAGAGCATTACCAATAAACAACATATGAACCATTCTATCACCACATATTTCAAGGCTTATAAGTTATGGATGTATTATCTAAAGAATAAATCTGCTTTTAGATATGAGTACAGATATCTTTAATACATCTATCTGAAAAACGCTGAGAGATATCAATTTCAAGGCTCTTATCTTTGATTTTACGCATACCACTTTGATTAATAATTTCATTACATTCTCCGAGACCTTCATCCTGATTGGTGAAAAATGGCATAAATCTAGCTGCAGCAATGTGTTGGGCTCGAAAAAATATTTTAGGGAAAAATAAACGGACTTCAAACTCCACTGTATGGCCAAGACATTACGATTTTTCAATTGACTTCTCAAAACAAAAAGAAAAAACTTCTTTTTCCTTGAACTTTCTTCTGTTAACGGTTGTATCCTCGAGTCCCATTGACCTACTTTTGGTCATCCGTGGACATTAATATAATTTGTTTCTCTGGAAGTTACAGTCAAATGGACGTCAATAAGGTTGAAATTACCTGGTGACGGTGAAATGGACCTCAAATTTAATGACATAACTAATTATTTATGCAGGGACATCACAGGCCTCCTCTATGGTACCCCCGATTGCCATCGTAGAATGCCCATCAGCGTAATTTGACATTGGTAAGAGACTTGTACAAATTAGCAACCAGATATTTATTTTTTTGTTGGTTTTTTAACCGTGTGTATTAAGAAATCACTTCGCTGACCAATTTTCATGAGTAGTCATTTCTTCGATGAATTTTATATCATGTACATTCATAACAATCACTATGCAAGGGGCCTGATGAAGCACACAAGCTCATGAAAATTGGTTTTCAAAGTGATGAAAATCCCACAAAAATATAAATATCTTATCAAAACTGACTTGGGAAGCTCCAACTACATAAACTTTGGACTAATAGATTTTGATTTTGAATTTGTGGTGGTTAAGGACCGAGCAAGAAAGATTCTAATAGATATGTGAAAGTGAGGACGCAACTTTTTCTAGAGATGATGTTTCCACCAGCTTCTTCCCCACTAGGGAGTTCACTTTATGTTGTAGGAGGATTAGTACTTGAAGCAAGTGATGATAGGCAAGCCACCTATAGTCTAGTTGGATTGTATTGGAGAGCCTAAAATTACCGGCTGTCTATCTCGGACTCTGCAGTATAACACAAAATGTTTGATGTTGCTTACAACTAGTTGCTATGTCATATTTCTTGTGGTTGCTTTGGTCCCTCATTTGTTTAGCATGTTACATGCATGTGTGCTTTTGTATTACCTTCCGTTCCTCCAAAGATTTAAATTGAGATGTTGAGGCATGCTTAATGTTGTTTAATTCCATATCTATGAGAATTTCATTTAATTTCAAATATGGTACAAATATGATTTTGACATTGCTATAGTGGATTCCTAACAAAGCTCAGAAGATGTTACTCCAGTTTGCATTTTATGATGTTATAATTATTGAAAAAATATGTTAATATGTTAAATGTGATGATGCAGGATGTTATCAATATCCTCATTGATGCACAGGCACAAGGATACGGAAGTGTTCTAAATGGCATTAGCCTTGGTGAAGGATTGCCAACCATATCCTTTTTATTAAACTGGCTATACTATATCTATGCAACACCTTATCACATCCATACACTGATAATTATAGAGTATGTAACTTTCCTTGACTTCCACTTCACATTAATATTCAGAGAACAGTTGGGTTACCTGAGCTGCGTCGTCTTCGCAGAACATTTGTAAAACTTACAGGGCAGACTAGTTTGAGTGGTCGTCCTCCTCCTATGGATGCTCAAAGTGCAAAAAGAATGTTTGCAGATTATTTGAACCAAGAACTGGGCGCTACGTAAGCTTGAAAATCTCTGTTCATTTGTTGGCATTGATGATTGCAGAGAACAAGAGCAATGGTAATTTGTTTTTCAGTTGATTCATTCCTTCACTTCCTTTTCCTCTTGTTGGCTTGGGGAGAAGCTTCACATTCAACTTACGTACTATTTGGGTCCATATGTGCACTTATATATATCAGGGAGTTTGTATTTAATTTCTTTTTCAGGAAGTGTACTATACATTCTGCTCCGTTACGCTATGACTGATCACTTATAGGTGCATGGGGTATTTTATAAGATCAATTTTAGTATCATTTTTGCTTTGTAATATTCTTGCTGATCTTGTATCAATATATTGTGTTTGGAAACGTGAGAGCTTTTTTGAATTCATGCATGTCCAGTGAGACGGTTGTAATTGTGACATGCCTTACTATGTTTAATTCCTTGTTGCATTTCTATGGGGCACCATGTAATGGCATGGAATTCGAGTGCTAAGACTTTATCAACAATAAAATCATTTTGCTGGTATTATATTATTCCTGAAATGCTTTTTTTTTCAAATATCTTCTGAGATACAGTTTTACATGTTACTGATTGGATTGTACAAGAATTTGTTGTGCATTGTTGTCGATTACTCAATATAATGCATTAAGATGAGATGCATTGGTGTGAATTTTCATTCTAACTTTTATCCTCCTTTCACTGTGAAGTTTATTTAAAAAATGAAAGCCAAACCTTCAGGAGTACAGATATTTAAGTATATAGCTGAGGTATTCAATTAATTGTTGGAAACGCCATATTGATGATGGGACATTTTGGGTATAGTTTTTCTTGAATTCATTCTAATCAAATCATCATTAAAATATAATTGTACTCTATTTGTATGGGAATGTTTCGCCTCCAATATTGTAATGAGTTTCCATTAGAAGTCAGTAATTTAAGAGGTATATATATGAAAATTGCAAAAGATGTAAACATTGTGTGCTGTTTTGTTTGGCATTCTTTTGTGTCGATGATGGCAGTTAAGAAATGTTTGGAAACTAAAGCTGTTGTTTAATATCAGTTATACACGATTTAGTATATAAAAGAAACCATTTTTGTTAGTTTGTTTGTAAAACTTATTTTATCAAAAGAGACTAGGATAATTGCATATAAAATTTATTGGATCAATGTTTCAGGTTTCAGGCCGTACTTTGATCGAAGTTTCTTATTAAGGTGAATGATATGATAATATTACATATTGGAGCTGTTTGTATAGATAATTTCAAAATTATCAGGGTGAATGATATGATTATATTCATGTTTGAGCTATTTATATAGATAACTTCAAAATTATCTAGATAAATGCTAAGATAAGATTACATATTGGAGCTCTTTATATAGAAAATTCTAAAATCATGTAGTGGGGATCCATTACATGTTATAGATAATATAATTTATACATATGAAGTAATTAATCTTCCAAGTGTTGTGTTTGAAGCGCTATTCATCGTAATCTATTTCTTTTTATATTAATAATCTTACTTAAACATCTCAAAACTATTGAATTTCGATATTGGAAGTGATGCCACTATTAAGGTAGGTCAACCTTGGAAAAACTTTTAAGTTAGGTTCGAAAGAACTTTTTAAAGTTATCCTTGTTTTGTTTTTAATCAGACTAGCCTTGAAAAAAACTTAACTTGAGAAGTCTTGAAAAAATGATGCATCACATATGATCAATGTTGTGATAATTGATTGTTTGATAAATATGTTAGCTGTATAAGAATCCAAAAAAAAACTTCAAACTCAGCAACTAGTGAAAGCCTTTGTGATTGAACATATTCCTACAACTTATTGCAAGTGATAGTGACTCCATACCAGTTCTTCCCAAGGACGTATTATTACATCTATTTTCCATTACCTTGGGGAATTAATTAACCTCTCCTTAATTCAATTAGTATTAAATAAATGATTATTTGTATCTTATTTTATTGGTTAATGTAATTTGAAGTGACAACTTTTATTCTTACTCTTTGTAAACATTTAATTTTGGTGTCGAGGTGGTTATTAGTTGTAGAATTGTATGATTTTTCGATATTTGTTTGTTTGTTGGTTATTAATTAATTTTAGGATCTTCTTAGGAAGTTTTTCTCGTGTTTTTGGTTATCTCCTTATTTTTTCTGCCATCATTCGTCTGTTCCCTCTTTTCTTTCTCCTCCCTCATTTTCTTGTGTTCTTGGTCTTCTTCTCAAACCCATAATGTACAATTTTGGCTCGGGCCCTTGTAACCCTTGTGTTTGTTCTCCCATACCTTATGCCCTGCTTTGACAACTTTTTCCGCCCAGTATTTATTGGCTTGAGTTCCAAGAGGGTCCTAATTTTGATTTGAAAAGGCTATAAATATTTATATATAGGATATGATGAATTACAAGGAATGATTAAACAAGACATGACTTCTATTTTCTAGAGATCTATTGTGAAAGGGTGAGAACACAATTCAAGCAGTTAAAGCAAAATTGAAAGAAGATTTAAAACATTTATTTCCTTGGCCACATTTTTTTTGGCACGAACTAAGGACCAGGGCTTGCATTCACAAATTACCTACTAACTTGCATTGAGTATTGTTTTCCAAATATGTTACAACCTCAGGGTTTGATAATAAAGGACATATAACATAGGCCATGCAATCAATCCCCCAATTTTTATCGATTTGTGATTAGTTGTTAGGGTTATAGAGAAGTACATTAGCTTTCTAAATGTTTGTGTGGAATTTCAAAAAAGCAAACGAGGTTTTTAGAATCTTGGAGCAGACAAACAAGTTTGTCAAATCAGATTTTGCATACTTGCAATTGGATAGAAATGTACACACTCTTTGGAAAACTCCGCTCTTACAAAAGAGAGTGCTAGAAAAAAATGTCTATGTTTGAATCAATTTTCTAAGGTTTTGTTTTCCTCGTAGTCTATACCTACTTTACTTTTTTATGTTTCAATCAACTATCTTTAAATCTGTGACAAATTAGATATTCTTCTAAACTCCATTTTATCATTTATTGCTGGTTATAAAATATTCTTTATTACAAATTTGGTTTGATTTACTATTTTATCTCATTGTATCCAAGGTAAGTCCAACGAACCGTTTGAACTTTTTACGACATTGAACTTGGTATTCTTTACACAGAATATCTCAAAATCGTGAATGCTATATTTAAAAAAATATATATATTCAAATGTATGAGAAATGTATTGAAATGTCTACTATAGATATGCAATGAGTCGGGGGTTACGTATAGGGGAGATGTACTAGTAGTGGAACAACCTAAGTTTGGGGGTTCAGATTGTCACCTAGATGCCATGTATGAATGCTAAAATAATTTATTTGAGAGTCTTAACATTTTTTAAACTTATTTTTTCCTTTGGCATACTGAAATTGACGAAAAGTTACATTTTGAATTGATTTAAAATAAGAAGTTTGAAATGCATTAAAAAAGTGTTGTCAAATACTTGAACATGGTATAAATATGTTGTATATTGATGCACTAATAGTTGTGGATCTTACATGTCATGATGTAATTGGTTATTATAAAGTAAAAGTTGGACAACTATTACATAGCATTATGACAACTATTGGGTAGTACAATTTCAAACATAAAACATTATGTATTCGAAACCTATTTCAACAATCAAAACATGATCACCTATTAGTACTTCTCAAAAAAAAAAACTTTCATAATTTTTGGTTCAACTATGATTCCCCTATTTGGATCCTTTTTTAAAAAAAATTTTAGGTCTCATATCGTGTTATCGAATACAAGTTTAAAGTTTAATGTTCACTGCAAAAAAAAAGAAAAAAAATGAGAGTAAATTCTCCTAAAATATAAATAATTTGTGTAGGGATGAATTTGAGGCTGAGTTTGATTTTAATGTATTCTATTAACTTTAACTTGGATCTCAAAGGGTTTGGGGGACAAAACTCTAAATAAGGATTTATATGTGTTATATGCATATGTAGAAGTAAAACAAAACGATATTTATAATAGAAATAATAATAATAATAATTGAACATATAATTTTGTAGTCGGCACATTGTATACATGAGATACTCTTGAGGGGGATGTATGGTTGTTTATTTTATATTGTCTAATTATTATCTAATAATGTATATATGTATACATAATTACAAAGTTGCAAACACTTTAAGAACCATTATGGTAGTTTAACTTCCATGTGAGACCTTTCACCTTCCAAAAGTTGTGTGGTTTGACTGCCAAATGCGTGATATGCTAATAGATGTGCTCATATGACATGGGCAGTGGGAATGCCTCCTGACATGGTGCAAAGTGTTAGTATGGCTGATGTGTGTTTCAATGTTTTGCGTACATACTGAGCTGAACAATATGTTTGCAGGTTTTGTGCGGATAGTCAATGTTGTGTACAGGTTGTGCACATGGCACAAAATAGTTTAGTGTTTTGAAGGTTGCATGGTATGTGTTGATGCAATGTTCTCTTGATTAAGGAGTTGCATTGAGTGATGTTGAAATTAATCAATGAAATCTAGTTTGGGAGGTCATTACCCTTGACCCCATAAGGGGAACCCAATGCTCTCTTCACCAAAAATGGGACTGCCCCATTTTGAGTGAAGGGAGAAATGTTATTTTTTGAGCAACATAGTGTATATCTTAGTGCTGCACAAAATATATATGATGCGAGGGACTAAGTGATGATGCTTGAAGCGTAGAGTTAAACAAATCATTAAAGTACTTAAGTTAAGAACACATACTAGCGTGAATGTTCAATAATCAAATATAATCTTCAATTAATTTTTTTAAACATTTGTTTAAATTGTAAGATTTTATTGTACAATTTCTTATCCACTTAGAATCCCTTTTTACATTCATTATAATTTCATAAATTTCAATCTATTTAACACTAATCTCCACTTTATTTTTATATTGCATTTGAATTCTTCTTTTTCCTATATGAAATTATTTAGTTCAATCAACATTGAATTTTTTGAAGTTCAAAATATATATTAAATCAATTATTACTTCATAATTATCATTATATTTAAATCTATATTCTAATTTTATTTTGTCTATTTAATATTAATTAATTTTTGCTTGAAAATTTTTGTGTTCAAAATTTTAATAATATTTATGTTTCAAATTCGAATCTTTTAAACTCTTATTTTAATTTAAGATAAAAATTATATATCTATTTATGTTATATTTAAATTTTTATTTTAATTAAAAATTAACCTTATTTTATAATGTTATTGATTTTTAATAATAATAATTTTTATTTACATTATATTTAAATTCTTATTTCAATAAAACATTGAAATCGATCTTACAATATTATTGATTTCTAATAATAAATTACTCCATTTAACCAACACATACCCATTTACACTTTATGTTCTTTATTTTTCATATTATCTCCTACAATTACTATGAGCATACTAATAGTACATCACAAAGAATCATTTGTAAATAATATTAATGTTTATTTAAATGTGTAAATGTTTTCAAAAGATTTTTTTTTTTGGTTTGTGGGTTGTGTTGGGGAATGAGGGTTGGGTTTTGTTTCCTGAAATTCTTAAGTTTCTGTCTTTGAATACTTTTATTTTACAATGAAAAAATGTGTTGGCAACGATGGGGAGGGAAAAAAATGAAGCCAAATGGGAGGGATGAGGCCCAAAAATATCTTTTTATTATTATTCTTAGTTGAGAGTTGTTAAATTTGTGAAAGGATAGTCTATGAATATATTACTTCTTATACTTATATATATATATATATAAATAATTTTTCAAGAATTGTAGATAGATGTGGAAATCATAAGGATTTAAACGAGTAAATATTATCAAATATAAGTATTTTTTGATTACTTATTTCAGTATGATATTGTCTTCATTATTATTAATTATATTCATTATTTATAAATTATTTTAATTTTATTTGGGAACCAATTATAATTTTTTTAATATTTAACATTTTTTGATATAGATTTTGTGATTCGTAGAGTGTGGACCTCACAAAGTTTACAAGTGCCGATTAAGTTATTTCTACGTTAAATTTTTTTCTATCAAAAAAAATAGTTATTGGTTCTCATACAAAGCCAAAGATAAGTAAAAACTCACTGACTAAATAGAGGATAAGAAGAGCATGTACCAAAAGAGACGTGTAACACTTTTTTTTGTTATAGTTTTCTATGGAATACCTAATGGTTTTGTGATTGCATACAATGTGAGAATGAATCTAGATGAAGATGATGTGTATTGTCAAGGCTTAAATACATTTAGATGAAGACGATGTGTATTGCCAAGATCAATATAGGGAGTGTTGAGTTACATATACTCCCAAATTGTCAAAAGACATTAGTGACTACATTGAATCCCTCACTATGATGGGTGTTCTTATTGACACCATTGGTGCTTGAAACATTATTCGAATGGTTCATTGTACAATGTGATAAGGGAAGTATTTGTTTTCTATTAAAAAAAGATGTGGTAAATACATTCAATCAAGTGCACAAATAAATATAATGAAAGGACCCAAACAACAAGGGACGCGTAGCGGCTAGTTCTTGCCTTTATGTCAAATAGTATATTGCACTTGATCTTTGTATTGTTGAAATCAAAGTAATAACATGAAATATATAAAAACAAATTTTTTAACAGTCAATGTGATAAAATGCCATGTTTGAAACAAATTTATGAGCTGAAATTAGAGCTAAACATTGATATAAACAATAAACAAAAAAGAAATTAAAATGTTAAATAAAAAGTGACAATTAACCACTATAAACTATTAGAATATAATTTTAATAGAGCCAAATACAAGATGCGAATGACAGTAACATTGGTTATTGGTTTTGAAATGCTGTATAGGTCACAAGGAATCATAAATTCAAAAAATATATTTTGTCCTATATAATGAATGTTATTTCACCAAACTTAACTAATATATCAATTCACCTTTGACAATGTGCTCCCAACTATGCCACAATAGGAGCTTCAAAATAGGGAACATATACTATTTGTTAACAGAAATAAAATTACAAAATATGAAAAGTAGATTCTTTTGTTGACAAATATAGAATAATATAATTACAAAATGATGATAGTATTTGGTAATAGAAAAAATATAGTATATGTCTAAGATGCGAGTCCTCCATAGGAATAAGAAGTGTTTATTTGCACAACGAGAGACGACGCATAGAAATTAGTTAGTAGTGTGTAGTTTCAAAGTTGGAAAAAGAAAGAAAAACTTTAGAAGTAGATTATATACCTTAGTTTTTGTTCAATACCTCAACATGTAGAATGAATTTTTATTCATCAAGAATAATTTTTTCTTGCAATGAAAATCCTCTTAGTAAGTAGATAAAGCTCTCCTTGTCTACAATATCTAGTCATTTTATGAAATTTGTGTGAATGCAAGAATGATTGTTTTCAATAACGACTCTGAAAGATTGCAGTGTATATTAGTATTTTTGACAGTTTTTAAATTACAAGTCAAGCAATGGTGATATGCATACGGAGTTTCTTGATGGCATGAAGGACAATTAAAGGTTGTGGCATGGGCAGGTTGTGCTAGTTGAATTATATAACTATAGTTATTGCAAGTGAGCTGGAACACCATTGAATATATATTGGCAATTGTCAATTAACCTTCACCCTATAAAAGTTCAGATTTAAAGTTTTATAATTTGATATCGCAAATTTAATTGCATATTGAACAGGCAAATGCATATTTTGAACTTGAGTATTAGTCAAATCATGTAACATACCTCTGTTGTTGTGTACAACAATGCAAAGAATTATTGACCCAACTTTTTAGCTTTCAATGGTGTGATGAATGTTGATTGAGCAGTTTTGAAAGTGCTCTCAAGGCCTAGGCATGTGACAATATTTTTGAAAGAGTATAATAGAAATTTTTTAGCCCGTATTTTTTGTTAAATTTCAAGAAACAAAGACTCAAAAGTTCCATATAGGTAAAGCTGCAAACTCAACATAATAATTTAAATTTTATAAGGTAATAATAGAGATTTAAGAATGTGAAGTATACATAAGAGTAGAAGCATACATTTGCAGTGTCGTATTTAATATTTATATCTTTTATTTCCAAAATTAGTTGCATTCTAATTTTCTGGGTGCATGTGATAATTGCAGTGATTGTGGCAATTACATAGGCATTGGTGCTAGTTGCCAGTTAGTAGGTTGTGGAATCTGGGATGAAATTATATTTTGTACAAATAAGTGGTATGCTCTCCAATAGATTCGATTCATTAAGAAATAGTATTGTATCACAATCTCCATGATCATATTTTTTTTGGGAGATATAGCAAAATGAAAAATATGTATTGCTTTTTCAGGCCAATTTTTTTGTTCATATATGCGGATAAGGCTATCAGAGATGTTATGAGTAATACTCATTTTGCCTTTGACATATTTGAGATCTGCACACAATAATCACTTGTTATGTTATCTTTTTAGTAATGTTTTTAGGTGACAAAGACATCACCTTCAAAAACATCTATTTTATAACTATTCAGATCATCAATCAATAATAAATCAGAAGAAGTTAATGTATTTTTACAAAAAAGGGTACAATGCCAATGTATATAGGTATAAAAGGAGATGGAGTTTGGAAAAAAGTATAATGTTAGTGCTTATGTTTTCGTTTCTCCTACTGGTCTTTGATTATCTTCAGTGCTCTCAAATTTCCTCTTCATGTTGCCTGTGATTGTGTAATGAAATTAGAATAAGAAATAAAGTGGTAATATCTTTGGGTATATGCAAATGTATGTTGATATGAAAAAAATGATTAAGCAATTTGTGAAAAGATGTTATTACATGATTTTTGTCTTTTTTTATTTTAGATTAATGTGGATGTGTGTTAAATAAGGCCAAACAAATAATGTCATGATCACTCTAATAACAATATGCTTTAAAAAAGTGTTGTTTTTGTATTTTAACATTCGACCATACGTGATCAATAATCGGTGTGGACAACGCATCTTGCCTTTCTAGAACAAATCACATTTTATGGGTTGCCACGTGTTGTTCGAGTACTTTTGAATTTATATGTTACTTTATAATATTGATATTAAATTCACCTAATATAGTTATATTTTGTGTTTTATTTGCACCTATGAATATATGTCATCGATAACAATTATGATATATGATATTATTACATTTTGTGGTGTATACAAATTGACAATTACAGTTTGGTAGATACCATTTATGATAATTGCTTTAAGTGCTTAAATGTTGCTCTCCTCCTTTACTGCATTGTTGTTGAAGTGGAATATCTTTTTTATGCAAATCATGATTCTACAAACAAGATGCATTTAAATGCAATGGAAATGTTTGAATAAATTGCTTGATACAATATTTTTAATGTGTGTCTCTTGCAAACACAATATGTCTGATTGCATGATGTCACAATCACTAAGCACATCTTGCATATGTGATTGTAAGATTCTTATATTCAGTGATGAGATGAAAATATGATTACTAGTATTTAAACCATGTAATTTTTTTTTCTAGTTTTCATTATGCATTGGTTTTTAGGCGTAAGATTTTTACAATTATATACGTTGAAATTTGTAATTGTTAAAGGGGCTAATAAGTACAATGACTCAATTGATTATATGAGTGATAGTGTCATATACGCTAACCCATGCTATGTAATTCTAGAGGGGTCCAATGTAATGTCATCCATCGTGAGCCCTTAAGATCTATGTATTTTTTGTGCACATGCAAGTTATATTGGAAACTACTTTTGAATTATTCAGGTGTCATTCTTGCATGTGTTTTGTATAGGTTTAATAATACATAAGATGGGTGTCCAATCATATGGAATGGAATTATGATATAAATGAGCTAATTTTGTGCATTAATGATGGTCGATATGCTGATGATTGAATTTAATCCATATTATATTCATATCATTTATAGTGGTGCAGGTTTTAAATGTCTCATTTGAGCCATTGACAAGCCCATTTTAAATGTCATAATTGCCAACATAGATTTCAATTAGCATCTCAAGTTTAAATATGATGATAGGAAGAAGCTTAGAGGAATGATGACATGATTATTTTTCTTCATATCCAGTTCCTTGTTCATCAAAGATGTAGATGGTGATACTATTTTCTGGAACAATTGATAACATTCTAGCATTGTGTTTTTTACATCGTCATTTTTGTAAAAGATATATGGGAATGTTGGACTATTAGGGGATGGTTGTAAATAATTCTAATTGATATAGGTTGTCATCTTCCGTTTGAGATGCTATGCAAAAATGATTAAGAATTGCTATGAAGGTCTTGTTAATTTGTTGCATTGTTACTTGTAATTCATAAAATTTTACATGTTTTTGTCAAAATTCATATGGACTCAGTTCATCATTTATTTTGGATATTCAAAGATCAAATAATCATGTACAAGTTGCACTTGGTAAAAATATCCACACAAAATCATATCCAAATTTACAAAGTAGGTCGTAGGAATATGCATTATATCTTTGATCCTTTTATCTATTGAATACAATAATCGTGAGCCTAACAATGATATCTCATCTATGAAAAAGAGTTGTAGATGACTGTAGTGCTTTGATAATGTGTCAAGCATTTTAGAAGTATGTATAATAATTTATGATTTGTTAAAAGGCAAAAAAAATGTGGAATGCATTGTGACTTATGTGTTGCTTTTTCATTGTATGCTAGTATCAATCCTTTTGTTTTAAGTAAACATTTTCAATGAACTTGTTATATAAATAGATCAACATCTTATACATCAATTTTGTTGTGAAGGTTTTGCTTGTACCTGCATCCTTGTTAAAAATAAGTAAATTGGTGCTAATGGATTTTTACGTTTTTTCATTGTTATGTATTTTATGATTGCTTATTATTCTTTGTTTAAATATCTCCTTTCATAATAGTCATTTTGATTAGAAATAAATAGGTGTTTGCCTATTTAAAAAAACTTCATGTCATATTTATTTTTACCTATTTCTCGAAAAAATTGCAAATCATATTTCCGATAATAGTCTTCATGGGCAAATTCATTGTCTTGAGCGTTCAAATTTGTTGGTTGGGCATTGTTATTGTCCAAATCAACATTGTCAATAAATTCGTTGATGTTCCCCAAGTAGAGTTCATACAATAAGTATATCTAGCTTCATTTTTTATGATGCCCTTTTCATAGACAGCATATGCAAAATTCCATGTTTCAAAACCATGCTTTGTATTGTTTTCATTTTTTGTAAACAGAATATATAATAATAGTTTCTCTTTGAATGATTTTCAACATCAAGATATTTAGTGTACTTGATGTATCTTATAACACGGGGTTTATGTTTTGCATGGATTTTTTTGTCATTTTTCTTGTATTCAGAGACAAATTAAGTAAGATAAACTTGTGCCAATGTTTCTAGTCATTGAACATAGTAATCTATTATAGATTTGCATATAACATCTTCTAATTCATCAGGTTTGTGGACCAAAAGTGTTGAAGGATTTAGGATGAATGTGTGCTGCTCTGATGGACTTATGTTTATGAATAAATATTTTATAGAGAAACTATTAAATGGTAATGATAAAACTATGTGAACGACCTGTTGAGGAAACATTTATTATTGATTAATCAATGTGTTTCCAAGGTTACATATCATCTGAATAACATCTATATTTTCAAGTTGGTGGTGTTTATGGATTCACTCAAATGATTTTGTCATTAATGTATTGAATTTTGTCATGTAGGATATATAGTAAGATGTTGTAGCATAAGCATTGAGCATAAATTATGTATCTGTATTTGCTTTCCATAAGTGTGGCATTTTTTTGAAAAATTTGTTTGTCCATGCATGTGATGGATTTCATTTAAATAAAATTATTGTTTGCTTAAGTGTGTTTTGTATCACTTCTATGTGTTCGCTTTCATCTATTTGTAATTGCATTAAAAACATGTCAAATGTTATAGAATGTTCATAGCATCTATTTTCCAAATTAACATAAATATACAAATTTTTGATGACCAAGTCATTTTTATTTGTACATGGTTCAAGGATATCTGCTCTTGACATTGGTGGAACAAGAAAATTATATTTGCAATGTGTTTTGTAATTTTTATTACAACTTCTAGTATGGTGATGTTTGTGTAATTTGGATATGTTTAAATCAAGTATATTTACATCACAAGTTATGTAGTTACTGACAAATCTTGTAATGTTTGAATTTTTGTCCTTTCCATAAACTAATGCAAATTATATCCACAACATAAAATGCATGTATTGACTTCATCTATTTTGGAATTCTATAACTGATAAATGATCTTGTAATCACCCTAAAAAAATATTCATCTTTGTATATCATTGCTAGCTTTGCCTTTATTCTACGTGTATAGTATTGTGTACATGTAACATGATCTTGTAAACATGCCATCTGTATTAAAGATATTGGTTTTGTTTGTTTCATACTATTTTAGATGGCTATTATACAATTCAGATAGTGTATTTATAAGTGGTTCTCAATAATGTTCAGTGCTTGATAATGTAACAAAAAATGTTGGTGGTTTTAATTGGTGAATCATTACAAAAGTGTTTTTTTCTTAATTGCTATAAATAATCTGTGATATTTATATTTTTTTGAAATCAATATATTCGATGTCAAATTTCAATAGTTTTTTTAGATTTGGTTTATACTTGACATCTTTTTCTAGAAGCTTTCTTCCTTTTAATTTCCCTTTTCTAATTCTCACCCAAATTGTTTCCATCATCTGGTCAAATATAATTTTTATTGCATTGAAAAAATATTTGTGATATGATATACAAATGTGTGATCCTTGTGTTGTAATTCCCATTGAACAATTTTAGCATATGATAATCTATTTATTATGTTTATATTGCGTGGCTCACCATAACAAAGGTTGGAAAGTTCATTTCCTCTGCACACTTATCTTTAAAAAATCTAAGTGGTTGTTGGCACTCTACTGGGGTAACTTAGATAATTTTATCTTGTAAATCATGAATGCATATCGACTCTATAAATCCATGCAACATGGTTGAAGTGGAAACATTATCTTCTTCTCCTATTATTTTGATATTTGTCTAAGTCTTTGTTATGTATAATTTCATGTTTTCATTATTATGTAATAATTATTTCTAATGTTTTACAATTTTGACATTTTGTGATCAACACAATTTTATCTTAATTATTTTAAAGCAAACATGATTATGTTTAGATGAACCCTTCCTTTTTGTTATGGCTTTTTATATTCTAATTTTCTCTTTAGTTTATGTTGATGTTTCGTCTGTTGAGTGTTGTAATGCTTTTTGTATTATGTTAGTGTTCGATGGCTCATTGATAATTTCCCCAATTAATCTAATCTATGATTTTTTATATCCTAGTTATCTGATTTGTGCAAAATCAATTCATAATGAAACAAGATGCTCTTCAAGATCTATTGACATTTTGACATAAGTCAAATGTATGTTCAACTAAACGTGTGTAGGAGATGAAAATTTTGAAACAATTTTATTTTTCAATGAATATTACATCTAATGCATATTTTTTCCATAATCTCATTTATCTTTTTCAATTTCACATATGTTTCTTTTTCTAATAGCTTGAATTTTGTAATGTTATAGTTAAAGTGCAATTTGCTACACACCAAACACGCATGTTTTGGTGTGTCACGTATATCTTTTATGAATTTATTTGTTGCGTTACTTCATTTGTTCTATGAAAACATTTCAAAACATGAAAAGATGTTACTGATGTCTTACTCAATGCATTGCTTGTGATCTCTTGAATGTCTTTTATAGATTCTCTTCTTGTAAATTTTTTCATATTTTGTTTAATTTGTTCAAAACTGCGAGAAGGTGTTGTACCTGTATTGTTCAATGCTATTTATTTTCTATTACAATTAGTATCAACTATTGCATTATGACAATTTTTGGTCAATGGCTCATAATGAATATGGTTTGTATCTATTTCGAAGAAGATTATGTTATAACTATTTTTGGGTTGCAAAGATTTGTTGTATGCCTTCATTATATATGTACTTGCAACCAACCAAAAATGAGTCTTTTTATTTAAAACTATGGATATCCACTCAAATAAAAAATCACTTCCTTCAATTTTGATTTCATTGAAGGGCTTTCCTAAGTTTACAATATATGTCTGCTAGCTTGAAATTCTACTCATGTTTTGTATTAAGCTAGGTCCTAATTTTATTTCTATGCACCATAGCTCTTTTTTATTTTTTCACAATATTATAGTGCAAAATAACTGTGCAAAATAGTGACGTAGACATTGTATGTCAAACTCTAAATTTGTTAGTTGGCAAATTGAATTGAACAAGTTCTTACCACAATCAAAATTACATAGAGCAAGCTTACACAAGTTATTGATTTCTAGTTTCGATGAAAGGGTTATCCAATATGACTCCAGTTGTTTGCACATATCAGACAATCAAATGTGTTGATGACATAATGTATTGACTATTTTTTTATAGTATAGCAACTTATAATGGACACAAATAGGATTTATATCGTAAAACAATATCAAGTATGAAAGTTTTTAACATTCTTCATTGAATCGAAGGTAGTGGTTTTTCCTTGTAGAGGACCATACATGCATATTTGTATGTTGAGCCATCTACCTAGCCAATATATACAAAAGATGTCTCCCCATAAACCAGCTTCGTCTCCAGGGGAAGTAGGGGATGTGAATAATCATGTTCTATATAAATATGTTTTAGTGTCATGTATTTCATGTAATGTGTACAGTTCACAAGGATCCAATTCTAGTTCATATGAATTAATTACACTTGGATCATCGATATGCAATTGATTTAAAAAATGGTTGATGATTCCGTTTTTTAGTGTTAAGGGTGTATATTGAAAATGTAATAACATGTGAAATGTATCGAATAGATAATCCCCAACACTGTAGTTAGATGCTACACTGTGGAAAAAATATTGTTCGACCAAAGCATGGTCAATGTTAATGTACATTGTGTCTTTTTTTATGGTTAATAGCTCTCTACAATTATTAGTTTCTTCAATGTTTCATTATTTATCCTCTTGCATTTTTTAAGATTTGATTCCATTGTTTTTATGAACAAAAAACTATAGATATATGATAATGTACATACCTTCAGTTTACTGATATGGTGTGTTAGTTTTCAAAACAATTGGCTATTGCAACCTCTAGAGATGATAATATAAAAACCTATTATATAGTCATGTATCCAGTAACAACACACTATTTTTTTGTTATTTTTCAATATTCACATGCGCTATGGCTATTGATAAAAAACATAGTTATATATTTGTTATATAATTGAGACTATGATTGGTCTGTTATATCTAGAAAAAATTGCCAGACATTATATCGAACTAGTTACAGTTACTGACCTCTTTGCACTTACTACATGCAGGATGGATTGTTTGAAGCAATAATAAGGTAGAAATCACTTTGATAGAGAGATTAATTTCATAGATAGAGATGAATGTAAAGTTCACAAAACAATATACAAAGACATGAATTGAACACAGGTAAATAGTAACAAAGCAAACTATAAGGTAGTGTTTAAGTACATGGATTTATTTATGATGCGAGAAAAAATAAATGGTGTAGATGCATTAATTTTTTATGTACAAAGTATTTACGATGATGTCCCAATGATATCGAACACAAATTTTTACTAGGAAGTGTATTTAATTTTTAGTGCAGTTAGCACATGGGAATATATTTCATGTGATTGGCATACATATTGTTAGTATCTATACGAATTAATATGTGAACTAATAAGGTAGATGAAAATACATATGTACTGGATTAAACGTGATAATAATTAGTTTTAGAATTGGTTGCAATAATTGTTGAAACATAGAGAAGATATATTCAAAAGTATTGGACAATCATTGCATGGCAGGGATGTAAATGATGTTAACTAGATATTTACGTTGATAATTTATTTTAACATCTAGTTAATGTAGTGGAGTGACATTTAATTATGTTTATAACTACACAAATCATTAAATTAATTTTGGTGAAATATAATTTACGAAAGTATAAAATTTTAATTGTATTTTATATGCAAAAAGAGAATAAATACAACATTCAAATGTTGTACCCTATCTTGACAGGTATTGAAAACAAAGTACATGTATTTTTTTTAGCAAGGAGCCTTTTAGAGATAACTTGTATATACAATTTAAACATAACTTTAACTATAACCCATAAATATTAAAGTGTAATAAGAGAAGTAAATGAGTGTAAGGAATGACTATCTTTCATGCCTCACAAGGGATTAAATATGATCATAGTTTAACATAAACTAATTCTAAACTTAGTTAAACCAGTTAAGCAATTGATTAATTAAAAGTGAATCGATAATATATTTTTTAACAAATTTGAAAAAATAAATTACATAACTAAGTTGGAAAAATAATCCAATTAGCAGATAGAATATATACCATATTTAACTTGAAAATTTAGATTTAAGTATTGGACATGTGTATCATAAACAAGTTAACAAGTAATTGACATGTGTATCATAAATAAGGAAATACAATAGAAGTTACTTGATTATCATTTTAAAATTTTTATATAGGTTATGTGGGAGATTTTAATTAACACTTGAAATGCGCTGACAACATAATTATATTAAACTCATATTTTTGATCGAGATATCTGCTATAGAAAGTTAAAATTAATATGGGCATTATGGTATATTAAAGGAATCAATTTGTTGTAACTGTTGATTAAACTCTGCCTTTTGGGCCAATCAAAATTTATTATTTTTCATGCATAATTTTAAAAATAGTTTTACAATAGTTAAGTTGTGCATTTTTTAACAAAAAATAGGAAAAAATAAATTTATCTATGTTATCATTAGTCAAAATAGTTAACATGTTATTTAGGGGTAGAGTAGTGACATCACCCATAATGACCTCATGAATGTAAAGATGCAGGAATAGGGGCCAGTTAATTTGTGTGGATATCTGCTAGAGAATACAACATTTTGCAAAATTATTTTAGGGGTCACATGGTATAATGACTGGAGTATCAATCATGTGCATTTGCAATAAACCTATACAAAAAAATATTTAGTGCATCTGTACAATATGCTTCAAAGTAAAAAATGTGTTCAATTGCACTAAACTTGCACAAAAACTCATTTAATGCATATACATAATCGACTTCCAAGTAAAAAATTATGTTTCAAGACCCCCAGGTGCTCAGGATACTATTATGTGGTAGCATCTTGTGGACTTAGATGACTAGAGGACTCAGCTCTATCAAGCTCTTGAGTGCCTAGGATGTTACCATGTAGGACTCGACTCTAAAGTCCGAAGGACCTTGAGTCCTTGAGATCATGCCACATGACATGGTGGTGGGGATTTGAGGCCTTTAAGAAGATAATGTACAAAAAAGCCCCAAGAAGCTAATAGTCATTTGATTAGGCAAAGCCCTCGGGTGCTTAGGATGTTGCCACATGGTAGCATCCTAGACACCCAAAACTCAGGCGATGAGAAGGTTTGTCTCTAATGAGCCCCTGGGTACTTGAGATACTGCCACATGATAACATCTTGAAAGCTTAGGTTCTCGAAGGACTCAACTCTAAATCCCTAAGGACCCCCGATCCTTGAGATCATCCATATGGCATGATGGTGGGGTTTTGGCCCCCCCAAGAAGCCCATGCACAAAGAAGCTAAGATTGTTGGGTGCTTGAGATATTGCCACATGGAAACATATTGAACACTCAGACACCTAAAGGACTCAGCCACTTTGAGACCCATAGGTGCCTGGGATGCTATCACGTAGCAACATCCTATGCACTCAGGCCCCAAGAGGACCTAGCCATTCAGAGACCCTCAGGTACCTGGGATGTTGTTGTGTATTGGTATGTTGATGCATGGTGTGCTCTTGGTCCTATGGATACTTAGAGGCTCAGAGCCTCAAAATCTCAAGACTATTAACTTGATGTTTCCCCTTTGAAGCTCTAGGTTAACAAAATTGTACCAGCTATCAAACCCTTGGAGCTTAGAACCTTGGGGTAATTAGTCTACAGCATCGTGTGGCTATTATACTATTAAGTTTGCTTTGACCTTCGATGGTTTCAGGTTCACAAGGTTCTACCACGTGGCATGTTCTTGGGTCTACAAAAACTCAAATGACTTAGATTTTTTCATAAAGTGAACTTTGTCAAGCGGAATGTGGTGTTAACACGTGGAATACTTGTGGTGGCCCACTTGTCGATAAGGTACAAAAATTTGTTAAATTTTATAAGTTCTGAGTAACGTAATAATGCCATCAAGCAAAGCCCCCAAGTGCTAGGGGATCGACTGATCCCAAACCCTTGGGTGCTTGGGATGCTGCTATGTGGGGCATCTCAGAAACTTAGGCATCTGGAGGATTCAACCACATGGAGACCCCCAAGCACCCATGCTGTTGTGTGTAAATGTTCTGGGCACCTAAGGCCTGAGGGCTCGACTGTGCCTAGATCCTTGGGTACGTGGAAGACTTGACTACATGAAGATCCCCTAGTGCCCATGTTGTTTCTACATGGTAGCATTATTGACACTCGGGGCTCGAGGGGCTTGATTATGCCTAGACCCCTGAGATGCTGCCATGGGTAGCATCTCTAATACTTAGATCCTTGGAGTACATGACCGCACAAAGACCCTTAATGTCTGTGATGTTCTACGTGGCAACATTTTAGGCACTTGGGGCCTAGGGGGCTTAGTTGTGCCCAAACCCATGGGCACCTAGGATGCTTCCACATGGAAACATCTTGGAAACTCATGCCTTTTAAGGAATCAATCGCATGAAGACCCTTGGGCACCTAGGGCATTATCACATGGCAACATTTTGAGCACCCAGGTTCGAGACAAATCAACTGTGCCTAGACATTCCAATGCTCAACATCCCGACCACTTGGGTACTCACAAAACTTTGGACAACCTGTGGGCGCTGATATAATCTGTACATGACATATAACTTCCTAAGATTGTATTATTACACGTAAATAGTACCTCATATTTTTAATTTTACCAACTACAAAATCTATAATGGTCGAATAGAACCATATATGACTAACGTCGGTAACCCACAGATCACTACAATCTGTAATAGCCACCACATAGCTACATTAATTTCTACAAAATATTCCTAAATAAAACTCAAAAAAATATGCTAATAATTATGTCCCAGACTTTAACCAAAAATTTACTAATATTATTGTGATATATATTTTAAACTCCCTGATTAACCGAGAGCTATACAATTAATTAAAAATGATTCCTATAATCTCCTACCTTTACTTTACAGAGACTAATAAAAAATCACAATTCTTTATTTAAAAAAAAAACCACACACAAAAAAGGAGCACTTCCATTCATCGCAAGCATCTAAACACAATGACTCAATAATTGCTACAAATTCCACCTTTGCCAATAATAAATATGGACTAAACATTATTCTAACAACGTCTAAATACATGTACATGGACTTGGTTTATAAAGTCTATTGTTCTGTTGATTTACATAATATCAACTTTTCATTATGTTTGTTTTCAACGAGCAACAAGGTAGACTTATATCCTCAACACATTTATGGAAAGGATTATAATGATGTATTTCTGTTGTCGAGATTGAAGTTATAAAAAGTATGGATGATCAAAAAAATTATTATAATAATTTTTTTTTTTTAATAAAAATTTTAAAAAAGTTTTTAGAAATTGAAATATAGATATATAATATATTTTAAATGTTGAGTATATAATATTTAATATTTGTTTAATAATAATTTAAAGTCACTAATCACATTTGACATGTAGAACTTAAATATTATTGTAAAAATTAAATATTGATATTTAAAAAATTAAATTTTGATCATAAGTTAAAGAATTATATATAATAACTATAGATAATAAGATTGATTAGATCGTAAGATGTATAATGACTCATACTTTCAAAATTTAGATATAAGTTTAAGATAATATATAATTAAAATTGATTTTTTTTAAAAGTTTAATATAATACAATGACAAATCTACATATTCACGAAGTTAAGATGTTCGACTTCTAAAACCTTTTCTTTATATTTTTGACACACAAATATATTTTTGGTTGTGACATTCTTTTATAGATATAACATATTTATAGAGCTTAACTTAAAAATATATAATTTTTTTGCGTTTATATATATATATATATATATATATGACATGTTTGTAGAGCTTGGCTTGAAAATAAATAAAAGTTTGTATTGAACAAGGACTTGAGAACCAAAATGCTTGATAAGGTGGGCGAGGTTTTGCATGCATAATAGAGTTCTCATTCCACTACAAATAAAATATAAATTAATTAATCCTTGATAACATAAATAGGACTTAGAAATGGATTATATTTGTGATCTAATTTGGATTTAGAAATGTACATTCAAAATTTTTTACAATTATTTTATTGAAATTTAAAAATTGCACTGAAACTAATGTTAGGATTGTACAAATGTGATTAATATGTTACTTAGAATGTATTCATGCTCTTTGTTAGTGTCTATCATGTGTAAAATAATTTTATAGATCTATTTGTTTGCTTTTGCTACTCTAATTTCACATATTTTAATGTTTGTACTTTTGAAATTATTAATCTTACAATTTAAAAATGAATAAGAATTTTTTTTTGGAAGGGTTTGAGTGGCTAGTATGAAATAACTCTTTTTAATAGTCAAACTATGTAAAAATAATAAAGATATCAATAAATGGAAATTGTATAATATAAATAACTTTAGCAAGTGTTTCATAATAAAATACTAATTAAGGAATGATACGTACTTTTGTTTGTTGATTAAATAAATCTAATCACTTGTTTATTTATAGATGAATTAAATTCAAACTTGGTAAAATTTACACATATGTTAACTTCTAATAATTAAAAATAGGAAAAACCAAAAGGAGCAGATGGGACCATCTATTCATAAAGGGAAAAAAAAAAAAAGTGTTAGGACAACTATGACCAGGGTAGGATATATAAACAACCTTGACATGAAATAAAGAAACTTAATAAAGGTTTAAGAGAAATAACTATGGAACGAGCGAAAGAGAATTTTATACCCAAATATTGACATACCTAATTTGAATCAATCATCCATATATAAATTAATACACCAAACATAAAAAAATAAATAAGAAATTATTTTTAAGTGTCTACATAAAAATTAAAAATTAATTAACCCTTACTATGTTATAATAAATGCAATAATTATTTTAATATAGATAACATAATACATGTATTAAGATAAAGATTAATTTCATTGTTGTTTCATATTTTTTAATTTTTTTTTGGTGCATGTCATAACAGACAATGTTCACATGGAATCACTAAATTATATAGAATGTTGGCTTCTCAGTCCATATTTTGAAAATAAACATATAGTAGATTACAATGACGAATAAATGTGCATCTAAATCAGTGAGCTCCTTTGACTAAGCATTTACGATTAAGGGGCATTTACGTTATCAAAATTACCTAAGATATGATCTTGACTTTAATCGTTTGACTCTTCGTAATAAGGACTTAAAGAAATTTTTACCCTAGTAAATGGATATAAACAACCATAATCCTCACCAATCAAAATACAACCTTGTCAATATATTTTTTAATTTAAAAAAAGACGAGTTTCCATTATCCTTCACCCAAAATTCCATTAAAAAAGAGAATTAACTAAAAATATGTGTAAATTGATTGTATTGATTTAAGGTGTTTCATTTTTATTTATTTTAATTTTAAAAAAGTTGTCATTTACCCAATATTCTAGTGAAGATAAATTTTGATTTTTTTAAAATAAAATATAATTTATAATTTTATTATAATTTAATCCATTTTGAGTGCTTAAGTTTGGATTCATTTCAATTATATTGATTTATAAATTCTTCATGCAATTTGTGATTTCCGTCTCTTTTGCATAATAAGATTACAAATTACAAACCCCTCTGCATGACAAGAATCCATCGATCATTATCTTGCACAACTCAATCAATGTTGTTATAGAGATGAGAGTCATTATCTTTCATTACACACGTTGCCTTTTTAAAAAAAAAAGTGATTGTCTTTTCTCAATTATTATAATTATTAATATAGATATCTTAAATATATTTTAAAAATGTTGAAAGATATTAATCTCAAGATATTTATTTTAAAATTTTCACATAATATAATTAATAATTTTATTATTTTTTTACAATTTTTTTATTAATTAATGATAAATCATGTTAATTTAATTATACTAATATGTCAAGTTTGAAAATATATTTTTACAAAAAAGGACTCTAAATTCTACTGTATGATCAATATATTAAGATTTTTTGATTGAATTATTTAAAAAAAAGAAGAATTTATATGTGACGGTCAAATGGATGTCAAATTTAATGTGAGAATTAAAGTAAACACACAACATTACAATCCACCACCACCCCCTGACTGCCATTGTAGAACGACTCTTAATATAATAACATATTAATTAAACTTCATCTATTCATTTCTTAATTATTATTAAAAAGTGTTGATGAATTATGACTTTAGAATGCAGTTTTTTTAGGATCTAACCTCATAGAAGACCTCTCAAAATATTTGGTAATGAATACTATTGGAATATGGGATTCAAATATATTCGAAACAATACAACATTTACAATATCTCAAAGTTTTTAATTATTAACCAGTTGATATTTTTTCAATGTAGATGTAACATCTAATTTTGTTACCAGGGTTGTAATTGCAATGTTATTATTATATTTTTGTATATATGGATCATTGGTTGAATTTAGGCTCTTATTTGCACATTTTTCTTTGTGTTAGGCCCTATATTACATTCTTGTGTCATTATTCCTTTATGAATGTTTCCTACTCTATTATTTGTCTGTTTTGGGATCCACCTAGATGTCACGTACCTTATCTAGGTCTCTCTATTAAGGGGTTTCTATGTTGACCATTTTTAGAGAATTCCAATACTGGATTTGATCATTTTTGAAACAATATGAAAGTGTTCAGATTCGCTGTAGATCCAATGACCCTTCTTCCCCATGTTTGCCATGTTTTATTGTGTTTAGTTATCAATTTTCATGCTTCAAAGTGGTCAGCGTGTGCACCAATAGTATCAAATTTGAATTCAAGAAGTATATATATACACACACACACAATCACCTTAAGGTATTTCAAAACAAATGAACAAGTATTATGATCATACATTGATTGTATATTACATTTTCAAGGATGATATCTATATATCAAATTTATTTATTTCATTTTTTATATACTTGTACCAAAAGAAAGCCTAAGTGAAAAAGCTTATAATTTAATTCATTATCATACAAAGAGAGGGTGGAGGCTTCTCTCACACATTAAGATGGGTCTCTTATGCATAAAAATTACATTGAGCTCTGATTCTTAGCATAATATGTGGAAGAATCTCCACTCAAGTTGCCTGGGTCAATAACACTCTTTATATATTTTATCTTGGATGTATTGGTAGGTATTGAGCCTGGATTAATGTTAGATCAAAAAAGAGAAAAAATTGACATTTGCGCACAGTAATGCACATAACTAAGAGAGGTTTATGTGAATATATTGCTGAAAAAGGATTCTAAGAATTTTCAGCCCTGTTAGATCCATAAAGACATTTTTGGAGTTGGTTGACTGCTTTCAAAGAAATTGTCATTTTAAAAGGATTTTGAATCTCGTATGACCATTTTCGGAACAATCTAAAGCTAGTCACTAACACAATTTATTGTCTAGTTTTTGGAGTTCCTTCTACACTAATTAAACATCTACTTTTCTGCATTTTAGTCAGAAGCAAAATCCAAGAAAGTTAGAAATATGCATTTATCTATTACTTCCTACCTTTTTCATCTCTTTATCATTGATTGTTCAAGGTAATTTTATTCTCTTCTCTACCTAGATCTATTTTATTATATATTATTTTACTTTACCTAATTTATCTTGTGCATCTTATTATCATAGTTGGTATAGTGTTTTTAACACTTGTGTGCCTTTGAAAATAAAATATTTTAGTAAACCCAATATTTATGATCATCCAACCTTAGGTTTTCATATCCTTATCCCTCTAGAGCATAATTTTATAATTGTTTTGGGGTTTCTAACAACCCTCTCTTAATTGTGCCTTATCTTTATAATTCCAATTTTGTGGACCATGTTAGATTTTTTAAGCTTTGGGATTTCTTACCTTATGATTGTGTTTCTTTATTTTTCTCATGGATAGCTATGATTAATATATAACATTTATTTTTATGATGGCATGAATATGGAGTTATAACATTTTTTATTATTAAGTTTGATGATATGGTTGCTGTGCAATTTTTTTCAATGATTATATGTTTCTTTTTGTGCATATATAATATAATGTTAGCATATGTTTCGAAGCATGATATAGTTGTATGTGATGGCAATGCTTTATATGTTAATACCTTTGCAATTGATAACTTTGATTTAATTCATTTTAGTGATACATCTTGTGTGGCTCATTATATGATGACTCATTATGAGTTAGATGTTGTAACAACCTATACAAATAATTCACACAATGCATCTATCCCTCTTTTTTCCTCTTAGCCTCAAGGTAAGGTTAACGAAACCAACTCCACTCACCTTCCTCAACTTCCTAGACTTAGAGTGTTAGATTTGTGGAAGGGCCCATGAGGGGTGGATTTGGTATGGGTTATAAGATATGTGAAGAAGCAATGTCAATAATTTCACCCACAATTGAAGGCATATACATGTGAAACATTAAAGTAATAAAGACACAATTATGATCAAGGTAGAATGACTACCAATATATCAAGTTTAGATGTGTAGGAGAGCCAAAGGCCTTTCTCATATGAAGAATATAATCCAAAATAATCCTAAAGATCTACCCTCATCCATACCCTCCAACTTATTATATAGATAAGTAGGGAGGTTTATGATAAAAAGGGATCTCTATCTTTTAGGGATAGTAGCTCAAAATAGGAAAACACTATTTTGAGGATAACCACTAAAGATAAATTTCTATATAAGTAACTTATAAATAAGTATGGATAATGATGTTTAATAACTTATACTTATCTATAAAAAAATATAATACAAGTGCATCTTAGACTATATAAAAGTGTATGTTCTAATATATAATATCCTCCTTTAAGATGTACTCTGCAAAAGAGAATATGGACTAAGCTATACCATCCTAAATAAGCTTAAAAGAAGAAAGGTGATGTCTGTACTAACACCCCCCTTAAGAGAAACTTATATAAAGTAAGTAAATAAGGCAAAACCTCGAACATGGGTCCATAAACTAGGCCATGTTAAGTACCCATGTACAATAAGTATAAGCAACATAACTGCATGAAATAGTGATTAGAGATAGTGCATAACTATACAAAAACCTCACTACCAAGAAGCAGTAGAGTCACACACATATCCACATAAATTCCCCCATAATTCTAAAATGGGTGAGACAAAATAAGATGTGAGTTTCACTTAAGGAACAACTATAAAGCAAATGGTGACCATGTTGATCAGATGAATCATAAGCACTCTAGAAAAAAAGAAAAGTGAACACAACCACTTAAAGAATACCCATCCAAAATTTCTATCTTAAAATTGCTCGAAAGTTATATTTTTTCTAAAGGATATACTTTATGAGACTTTGCGTGTAACTGCTTTACCACATGATACCGAACCATATTAATTTTATTCTATTGTTAACAATTTGAAATATAATGATATTCTCATATATTTTGAGTAAGAGGACTTACCCTCTATAGATATTGTTGACCAAAATTACTATTGTACATTCAATTTATCGTTCACAATAAAGCGATTGAACATGTACTTATAGATAATGGTTTGAGATTAAATATTTGTAGTGAGAATTTTATTAATTCAATTGGGCTTTGTCAACATTCTCTTATACTTTTAGATATAATCATCAAAGCGTTTGGCAATCAACCAAGAAAGGTTGTAGGAACAATTACATTGAATATAACTATTGGATCACAAAATTTATCTAGAAAATATCAAATGATATCTAATAATATGAATTCTAACATTTTAATTGATAGGCCATGGATTCATGCTATGAATACAGTCCCATTTACATTACACATATGCTTAATTTTTTTTACGATAGAATCATATATACTTTTCATGTGCATGATGTTCCTTTCCATATTTACAAGATGGTATAACCCATAGAAAGAGTTGTTCCGCATATTGATTTACTATAACCATATATTATGGCACCTAACTTAGTTATTCCAATAGATCAAGTGCACACATTTCAATTTGGTGATATACTAACACTCAATATGATAATAAGGAGGATGATTATAAATATAACAATATAGATGAACCCTTATTGAAGTTAAACTTTACATGAAATCGCCCTAGGGAATATAAAGTGGATATGAGTGCATTTGACATTGGATAAATTTATCTTACCCCAAAAGACTATGAAAGATCGAGCTAATCATATTTGCCTATTGATACACCATCTTATGATGATAAATGTAAAGGGCCTATGATATATAATTGTTGTAATACTGATAAAATAAAAATACTCTTATTATTGCTCAAACATCTTTGAAAACATATGGATTTGGATTCAAATGAGCACAAAAAATGGAATATACAGGTCAAGGCTTAGGTATACATGATCAAGGTATCAAATATATAATCATTCAAACTTCACATCAATTTCAAAATAGGTCTTGGATATAGTAAGTATTCATGAATAGAAGAGGAACCCTTTCATGTGGAGCACATGTATCTCAATGCTTACAATCATGAATATGTTATAAAAGGTAATTTTTTAAACAAACATTTTTATAAATCTAATAAGAATCATGAAAAATAAGTGAATAAACTCATGACTATACAAAATTTGTCTATCTAAAATGAGTCAAGTTTCACTAACCATGTGCTTCAAATGAACAATCTTAAGAAATCGATCAATATTATTGAGAAACCATGAATAAACCATGTATTTCATCACAAGGAATATAGGTGATTTACTAAATGCATTGATAGTCAATCTACGATCAAGATGTGTGATGTTTACTATGTGTATCATAGAGTTAAAGGTCATTCAATAAATCAATGTTTTATTTTGAAGAATAAAATTTGGCACCTTATTGGTCATAATAATATTGAAATCATGGATACATCTATTAAAGTGCCAAGTCATAGGCATCAATTTATTACTACTCATGGGATGACTAAAAATAAACTTCATTATGGTTGGGATCATGTTTCCCCCTACTCTTCCATCGATCTTCAACATGTGTCATTATGATGTTTTCTTGGAAGTTGTCTACATAAAATCTTCACTAAATGTTGTAATTTGCAAGGAAGTTTTTAATTTTGTTTTGGATGTTGTATACTTTATTATATATTACCTTTTGTTTCTATCTTCCACCATTTTAATATTTTCCTATTAGAATGTGGATCAGATGAAGAGTTTTGTAAAAAAAGATGTATAGGAAAGGCATTTAAGTCTGAGTCATATTTGTAATATTTGTTGTTTTATTAGTTTGTATTTAAGTATAAAAAATACATTGAATTGTGGCATCACAATGCAAGAAAAACATTTAAACAGAGTGTGAGGCACCTTCCAAGGAGAGATGAGACACATGAGCTAAGGAAAAACTTGAAAATTTGCACTAACAATTATAAACTACGAAGGATAACTTTTTTAACATTAGGTTTTTTAAATTGATAAATATTTAGGATGCAATTAAATTCTAGAACTTCCTTTTATTTTTTAAATTTTATGTTTTTATTTATTTAAATATTTCATTCTAGATAACCCATAATTAAATTAATTCTATTTCTCCTTTACCGTATTGAATTTGATCATAAAAAAATGTCGATATGTGTTTATAATATCACTGTGAACTATCTTTTAAATGGATATCATCCCGCCTCCTACCAATTTTTTGATTTAATAGTTTTTATGAAAAATATCCAATAATCGAATTAATTTGATTTTTCTTTTAACCAGTCATAATTTTTTGTGAAAATTTGTCATATTTTCTCAAATAATGTTTTCAAAAATATTCTTGAAGATTTTTTTTTATAGATCTTATAGGTTTATAGCTTTAATTATTATTTTATGATTTATTTTTAGGCTTACAAACTATCACAGGGAAGTAATATTTATTGAATATTTTCCAATCCGTTGAGAGTTTAGGGATAAAACTTGACCATGGCCTCTTATTTATTGTATTAAAATATTTCACCTAAGGATTGAATTCCATCTCTTGTATTTTTTGATTTAATTGTTTGAGTGTCTATTTAGAGTATTTTGCATAAAAACTTGCTCAAAAGATTGTTGTAAAATAAGTGATTACAGTAATAGTATTCAACTCATAAGTTTATCCAAATAAGTTATTACAGTAACATCAAGTTTCCTAAAGGATCACCTTTTCAAAATAGAAGATAAAAATATGGATAATGATGTTTTAAAGATTATTATGGATACTTCACAAGATCTCTATGTTGAGAGGAAGGAATGGGGTAATATGAGCCCAACCATACACAAACTAGAATGTCCAACCTGACCCAACCAATCAATGACATATGCAAAAGCTAAGAGGTCATCCACTTTGCATTGGATCATGTGAAGTCAAATAATCATCACGAACACACAAAAATACATAATTGCATATGAATACAAAACATTCAAGCATTCTTATGCACAAAGATCCCATTCACACAATGTGCTACAATAGATAGTTTAAAAATAATTTATCATTTTTAGTACCTATATATATATATATATATATATATATATATATATATATATATATATATATATATATATAATCACAATCAAGTTGTTCTTTGCAAAAGAATGTATTCATTAATCTATCCACCTAATTCATATATCCAAGTGATTTTAATGATCATACAACTTCAATCTATTAGTAAAAAACTACTCATAATAGTATATCATTATTTTAGTTTTATATATAAATATCATATTCATATTAAAGGTCACAACATGATGTTAAGTAATAAAATTATTATATTATTACAAAGTACCAGATTCCACATATGTATCGTATAGTTTATTCAACTTTGAAAAATGGTAACCTTAATATCTACATTGCAATCTTTAGTAATAGATGATAGGTTGTGTTTATGTACTTATTATTTCAATTTATTTCTTAAGAGTGAAAAATATTACATGATATATTGGTACTTCTCATTCACCAAGGTTAACAATTTTATCATTAACATAGTGGGTAATTAATCCTACCTATAAATATAATTTATTGTGACTCCTCCTCCATGGAGGCTTACTCTTTGCTTGGAACTTAGATATACATATCATTGTAATGGGTCACAGGCCTTAAATGTTTTGTGTACACCAATGAAGGATTAAATTCTTATTGATTAATATCTATCATCTTAGTGTATGCCATTGACAGTCTTGGTCAGTCCTTTATGATGTGAAAATCGATAAACCTTGTGGGTCGTGCCAAATACCTTAGGTTGATAGAGCCTAGATAACTTATTGTTTAAGTCAGATGGGTAGCCAATGGTATCCAATGTCTCATCAAGAAAAGTTTTTTTTTAAATATTTCTCTAGCTTGGGTCATTTTCCTCATTTCAATCTTCTAAGTTATGTTTTCAATTTTTCCATTATCAATAATAGAACACTAGTTTTTTGAATATTTCAAAATACGTTTAAAGATGGAAATTTAATGACTTTAATAAAATTAATATTTATTTAATTAAAATTATATAATAAATGACATTAAAATTAAAATAACTTATTAATTATGTAAAATGTAACATTTGACTAATCTAATATAATGTTAATTTTAAGAATCCAAAATCTCTTCGAAAAGCCCAATTTCCAACACAATTTGCTTTTTAAGGCCTTATTTTTTTTCGAGGATCAAGTAAATAAATTTTGACCAATAAAAATGTGAACTACATTTTTCAAGGAAAATAATTTACTCAAAGACTATTTTTGTTAACCTTCTAAACAATTTTTTTTTAATTTCCTCTAGAGTCTAGCACACCTTAATTTTCAATTAAAATAATTAATTTATTATTTTAATTTATATTTTCTCTATGAGTGAACCATAAGAAAGATGAAAATCATTTCAATGACAATCATATGACCAACAAACTTGTTGTAGTTTCATGACATCCTTTTGTAGTTGTGAGTCACATATCTTCCAATCATTGCATTCCATGATTCCACATGTGGATGATGTATTTTGAAAAAAAATTTGCTATATCTTACAAGCATTTACTTTATCTTCCATAATTTTTTTATTGAGACATAGGGGAAATAACCAATGCACCTAACTTTTATGGCTCATATCCATCCAACCATAGACTAACCCATGTATTAGTAATACCACAATAGAGAAAAGAATAAGATGTAAACACAAATCTTCAAAAGTATTGATATCATAAATAAAACAAATCAATCTTCATAATATCAATATGGTTTCAAATAATCTAGTGAATGTTGATATGATGGTAGATATTGTTGGTGGTTAGCCTACTAGATCTACATCCCTCTATTTTCAATGTATATAACCAAAAAAAACAAAACTATGTGTAATTCAAAAAGATTTCAAAATCAAATGAAATAATGATTACAAAAATTAACTACGAAGTAAGAAATATAGGTATTACATAAATCCAATAAATCATTGTAAAACTCACATAGGTTTGTTTTTTAAATATATAGAAACCTTTTTTCATTAATGTTGTAACCTTTCTTCCCATAAAACTACAAAAATGAGAAACCTAGCACATATTGAATACAAAGGATGATAGATATTAAATACAAATCCATTATAACCCAAAAGATGAAAAATATTAAACACAAATCTATGCAGAAATTAATATTTTTTGACATTTAAATATGTATTTATTAAGGACTAGTCAAAGCTTAAATATATTGAAAATGTTACATTTTGATACTTACATAGTTTTTCATATTTTTTAATTAAAATTGTTTTCATATAATTAGAAAAATATTTCAACCAATAAATTTGATAAAAAATATTTTTTGAATGAAATAATTATTTTCATAAAGCCTATAGTCCAAATTTAAGTAAATTATAAATGTTATGTTTTGATTAACAAAGATAGAGACCATATTACTTGGGTTCTATAGAATAATAAAACATTTTTATAATAAACATCAAATTCACGTCATAAACGAATGTCCCAAAATGTGTCAATATTTGTAGTGAGATTACATAAAGTGCCTAGTTGCCAATATAGTTGGGTAAGTAATAAAAGGAAAAGATTTCTTATGAATAAGGGCATTGTAACGACTAGTCACCACAATATTTGTTGAGACATAATTATACAAAAATGCGGTGTTATGATATTTTTTAGTTGAAGTTGTTTCAATAATAGGGAAGATGTATAATAGAGTGAAACATCAATTGACTTCATATTGTAATAGGAGCATTAAAATGTGAATGTTTTTAAGCAAAGTGTAAGAAGAGCAATTATGTGGTTTTAATATTTCTGCATAGAGTAATATTTAGAGCGAAAGAGTTTTGATATTTGTTTAGCAATGTTTTGAAGCAATTTTGACTCTATACGTAGATGCATTGGAGAGTATAGTCTACCTTATATCAATTTTGAGGTCTGAAAAATCAATGCGGGTTAGGTCAGAGTGATGGCATCAAATATGAATTAATTATCAACTATAACAACTTGCACACATTAAGGAACTATAGTGAGTCCATTTATTACTTTTTTTTTAAGGGTATGAAAAGATGATGTTTGAACTTGTGCAAAATGACATTATTGTTATTTGAAAAGTTAATGAGAACGTGGTTCATGAAATATCTACATAGGAAATAATTTGAACAAGTTAAGAATATGAAATGTAAAGAATAAATCTTGTATTAATGTTGGACATTGCCTTTTTATGACACATTACCCACTCATATTTTTAATAACAATTTGTAAGAATATATTTTATAAAAAATATTTAAGTGATAAATTCATTTAATTGTATATGTATCATATAATATATTATTAATTTTTGAGTAGTTTTAAATATATATATTATTTTATTAAGCAACATCAACAAGGTTATCTCCATGTCTATGTAAATGCTTGTCCAAGTTTATTGGATGAACAATTTTTGTTAAATGACGTCCATGATAGTTACATTTAACTATACATTGGTGATGTTTATAATTTAAATGTAGAAATTACGATCAAATGAAACATAATAATTATTTGAGCCATTTTAAAGATGTATTTGTATTTTATCTCCAACTTACAATGTAACCTCAAATTCAATAGTAGAATAATTTTACATTCAAATTACAATTAACATAAGTAGTTAGACTTTAACTTATAATTAAATTTTATGATTCTTTTATAAAAATAAATTAAATTTGATAATTGTATGGTTATATATACATTCTTTTATTGTAAAATACAATCTCAAATTTGAGTAAACTGTTAAAAATTTTAAACTCATATATGTATACTCAACATTTCATCCATTTTTCTCTTCCAATATTTGTTAGGCAGCTGTGAGCAGAGCAAAGATCTTGGTGTGACATTAAACAAAATCAAATGAAATCTCTTGCATCTCATTATCTGAGACTGCATATGTTGTGTTACTTTGATCTCACATTGATTGGACACTATTATTGATAAAAGGGCCGTCAAGATCAAGGCACAAACTTACATGGGTCTCTTTATGATTTGGTTGGATTTAGCTTAATGGATGTCATAGTGTGTATCTTTTGACACAACTGGAAGGTCTATACTTCTAATTTAAACTCCTTTAAGGAACCATATTAAAAATGGCATGCTAGTTGCATTGTGAAGGAAAAGGCTTCTTGTTTCAATCGTTGACCTTTCCTTCTACACATGATGAAAGGGATGACTTTACAGACAATCTATCAAAATCATTGCTAATTCTTATACCAAAATTTAGCAGGATAATAGTGGTTGTTTTGAACATCAAGGCACTATTTTATTGCATGATCTCATTCCCATTTCAATCAATTTATTTCTACCATCTACTTGACATAATTACTGACTACAAACAAAGATTTAAAAAATAAATAAACATGGTTAAAAATATTGATTATTTATATAATATTCATTGCAATCATTTCACATTAATACATTTAATGTTGATGAGGATTTTCTAAATAACATCAAAAGAATATGTTAATATTTAAATAGTTAATTTTATGTAAAACTTTATAATTATTAAAATAATATTATTTTAAGTTATTTGATTAGGTGATAAAAAAGTAAGATATTTGAAAAGTGAATTCATTAGTACCCTACTTTGATAGGAACTAATAATTTTTATGTATACTATTATTAAATTGTGTAAACTTATTCATTGTAATTTACATAAATTATTAATAATATTTAATGAGCATAGCCTTTATTTAACAATTCTTTTAATAAAATACTCTTTGTTAATTGTAAAAATGAATTTATCTAAAATTTCTACTCAATCAAACTTAATTATATAATTCAAAGCTTGTTATTGCAATCTACCAATTTATGAAGACAAATAACTAATAATATGTGTATAGACACCTCTCCAAAGAATATTTAATTGAGAAAAAGGGTTTCTAAATTCTATAACACAATTTATAAAGATGGAAAACAAAGAATATATATATATATCTCACACCTCTCACAAAATAAAATTCATAACATGATTGACTATCAAATTTAGTCCTTCTTGCCATGTATGAATTCATATGATCTCTTTTGCCAAGTCAAAGGATGCCCCCCAATCTCACCACCATGGGCTTACCATTTTACAAAAGTAAGATTTCCAATGGGTTATCCTGACTACATGTAGGATGGACTAAATTTGACGATTGATGTTGTCTAAATTATGAATTTTTTATGACAACTATGCCTTTTAAATGCTAATATAGTTTATGGTGGAAAAGGAAACAATATGAAAAAATATAATAATTCAATTATTAACAGTATTTCAAAAATTTCACAATACGAGCGGGCATTGTTGAAACATTCTTCTTAGCTACAGCTTGAGTCCCTACTTGTCATACTGTTGTTTTCTTTTTATAAAATCCATGTACTCATACAATCGCTATAGTGATCAAATTAACTCTTAAGGTTTTATTTCTTTGAAATGTTTAGAAAATTTAGTCAAACATCATACAAAATGAATCGTTGATTAAATTAAATTACCTTGAAAATATGAACTTTAATGAAGCCTTTCGACCGTTGTGTAGATATCAGAATTGCTTAAATGTTTCTAGAAACAACAAACTAAAATTTCCCTGACAGTTGAAGTCGTGACCTATGGAAGAATGATAAGAAAGCTAAGCAATATTTAGAGACTCTCTAAATTCATTTATATGCCCCACAATTTTTTATATTTAGTCAATTGTTCTATGAGGCCTATATTCAAAGTACTCTGAAAAAGAAAAAAATAGTTGTTATCACTATCCATCATTTTTATTCTAAGATTTTGATCGGGTCATTTCACGGTTGAGATGAATCTTACGATAGAGAACATATTTTTGCAATGCGGAATGAAAATTTTGAGCTACTAAAAATTAAAATTAAAATCAATAAATCAAGAAAGCCACATTGACTAGAAAATTTTCTTTTATAAACATAAAAGAAATGTATTAGATAGCATGCAACTTCATTTGAATAATTTTTAGGTTGACTGGAATTTCATATTATAAATGCAAACATATATTTTATTTTCTCATGTAAGACTTATCAAGCTCACCTTAGACTTGCCAAGCTCGTAACGATGAGGCCATTTGTACAATGCCTACAACTTATCGATAGCCTTCCCAAAAAAATTCAATTCCTAATGTTACCTTCAATCTTATTATTAGTCCCTCTGCCATGTTTACTTTAGGACACTGTATTTTCGTATGCAATAATTTTAAGCCTTATTTCATTCCTACACTTTACGATATTATTTTTGTATTGAATACATATACAAATATGGTGCGACTAATGGGAGTGAAAGGCTATATTTGTTTAAAGAAAATGCATGGAAAATGTAGCTTATATCGTATTCAGGTTTCAAAATATTATATTGTAATTGCTATCGGTAACCAAATCTAATTGAACTCAACCCTAAATCTATTGCCAAATACATTAGCCAAGACTCATTGCTATTTGATCCCATGATTGGCTTCATGTTTTTTTTCTTAAAATTTGGAATATGTAACTGTATGAAAACTTATAATTCCACTTATTGGAAAGGTACAATTATCTGCTAGTAGGGACAATAATAAAAAATGGCCATAATACTTGGCTCCTATACTGTCAAATTCAATGAGATTGGTGTCCATGATGCCACCAAATATACTCTTGTTGAAGGTGATATGACAATATTGCATGTATTTCTTGAATGTGATTTAGCTTAATTTACATCCAAATAGACATTATTAGATAATTTGGATCATTCTCTATTTTTATGTCGTTAATATAATATTTTATTATATATATAATATTTCTATGTCCTATGAAAAAACATAACTTCATTTTCTACCATCACTTTCACCAAAAATATAAAATTATTGTTGTTTAATATTTTGTACAGAAAAGATGATAAAAGATCAATAATCATAGATTTAGAGTGAAATACGATTATCGATTTACACTCTTTTACTTTACAAAACCTTCTTTTATGAAAACAAAAAATTAAATCCCTTCTTATATAACTTACATCTCTGAAGCAACTCCTAATAAATATTGTGGTATCTTAAAAATTCTTATGAAATTAAAGACTCTAAAATTTTCATGTATATTTTGCACTTTAAAAAATCTTTGTAAACTCATTTCCCTTTCCATTATAACCATGACCATTATTTTTTTATTGTTCAAATTTACTTTATCTGATTATATATTTTTTTCCTATTTATGATAACTTTCAAGCTTAGATAACATTTTAAGCAAGTTTCATATATGACCTTAAAATGTAGGTGCTAATAATTTGAATTCGTCCAAAAAATAAGAGCAATGTACTTTTTAAGGTATAAATTTTACAACTGGATAAGTTTTATACAATGTAGTGCCTTAACAATCTAAAACAATATCCATGTGATTGGGGGGCATCCTCTATTAACCCATATTTAAGGTGGTTTAATTTTCCACGCTATTATTGCATGGTGTAGCACATGGTCTAGATTGTGGCTATAATTTGCTATAAACCTAATTTTTTAGAGTTGCATTGTGCAAATGCCTTTTAAATGGGTGGAGTCAGACTTTATCTTTTTATATATATATATATATATATATATATATATATATATATATATATATATATATATATATTTGTTGAGAAAATTAAAGAGCATTTCTTAGTTTAACAGTTTTATGAGTTTTTTATTTTTTTGTGTTGATATATTTTAAGTAAAATATTATATTTCAAATACATGAACCAGATTTTTATATAAATTTAGAATCTTAATAAAAATGTATCACGTAGATAAAAAATATTTAAGTTTGTGGGGATCTCAATTGAAATACAAAATTGAGAAATATATCATGATTTAAAAATAAAAAATTGATTTCAAGTGAAGAGGAAAGGATGGAAAAGTTGATTGAGTGGCTTACAAAGTTCTGAAATGCTTCAAATTTGATGATGTGGGTAGTCCAATGAGATTTAAGGTATCCTAAACAAAGTTATGGTGTAAGGATATACAAACCAAGATGAATAAAATTACTACATCATAGATTACTTATTGGGATTTAATAGTTTCTAAATTGAAGGATACATTTATGCGTATGGATTATCAGTGATATTTTTGGTGGGAGGCAAGTCTAAATAATGAAATTTGATCTTGGCACAAGTTGAGTTTGGTTATAAAAATTTAATTAGTGTATTAGTGTAACAAGATTTGTGTAACATCACTGATTTGAATGAGATTTATCAACAAATGAAAAAAAGAAAATGAATCATAATACCATGGGATACAAACAAGTCGATTTCAAGTGAAGGGAAAATGATAAAGGGATTGATAGATTGACATATTTAAGATTTGAGAGTTCTTTGCGTTTGATGATATAGAAGATCCACACAGAGTTAAAGAGTGTTAGACCAAGGTGAAAGATCATGCAACCTTGTGGTTGAAATAAGTACAAACCAAGAGGAATATAAGGGGTAGACAAAATATTAATTGGCAGGATATAATAGTTGTTGAAATGAAAGGTTAATATTTCCTAAAAATAACTAAATAGACTTGTTGACGAAGTTACAATTTAGTGTACCCTTCACAAACAAATGGGTAAACGAAGGTGGTGAATAGGATCCAAGCCTAAATAGTGGAATTTGATTTTTTACACAAGTTGAGTTTTCATATACCAAATAGTTTATAGGGGTACAAAAAACCCTCATTCTAAATATTGTAATTCGAGTTGAGAAAAATATATAAGAGTTGATAGATTGACTTAAATAAATCAAAGTGTACTTTGAGTTTGATGATTTGGAGTGCCCATGAAGTGTGAGTGTCTCAAACCAAGTTGAATTGTCATGCAATCCTATGGTAAAAGGAAGTAAAATTGAGAGGAAGATAAGGGGTATAAAAAACTTACCTGTGATACACATATTTTAGAAGCTTAGCTAGAACCAACAATGACTATTAATTCTTATCCTAAATTCAACCTAAAACCTCATATAGAGCTTTAAAATAAGAAAAAAAATACAATATATTTTCACCTGCCAACCAATAAAGATATATTTTTTGCTAACTTGGATGTGCTCTTGATCACTTATGTGTGGATGCTGAAATGGAAACTCTTATGCAAGGAAATTCCAACAATGTAATGGCAAGTTGGTTGATGATTTTTGATCTTAGAAGGATGATAAGTTTAATAGTTCACAACACAATGGTCTAAATGGAAAGAAGTATGTAAATTTATATATTTCTTGGAGGAAAAATAGATGGTTATATTTAATCTGAAATTATTAAATAATTTTGAATTTGAACTGTGGATTTAAAGTCAATAGGTCAAGTGCATTTAATAAATTTGTTGAAGATTTATGAGTTGGTTGGAATAAGTGGTCAAGTTTGGTGAAAATACATTGAATGAGTTGAATGGACATTCAATTGGTTGAATGTCTTTGTGAAGTTTATTGGCATGTGAAACAATGTATTAAATAGGGTTGTTAGGATGTAAAATGTCTTAATGATGTCTTGAAAATGTATTTGAATCTTTTAATGAGGGTTGAACATGTTGGTTATTGGTTAAATGAATAGGTTGAGGAAGTTAATTGAGGTTATTAAGTGAGGTGGCATGGGTGTTTTTTATTTATTTATAATTATTTGTTTAGATTTTTGGGTGCATGATTTTTTTTTAACTAATCGGGGTAAAAATTTATTCCAAAACAGAAGAACTCAGAAACATTACATAGCCTTGCCCTGCTCGACCAAAAGACTCAACTTCTGGGAGAAGTTTGGAGGCAACAAGTTATAATCTAAAATTTCCCATTGGGCCCTTGCTCAGAGGCCCATTTGGCCAAGCAATCAGTAGTCCCGTTCCATTCACGGGGAATATGCATGAAACTCACTGAATTCATCACCAAACTTAACTGAAGACCCTGTTGGACAACCACTACCAGAGGCCACTCTGCACTATCAAAATTGTAATTACTTAATAAATCAATGACAATCTGGGAGTCGACTCGCAAATAATACTCTGCCATCCCTGTTGACAGCAATGTTGCATTCCCTGAAGAATAGCGAGCGCCTCCATGTAATTATTGGAATGCCTTCCCTTATAAACAGAGAAAATGAACTGAATGTTTCCTGAACTATCTCGGCCTATGCCCCCAATGCCAGCGTCCGCTGGATTGCCTCTTGAAGAGCCGTCGGTGTTAATTTTCATCGTTCCAGGTGGAGGGGGCGTCCATCAACCCCTTCTACATACCGGTTTATGTGAATGCCTAACTCTGTTCCCAGGCCGAGAGGAAGGCGCGGTGGGTGGAACGATTGACATGTTGCCAGCATTTGCTGGACAAAATCTCGCGCTCCTCATCCCCCAACCCATCCGCTCTTAGCTGCTTAGCTGCCAACGACTCCAGCAAGGAAGCGCGGACTTTCTCCCAAATGACAACACTATTTCTCTGCTCTGTCCGGAAAATACATCTATTGCGTTCAAGCCAAACGTTCCATAATATAAAAGCCGGTCCAGCAAGCCAGACACCCTGAAGAATAGGCGCATTGGACTTAGGGACGCTCAGACCATTCCAGAAATTAGCTAAAGAGGAGGCGTGCCAGCAAGGTCTTCTCCACGCATCCCACCATCTATGCCAAATACTTTTGGTATAAGAACAGAGAAAGAAAAGATGTGCCCCTGTTTCTTCCTCCCTACAATAGAGCACACATCTGGAAGGCCCCTGAAAGCCGCATTTGCACAAGTTATCCCACGTGAGGCACCTATTGTATACAAGCGTCCACAAGAAGAAGCTGCATTTGGGCCAAGAAATGGAATTCCATATTTGCTTCCCCCAGAGGAAATGCGCTTCCCCATAAACTTGCTTGAGCAGGGCCTGATATTCCATAGAGAACGAATAGATTCCAGCTGGTCCCCCTCCCCAAGCAAGCACATCCTGCCTGGGGAGAGAGTTGCAATGTCTCGAATCTAGTAACTGAGCTAGCTCCAACCTGTTCTCCCATGACCCACCTGGCGGCCATTCCGAAAAGTTTTTCCATCTGAAGCCAGTGGCCAAGCCCATGTTATACTCCTCCTTGTAGTGGGCCACATTAGTCCATCCAGCGGCTTGAAAGACATCATATAAAGACTGCAAATGCAGGTGGGAAGACAAGAGTGGGGGCGACCCATCCCACGAATCTTCCCAGAAGAGAACCTGATCTCTAGTCTTACATATCCAGAACAGGCTGCGTTTAATCAGCTGAGCTCTGACTTTGAGGGTGTGCCATATCATGGAGCCACCCCTCTCAAGAGGCATCCGAACAATGACAAAGGGATCCACCCCAGGAAAGTACTTACCAGCCAGAATACGAGCCCATAGTTGGGACGGATTAGCACACCATCTCCAGTAGAGCTTGGTAGCCAATGTATGGCTAGCCAGGATGGCAGAACGCATCCCAAGTCCTCCGTCTTTCTTTGGCCAACAAACAGTATCCCACTTGATCAAACTCCATTTTGTGCTCCGCAGGTTACCACTCTAAAGGAACTGACGGGAAAGGGCATCGAATTCTTTGAGAAAGTAAACTGGAGTAGCCTGAACCAAGCAACGATAAACAGGAAGAGCTTGTATCACCAATTGCAGTAGAGTGACCCTACCAGCAGTGGAGAGCCATCTGTGAGTCCAGTGGCTTACTTTCTGCCTCAATATGTCTAGAACATTCTGCCAAAATTGCCGTGGCTGCCTACCAACCACAATGGGAATGCCCAAATAGATAACCGAGAGCACCTAAATTTGAAATCTCAGAATAGCTGCTATTCTCCTCTGTATAGGACCAGGTGTGTTAAAGAAATAAATGGAGGATTTATGATCATTGATTTTTTGCCCAATAGCATCCAGGTACATGTCAAGGGTATCACGGAAAGCTGTCGCCTCCCGAATACGCGCTTTCCCAGCCAGGATGGTATCGTCAACAAACTGAAGATGTGACGTGATTAATCCGTTTCGCCACTGCCATCCCTGCATAGTATTTTGAGAAACTTGGAATTTTATAAGCCGACCCAATCCTTCAGCTAGAATGATAAATAAATAGGGGGACAACGGGTCTCCTTGATGAAGGCCCCTTGCTGCCCCAAAAAGCTCAGTGGGCTACCCGTTGATGAGGACCGAATAGGAAGGCGTGGTGACACAACTAAGCACCCATTGTATCCATGTCAGGCTGAAACCAAATGCCAACATGATTTTTTCCAAGAATCTCCAGCTAGCCCTGTCATAGGCCTTTGATAAGTCCAGCTTGATGAATATGGCCCGCTCTTGGGAAGTGCTCATAGAATGGATAGCTTCTGATGCAATGACCACCTCGTCAAGAATCTGCTTACCAGCAACAAAGCCCCCCTGTTCCTCTGAAACAATCAAAGGGAGGCATCTTTTGAGCCTTTCCGCTAAGAGCTTAGTGATGACCTTGTAGACCACATTGCAAAGCGCAATAGGCCTAAAGTGGTCCAGCTGATCCGCCTGCTCTTTCTTCGAGATTAAGACCAGGAAGGTGGCATTCAAAGCCTTCAGCATTTCTTTATTGGAATAGGATTCCTGTATCACCTCAAAGAGGTCCTGCTTGATGACATCCCAGAAGTCCTGGTAAAATTCCACTGGAAATCCATCGGGCCCAGGGGCTTTGCCTCTTTTCATGCTGAAGACCACAGCTTCCACTTCCGTCTTCTCTATAGGTCACATAAGATACTCATTCAGCCCCGAATTAACCACAGAGGGAATGCAAGACAACACTGTATTTTCTACTATCTCGGGAGGGTGCAGCCCTTCCGAGAAAATATTAGAAAAATAATGGACCGCTGCTCTAGAAATGCCCTGAGAGAAATTCAGCCGAGCTCCATCCGGGCAGACCAAGTGGGAAATGTAGCTTCTATTCCGCCTTGCTTAAACAGATTTGTGGAAGAAGGCAATATTCCTGTCACCTTCTTGGAGCCAATCAATGCGTGCCTTCTATTTCCAAAAGATTTCTTCTCTAAGATCCCACTCCGTAAGCTCTTTCACCGCTTGGGACTCAGCCAACTGGAGCTCCTCAGTGAGGCCGCAGTCTCTAATCTGCCTGGTAATCCTGTTCAGCTGATCTTGAGCTTTTTTCCGCTTTGTATGGAGATTCCCAAAGCTTTCCAAATTCCAAAACTTCAGCCTCCCTTTGACATACTGGAGTTTCTTGGCAAACATGAACATAGCAGTGCCGTGACTGGGTCCTCCTTGTCTCCACCATTTTGCCATAAGATCATGAAGGGAAGGCTCTCTGAGCCACATGAGCTGAAACTTAAATGGGGGCTTCTTTGGTCCAGGAATGTGGTTAGTGGAAAGCTTAATCGACCAATGATCCGATCTCCCCTAGTCAAGTATTTCCGAAGCAAGGGAAGTGGCGCTAGATTGCCAGTAGCAAGACACCAGAAATCTATCAAGGCGCTATGAGATATTGGCCTCACCACTCCTCCTGTTACTCCAGGTGAAGATGCCATTGAGAGGCCTAATGTCCGAGAGGTGCAGGAGGTCAATATTGTGCCAGAGAATCTTTGATGCTATCCCCAAGTGGGCCAGCCCCCCCTCTTTTCTTCCATGCTGAGGACCGCATTAAAATCTCCAGACGAAATCCAGGGCAGATACGGATGGTAGCTCCTAATATACTATATGTGGTCCCATACTTTTCGCTGTCCAGATAGATCCACAGGGGCGTAGACATTAGTAACAAGAATAATTTCACCTGATTCCTTTGAGACAACCGTCATTGTGAGAGCTGAAATGCTGGTCATCCAGCTGAGAGGAGTAATGTTCCCCAGATTCCAACAGATGGCCAGCCCACCAGAACAACCAGATGCCCCAACACATTGGCTATGGCTGCAATACCAGAATTTTTGCATACAAGAAAACCATGAATCTACAAAAAATTTAGTCTCCTGAATACAAAGTATATCAGGGGAATTAGCACTTACCGTGCATGATTAACTAACATAACTAATATAGATTAATTAGTCAATTAATCAAAGAGGGGCATGTTATGTGGAATAATCCATATTTTGATGTAGAATGGGTTATTAATGGGGGTGATTAATGTCAAATGTCAATAATTAGTGATGACACTAATGTGGTGAAATTTAGGTGTATAAATTTGCCCATGTTTGAAACAACAATGTGACTAGAAGAAGCAACGCCTTTTCAAAGAATGGAGGGGAGATTGGTGAGAAAAGGTGCCCTAGTGGAGATTGGATAGGTAGATGCCCCCTAGAGAAGATGTATGAGGAGAAGGGATGTAGACATGCTCTTGAAAACTAATGATGTTGAGAGATGGATTGGTTGGATTAATGTTATCGATTAACATGATTACATGGATTAATTTAAAGTGAGTTTATTTACCCCTAGCAATGATATATAAAAAGGGGAAGATTGGGAAGGTTGCATCCCAATGATGTGTATTTGATTAAATTATTGATTTTCAAGAATAAAATAAGGAGATAGTTAATTCTATATAATTTGATATTTTAATCGAAAATGAGGCTGGTTTATAAGAAACATGATGAAAAATGGATAAAATAACTAGTTTGGTGTGAAAATTCGGTGTAGTGGGTAAAAAAATAGGAGGTAAGTGTCATTTTCAAATCATTTTCACTATTGACCTCCCAATATTTTAATTTGTGCTCTAAATTTGCAAGATACCTTGAGGATAAATGGATTGTATCCCAACTGATGAGCACCATAGCGAGTGAGTGAGGGAGCACCAGAGACCACAAAAGTGCAGGCCTTTAGTAAGTAATGTTTTGAATTTATAATATTTGAATTTGGGTGCCAAAAATACTCTGAAAAGGGCCAAGAAACAATTTCATTATTTCTAGAATTCTGAATTTATCTTTGAAAGTGGTGAAATCATCATGGCAAATGACAAAATCATTAGGGTAACTAGTGGTTTTACTACTCAATAGTGAATTCATCATCCTGAGTGGAAAATTCATTTTTGGTGTGGCAAAATTGCCATAAATGGTGGTGAATTTGTCATTTAGGGTTGAAAATTTGTTATTGTGATGGAAAATTCATTATTTTGATGGCAAATTCATGTTTTTAGTAGGATTTTGAGGATTTTTATATGATAAATGGTGGTTTTTAGACTTTTTGAGGGAAGATTCGTGACTATGTGTGTGTATTTTGATGGATCAATAGACTAAGCATGTATCTTTTGGTGTTTTTACAAGAGAGACTATCCATCCTTGCTTCACAAGAGAGGCATTCTATTGTAGTTGAGGAGTGGCTTCATATCATATAAGCACTGGATACTAGAGTTTGTTGGATTTTCATACATAGCTAAGATTTCAGAGTTCCACAATGATAGGGGGATCTTGATGGCATTGGCAAAGTGATGCCACTTAGAGATGAGTACCTTTCATCTACCTATATGGGAGAGGATAGTCACACTAGAGGACATATGGAGGATTTTATATATCTCGATACGATGTAAAGGTTTATTTACAGGAGACTACATAGGTAAAATCACTAGTGAGTTTGTTTGATGATGAGATCATATGATCATAGGTCTAGGGATTGATTTAGATGCATGTATGGTTGGAGGGGATATGGATCCACTAACTTTGGTTTTGATGGCTCTTTTTAGTGACATATTTCTACCTAAAAAGAGTGGGAGACTATTTCTTAATGGGTTGGTTGATGCTCTGGGTGACATGTTGGATTTTATTACAGAGTTTGCATGGGGTCCTTGTGTGTTGTTGTAATTATACAAATACTTGCATGAAATGTGTAAAAAGAGGGAAATAGTATTGAGCCTTATATATTATTATAGGTATGGGCTTAGAAGCACATAGCCCTTGAGTGACCAATTGGATAACTGCAAGTGAGGGTAGATGAAGATCCATTTTATTATAGGTGGCATGTGATATTGGGTGTCCAGTGGTAGAACCCATGGGATTTAACATATTATATGATGGTGGTGGATGAGTTGACTCCATAATGTATTACGTGGAGACCCTATAGGGAGGTTGACCTAGTATGGGTGGAGGACCTTGAGTTTTTGGCTTATGTGATGACAACATGCTACAATATGGGATGACATAATTATATTATTGAGAATTATATACTAGATAAGGTGTTGAGATAGTTTTGGATTCAATGGGTTATTTTGGTAGCTCTGTACATATTGGCATGTTCAAATAGGGAGTGGTAATAGTGGGGGCCAGTGATAGATCTGAGAGTTGTTAAGGCTAGTTGGATTCATCTACAAATTAACTTATTTCACAAGAGATGAGATGTCATTGATATAAGTACCACAAATACATACAAGGTATGGTGGGATCAAATGGTGCTAGTGAGACTGACTATCCCACATCAGTGGCCTATGAGTCTTATAGAGTGTATTCAGAGGATTTTGAGGGTATGACCATGTAGGGGATGGAAGTAGAGGATGAGGAGGTAGATGGATAGATGAGTTAGAGGTGACAAAGGAGATGGAAAGTAGGAGGCCACAAAGGAGATGGTGGAGATGGAAGTGCAAGAGGTGATGGAGAATATGGTGGGAATGTACCTATTATAGATATTGATAGTGATGGAGAGAGAGAGAGGGAGGAGATGGATATGGTAGAGATATTTTTGTGATTATGGTGGTAGATGGGCCATTACCTATAGGTGGTAGAGATGGTGGGGATGGTTTTAGGCCACCAATTGTTATTGTTACCAAGGAGATAGATCAGGGCCATTAGGGCTAGGGAGATCAATAGGGGATGATGCTCTAATTAATAGCACATGGCAAGATATCATAGACAAAGATGTAGAGATAATTGGTTTGAGGGGTGATAGATGACAATAGGGTAGGAAGTTAACTACGTGGTTTACGAATAGAGTTCAGCTATAGGCCAAGGTACATTGATTGACAACAGAATTGCAAAAGAGGGATGAGATGCTAGAGACTAGGGATGCAGAGACTCCATACTAGGAAATATATTACATGATTGGTTATGACTACCTAGGGGTTAGGCCAAGTGTATTTATATTCACTCAAGGTGATGAGAGAGGCTTAGTGTTACAATATTTTATATGAGAAGATTGTGCCAATGCATCATAGGGTGAATTCTTATATGGTTTACTTTAGACACATGGAAAAATAATCAGTAAGGATTGTGAGGATAATGACATCAAAATAGTTAGTGGGACAACCCTCACAATGTACATGGGTCCACCATAAAGCACACCTTAGATATTAGCTCCTCAAAGTCCTCCTACATATAATCAAAACAAGAGTTAAACATAGAATTTTGACATGGATTTTTGATGCACATGATGATGTATTGATGAGATGAGATTTGTATCCCCACTCGACATCAATAGAGGGTATAATATATGTATCTCACTTCACGAAATGGCATCTATGGGGACATCTATTCTATTCTATTCTATAAAAATGTAAGGGCTACTTTTCTTGTGTTCATGGGCATACATACATACATATACCAATCCATTTTTGGGTTATATAATATGTCTCATGTGTTTATTGTGATTATGGATATGTGATGGATGTTTATGGATGTTTGTCTATCACTCCTATTATTTTGATTCTTAACACATACTTAGTCATTTAGAGGGATGTGTAGTTAGTTAGGCTATGGATAATTAGTATGAATGTTAGAATGATGTGAAAGTTAACATTTGATTTTTTTTGTGTTATGGATGAAATGTGAATATGAATGGTTGTGATGATATGGATGATTTGATGATATTCTTGTATACGATTACCAAATGGTTTGAGCAACCTTATTATTATATTATGTACAAAATAATGCATCATGATATAGAATATTGTGATGAGTCTATTGTAATAAACATATGGACTTACTCCAATGCTACAAGTAAGAAATAATAATAATAATAATAATAAAAGACAACACATTAAGCAAACATTCAAAATTAAGCACACTATTTTTGTTTACGTCATTTGTTAAGCTAGAAACCTTAGGTTTTGAGAAACAATTATAATGATAGTTTGTTCTTCCCCAACAAATAATATATGTGAAGGGGGTATATTTTGGATTGATGTATCTCAATGAGTTTGTAATAATCTATCTAAGGTAGGATAAGAGTTCATAACTTAGACTATGGACATGACAAAATGACATTCGCTTCAATATTTTTGGATTTTCCAATGTTTTTGTATTTTATGGGATTTTTAATTTTTTGGGGGGTTTTATGGGATTTTAGACAAACACCTAAGTTATTGAACAAATGGAAAAATATTTATAGTAATAGAATCAGGTAAGGTAGTGATATTTGGGTAGGATGGAGGGATGGAATATATGTGGGATGAAAGATAAATTTCCAAGGATTGTGTTGAGTAGGAGCCATAAACTAATTTTATTGGTGTACCAAGCTTGTATGTGTGGTAATTTGGTTCCATAAGAGAATGGGTGTACCAATATTTTTATAAAACATGAGTCAAGACTTCATTCATAAGTTTTTCAAGGTCAAAACAAGACAAGGATGGGTACTCATAATTTTAGGATAGCTTAGATGACTTTATGCTTAGATGGATGCGGAAAAATTAGGATGGGGTGGATTGAAAATGAGATGGAATGAGGATGACCCAAATTAAAATGGTAATTATAGACAATAGACATTACACATGGAACCACAAACTAGTTTTCACCATGGTATTTTCTCAAAGTGCCATAAGAATGGTTTTCACTTTTGGATGATTATATTTCTCTTTCACTCTCTTTTAATTAATTTATTTTATGTTGTATAGTATCAATATAGATTATATGCATTGAAGTGATTGAGATGCATGATGTTCATGGGATCATCAAGTTATTCTCCATCTTCAGTGGCTAATTTGTAGGCCCCTGATCCATATTTTGTTATGATAATGAATGGGCTTAACTAGTTAGGTTCAACTTTCCTTTATTTTCCTACTTTGCATTGGTATTTTTATGATTTTCCTTTAAGACAAGATCTCTAATTTCAAACTCAATATATTTGATCATCTTGTTATAACTATGACAAATCTATTTTGAGATGCTTGTATATAATTGAGTGTATTAAGTATTTTCTCATCCAAAATTTCTAGCTCATGCAGTTGTGAAACTTGATATTCTTCATTATCAATGAGGTCTTAAAAGGAGACATGCAAATAAGGTAACTCAATCTTGATTGGAAAAAATATATTTGGTTCCTTAGATAATTGAATAGGGTTTTCTCCCATGGGTGTACATATGGTTGTACGATAGGCCCATAAGGAAGGATAAAGTTGTAGATGCTAGTCACAACCAATGTCATTGATGATCCACTTTAGAATTTTAAGAATATTTTTTTGGTTGCCTCTACTTAGACATTACCTTGAGGGTAATATGGTGTGGACCATTTGTGGAAAATATGGAAGTGAGTACAAAGGGATTTAATCTCCTTATTTTTGAAGGACTTACCATTATTAGAAAGGATCATGGAAAGGTTATCATAACATCAAATGATGTGATTAAGGATGAAATTTGAAGTTTTTTTTCTAGTTACATATGTTAGGGGGATACACTCCACCCATTTGGTGAAGTATTCGGTAGCAATAATTATGTGTTTGTGGCTGTTGGAGGAGTTGGGGTTGATTTTACCAATGAGATTGAGCCCCCATGTTAAAAAGGGCCACAAACTTATAATGGACTATAAATCTTGAGATGGAGTGTGAATTAGATCATCATCATTTTTAAATGCTAGGCACTTTTTAACATATTGGCAAGCATCTTAATCCATAGTTAGCCAATAATAACATGTTCTTAATATATTCTTGGTAAAGACTATACCACTAGTGTGTGCACCATAAATTCCATCATGGACCTCCTTACTGGCTAAGTTAGCCTCTTCTAAATTTAAGCATCATAATAAAGTTATGTTATATCCGTACAATATGGGATGTCAATAAGATGGGTAAAATGAGAAGTACGTTGGAAAAATGACTTTTTACGGTTATGTGAGATGTTTGGGGGTATGATGTTGTCATGGAGGTAAGTGTAAATGTATTGATACCATGGGGAGTTGTGACTTAAAATATCACAAACCATCTTAGATTTAGAAATTTCACAAGGAAGAATCATCAATTGTTTAACCAAGAATTTATATTTTTGGATGTCTTAGTGCATTTTAAGAAGGGAACTGATAGTTTTCACGATATGTGATGCCTTATATTGACATGAGGAACCTGTTCAAACTAGATATGCTTGAAGTAAAGTTGTAAATGTCAACCATTATTTTTAAGGATGAATTTATCATCTTTTGTTTAATATTCATCATTAACTTGTTTGATTATGAGTTGTGAATCTCTACATACTAACAAGTGTTGAATATGCCATTGGATGGTTATTTTTAGACCATAAATAAGGGTTTCATATTCTAAAATGTTATTGGTGTAAGGGAATCCTATTCAAAATGTTTTTAGTATAATATCACGTTGTGAAGTAATTAATATATCTATCCTCTAGTCATGGGTGGTAAAGGAAACATCAAAGTACAATTGCCAATCTGATGACTCATCAATGGAGAAGATAGACTCATCTAAAAAGTCAATGGTTAAAAACTACTTGTCTATCAAAGGTACATCTACTAATTGGTATACAAGTAAATTTATGTTAATAACCTTTTGATTTGCATACTGTATGTGAAATTCACTCAATAAGATGACCCATTTAGTCATCCTTCCTATAAGAGTATATTTTAAAAGGAGGTACTTGAGTGGATCTACCTTAACAATGATTTTGGTTTGATTATTAAGCATGCATTGTCGAAGCTTTTGTGAAGCGAAGACAATAGATAAATATGCCTTTTCAATTATAGAGTACTTGATCTCATAAGACACCAAGGTTCTACGTAAGTAGTATACAACTCTTTCTATTTTGTGTTTATCATGTTGTGCTAGAGTGCCCCCAAGGCATATTGTGTAGCTAATATGTATAACAGTAATGGTTTCCCTAGAGTGGATGACATTAAAATAGGTGGATTATCAAGATATTTATTGAGAGTGTCAAATGCTTGTTTATATTCCTCATTCTAGTTGAAGATAGTATCATTTTTTAGGAGATGTTGGAATGGATGACATTTATCTACAAGTTGAGATATAAATCATATGATAGCTTGAATCTTACCTTATAGTCTACGAAGTTACTTGGGATTTTTAGGTGGTGGTATTTATGTTATAGCTTTGAATTTTATGGGATCAAGCTATATGCCTCTTATTGATGTAATTAAGCTAAATATGTTTCCTCATGTAACCCCAAAAACATTTTTTTTAGGATTTAAGCAAACTTTATACTCTATTAGCCTTGTGAAGATTCTATGTAACACTATTGGATGATCTAAGAGAGTTTTGATTTGGCTAAGATGCAATCAACATAGTCTTCCACAATGCCATGGACCATGTCATGAAATATGATATTCATGACTTATTGGCATGTCGCTCCTACTTTTTTAAGACCAAGTGGCATGACTTGATAATAAAAGGTACCCCAAAGTGTAATTAATGTTGTTTTATGTCGGTCTTCAAGCACAATTTGGACTTTGTTATAACCTAAGAAACCATTAATTAGAGACATCATTTCATGTCCTACAATAGAATCTACTATCATATCAATGTTTGGGAGTGGAAATTCATATTTTGGATAGGTTTTATTGATATCCCTATAGTCTATACACACTCTGATTCCTATGGGTTTTTTACTTACTGGTACTATATTGGAGATCCACTCAGAGTAGTTAATGGGATTGATAAATCCAACTTATAACTATTTTTGTAGTTCATCTTTGACTAATAATGCCAATTTGGGATGCATATTTTTAAGTTTTTAATTAACTAGTTTTACATCTGCATGAATGACCATGTGATTTACAACAAGTGATGGGTCTAAGCCTGGAATGTCTGCATATGACCAGGCAAAAACATCTACAAAATCTATTAATAGAATGGTAAGTATTTCTCAATCTTATTTACTAAGAGTACCTTGTAACTTAATGATATTGGATTTTGTTTTGTGTCAATGTTTACATTAAGGGTGTCTTCAATCAATAATATAGAACCAACTTGTAATTGTGTTGGTGATGGGGGAAGGTTGAGTTCCTCATTTAGTGGCACCTTAGAGAGGTTTTCACAAAGAAAATCCTCTTTTATTTCTTGATTTTTATTTCTTTTTCACCTGATAGCACCTCAAAGAGGTTTTCACTAAAGGACTCATATATTTTTACCTTTTTTTTATTGTTTTATACTAAATAAATATTCTTGTTCCCCAAAGTATGTTGATGTATGTAATTTAATCTAAAAGTATTTTTATGGTCTTCGAATGGAATATTATCCCTGATTCCCATGAATTTTGTAAGTGACTCTTCATTTTGGATACAATCAAGTGGTATTAGATAATGTTGGTTCCAATCTATGGGTTTAGGATATTGGAGTTCAAGGGTGAGAATTTCTATGTCATTAAAAAGGTTTGTGGATGCAAAGTCTTTATATTGGTTATGAACAAAACTTGTTTCATCATTAAAAGAGGACTCATCATACATTGAGGTAAAGTCATTGATGTAATCGTATGGGTCACCATTAGGTGGTTTATATCCAATGCCATGATACTCCTTAATTTCTTGAGAAATTATAGGTTCCATAATGCTTTGCTCATAGAGACCAAGACCTTTGCCTTTATAGTTCATAATTTTGAACATGATTGCCTTAGATACGAGATACTCTTTCTTTTGAAAATAGGTTGAAATTTCATCACTGTATAACCATGAGTCATTTGAGCTCTCAATATTTTCTTTGGAAAGAAGTCACCCTTTAACAAAATAAGTTTTACCATATTAATGGGATATTTGTTTATTTTTCTTATAGTTGGTGTTATGTTGTGGAGCTAAAAGCTTCAACTATGCAGACGAAGAGGAGGTTGCTAAAGTTCCAGAAGTACCGGTGTCGGCAGTATGACTGACGTCGGTCATGATGAATGAAGAAGGTAACCAGTATCGGCAGGAAGTCGGCCGACGTCGGTCAGCACCAGTCAGACAGGGACCCATGTCGGTCGCCTGTGTGTTCCAAAACTATTCGTTGCATGAACAGTTATTTTGTTGAATTGATTGTTTGCATGTAAAGGCTATTTCGAGTCTTGAGCTGTCTGTCTATTATTAGTAAACTAAGAGTCTAAGTTATTGTTTAAGTGTGGGATCTATTTATAGACCCATTGGCATGTATTGTAATTATGATCTAGAAAGGAAGGCAAGGAAGATCCTTCCATTGTAAGATCATTGAGTTGCAGGTTGTTGCAAGCTCATATGAGATCTACATGTGTAAGTATGGTCTGTTGAATTGTGGGTTACAGGTTCATGGGAGATCTACTTGAAGTACTTTAGAGTGCTTGGTGTACTGGCAGGGTTATTACTGACTGGTTGGAGAGGTGAACACCAATTCTGTGTGTGAGTTGTGTGTTGGGACCGTTTTTGGTAGGAGAGTGAAATTTTGAAGAAGAATTACTGTACACTTGAGGTGTGAGAAGCCTCTGTAAGGTGGAAGAGTGTGGCGTCTCTTTATTGTATTCTTTTCTGTACGAGTATTAATACAAGATTGTATATTGTCTCTCATATTCTGTGCTATTTGTGAATTCTAGTTACTTATACTTCTGGATAATTCCGCATGTTTAATTGCTTGTATTTGGTAATCATATTGTGCTCTTTCTGAGGAGCAAGATCCTAACAAGTGGGATCAGAATAGGTGTGTTTGTTCTTGGATTCCCCAACAGTGGGACCCTGTCAGGGTTGTTTGGAGACGTGTAATTTTACTACATGAAAGGCATCCTAGATTTCATATTCTCACATATATTTGTCAAAGATTTTGAATTTGGATTTAGAAGAAGTAGATTTAGATGTGGAAGGTTGGTTTTCATATGTGGAAGGTAAACATTGGGATGTAAGTGGGATCTCATCTAGATGGATATAGTTTTAAATCTTTGGTGATTATGTTGTCATGTATTCATAGTCATTTTCCATAATAGGCAAGTAATTTTATTTTTTTATATCACCCTTATAATAATTTGAAGTATTGGAAGGGTTGTGAATCACTAGGAATAGTAAATTCCATACCAGAATGGGGAAATTTAATGCATTGATGAAGTGTGGATGTAACGATGTGCATGGCATGAATCTATGGTTGGATAAGAAGGATTGTGTATGAAAGGTTAATATAAATGAAATGGAATAATTTTTGGTGTATGACAGACCCAAACATAATTGAAAGGTGTATTGTGTCAATCGACTATCATTCTCCATTGTCATAAGTCTTTATGGCAGTGATATTAAGCTCTAATGCTATTGTCATATAACTTGGATGTTTAATCAAGGTTAAAATATATAAATTTAAACTAGACCCATTGTCTAAAAGTACCCATTTTAATTTATGTTTAGAAATTATAACTTTTATGCATAAGGGTAAGTTATGGGATGGATCCATAGGTGAGATGTCATTTTGGTCAAATGTGACTTGGTGGTTTAAGGAAAAGTGCCTTACAAATGCTTGTAAGTTGGATGGATCAATGTATTTTTGGAATTTTGAATCCTATAAGGATTTTTTGAGGAGGTCCAAAATAGATAGTCGAGTCATTATGTTCTCAAGTTACTCCATGATATTATATTGACCTTTAGAAGGAGGCCTTAGGATGGTGATTTTTGCATGCCTAGTGGTGAGTGCACAATCTTGGGATTTGATTTTTACAACTGTAATGTGATTGTAAATGTGTTGAACATGATTGAAAGTAATGTCAAATAGATTGGTATAAATTTTAGATTTGATGTTATTTGTTTGGTTTTTCCCTTGCTTGGTTTGGGAATGAGCTTGGTCATGATTTAGAAAGGGATCTTGGTATATCCCTAAGTTTTGATTTTTGGATTTAGATGCATTGCCTTCTATTTTCCTTCTATTTCTATGTCCCCATGATCGATTAGGTTTTGGACATAGTTTTCAAATTCCATAAATCTATTGGTAGAGTGATCCTTAATCTTCTGGAATTCATAGTATTCATGTTCCTTATACTATGCTAGTTTGGGTACTATAGATGATATTTATGGATTATATATAACCTTAGTTCTATACACTTAGAAAACTTAGACCTTGGTTATTCCTTTCAATTATGGACCTTTCTCATTTACACAAGTCTCACATCTACTCTATCTTGTTCCCCCTTAGCCTATATCTCTTAGTCTGACTAGTTTTATGTTGATGACCTAAGCCTTTTATCTTGTCTAAAATGCTTAAAATGTACTTATCTTCCATCTCTACAACTTCTAAACATGTACCCACTTTCTTGATCCCTAGACACTAATGTCTAGGATAGACACTAGTGTCCTAACTTGATGTAAGTGTCCAGTGCCTGAAATTCATCTATTTTGCAAATGAAATGTATCATAATTATCGACCAAAGTGGTTTAAGAGAGTTACTCCTCCAAAAATATTGATAAAAATATAAGATCAACACTTATTCATTCATCACCTACGAAAACTAGCACAAACTAAGGAAACCTATCAAAATCATTCAATCAAGAACTCAATAAAGCAAAGATTTCCTATTTTACCCTATTCTTATATTAGTTAAGGAACAACACATCTATAGGTCTGAACTATTAGAGGAGTAACTCAAGAGATTGATTTTCCAAGTTACAAGATATGTGACTATTGTACTTGATTTACACATATTGCATTATCCACACACAAGCCAACAAATAGGGGAGAACTACATCAATTTGAGGCCCTCTTTGGAGTATTGGTTATGTAGGTGGTGTTTATCGATAGAGGGATCTGTTGACCATTTTTGGTCACCATAGAGGAGAAGCATCTGATTTCAGTTTAGGGTTTAATAGTCATATAGGATTTCAAAGTTTAGTCAAAGTTTGACAAAAAGAGGCTAAGTCAAAATCAAAATATTTAGCATATTTAGCATATTTGTGTTTTTTGTCGAAAATAATTCAAACGTTTTGCATGGATGAAAGCCTACAAAAGTCTTGAAGAGTTAGGAAAATTTGTTTAAGTTTTTAGGACTTTAGAAAAAATGTTGTGACTAGTCACAAATTTTGTTCCAAACAAAAGTTCCAAAGGCTAAAGGTAAGAACATAAGTCATGAAGTGTATAGAAATCCCAAAGACTTTGTGAGGGTTTTCTAAGTGTTTTGGTCTTCGAAAAAATGTTGAAAATAAAATTCAAAACTTTTATTCCAAATAAAAGTTCTGAAGACCAACACCCAAACAGAAATTATGAACAATTTTTTGAAGACTAAGAGAAGAGTTATAACTTTCATAAGAATATAAGTTATAACTTTTGCACGAAGACTCAAAGCAATTGCAAAGGAAATATACACAAAATATGAGTGAGAGGTGAAATATTTTGAAAATTTTCTAAGTCTTAAAAGAATTTAGAAGTGTATAAATGTAGAGGTATTAGAAACTATGGAGCTGTGAAAGCGTGAAAGTGTAGAGGTATTATAAACTACAAAGCCATGAAAGAATAGAAGCATTAAATATTGACCCAAAAGTTCATTCCTTAAGGCCCCAAAATATCGAGGAGACACCACATGACATCTCCTTAGAAGCTTAGATCCATTGCCATTAGTCTAAAGTGCAAAATGTTGAGGTAGTGATGTATGGCAACAATGAATCCAGAAAACTAAATCCCATGGATGCCAATGAGCTACCAAGTGGTCAAATTAGATCCCAAAACAATAGAGACAATAACACAGTAAAGAAAAATGAAAATGTTGTCAAAAGGAAGACATGTGGTAGCAATGACATCATTAATATACCAATCTAATTTGATGGCCTGTATGGCTGTCAAAAGATATGAATGCATCTAGCATGTTAGAGATCACAGTTAGAACATGTAAGATAAGGATCATTTTAATGATAAGCATGGTGATAAATTCACTTATGATAGAGACCTCAACTGATTCCTTAATCATAATTAAAATTTATAACTATCCCAATAGTGGGTGTGACTAAGTAAAAACATTGAGATCTTCAATTGTCTATATAAAAAGACAAAATTGTCATTGTAAGGGTCAACATTTATAGGCACAATAATGCTACCAAAATTTTCCCTTCATGATCCCTTTACCGTTTGATATTTGAAACTAGTGACAATTAAGTTTAACTCTTTTCATAATTCTTACGTTTTGTTGACGATGAAAATTATACCATCAATGAATCAACCCTTTCATTTATCATGAAGGTTAAGTTAGGATCATACTGGTCTAATCGTGGGGTTTTAAAGGTTCAACTATGATCCTAAAGATGTGAGGGGTTTTTAAATGTTATGGAAAATAATAGATAAGTCATCAAATGTAACATATTCTATTATAACATCATAAATTCACTTTATCAGATTATGAATCAGTTTAGATATAAATATGTAATTTATCCTATCTGATAGAGAAAATCTACGAATTAGATAATCTCTTAAGGAAAGAAATATGATTCAATAAAATAATATATTTCAAGTAATATCTTGCTTCTAATATAATATTTCTAAGTAACTTCAAAAGATAAACCAATAAACAGTTTTGAGATAAGATAAAGGTAAATAGATATTCAATTGAGTAAAGCAAACACACAAGAGACACAACAAACAACAAACTAATTAAAACAAAATCAAAGAGAAAATAACTAAACTAAACTAACATATAATTTTTTTTTAATCTAACTATGTAAAAAATAACAAGTTGATGAACAATTATAAGTCTGATAAACTTTAAAGAAAAAGGTAAAAGAGTCTAATCAACAATCTAAACTAAAATAGAACTAAAACTATACTTTGAAATCTAAACTAAACTATGACTAACCTACAAAACAACTAACAACAAATATAATAAAGAACTTTAAAACTAAACCTAAACTATATGAAAGGAACTAATCAAAGAACAAACTATATTAAAACATGTAGAGAAAGGTCTATATAAGAAATTACTTAAATAAAATAGAAATAAAGTAGTAAACTAAACAAATAGAAAGATAAAGATATAATCTAAGAAATAAAAATCAAAACTAAATTAGTATAAGATAAACAAAACTATATTTAAAATCAAAGTAAATATAAAATACAATAAAGTCTGTGAGTCTCAGAGGAGAGTCATCTTAGCAAAATAAGATAGATTTTATTGAGATAACCGACATATTTCTTTACAAATATCTTGAGAGACAACTTTTACAATCAAAATAGATTAATGAGATGTCACAAAATAATGAAGTGTTCATCATTATTCAAGTTGAATACTTGGATTCTACATATAGGACTACAAATAGCAATCATCAAAAGATGTTAAACTTAACAATCTTTAGATAATTTGTTATAGATAATAATAAAAATTAGATATACATGTGTTGCCTAAGTATTTACTCAAATATTAGATAAATTACTATTGGGCATATATGCAAAAGTCGTGCTATCTCAGATAAGTTGCATATAAAAAAGAGAGATGAACGATTGACTTCACAAAATGTATAAGTCTTCAATACTTGTGTTATTTTTATTTCAAATGAATCTTTGATCTCCTTTTATGCTCCAAACTTAGTTGAAAAATAAGTTATGACTAACCTTAGTTTTTATTTTATGTTAACTAATTGACTTTAAAAGTCAATTAATTATAAATAGTTATTGTTTAAGGATATGTTTAATTAAGACTTAAAAGTCTTAATAGATCAAGTTTTTTAAATATAAACCAGGTACCTATCTTAACAGGCGAGGACCCTCATCAATTAATAATAAAATAGAATACTTATATCAATTATTCAATAGATAAGTAAAAATTAAATAAAATTCTATTTATATCAAACCATGATGCATATTCAAAAATTAACTTAGGCATATATATATCAAAAATTAAGTTTGCTATACTTCCCAAAATTATCAAAGATCTGAAAGTTTATGTATCAAAAATACAAATCAAAACATCAAGTTTGAAAGTAAACTGTTTGCCAACTATAGTCTAATTGAATTTCCTTTTAATCTAGATGACATCCAATAGTCATTAGAATCTAAATGTACTTTAATTATAGGCTTCCCATGCTCATTAACACCTTCGTTATACTCCATTTCAATTGCTATAAATTGCACCAACTTCATTTCAAAATCACTTGTATTATCATCAATTTACAGGTTGATTCACTTGAGCACTCTGACTTCAACTGGTGAATCTATATCATTCTGACTAGCTAATCTTTTATTTGAAGTGAAAGGGTGAACTTCAATCATACGCTTTTTACTTGCCAAAATAAGTTTTTCCAGACTCATTTTCCTGCATCATGTGATGGGTTCACTATGAGAAGATGCCAAACCTAACTTCCTACATCCCAAAATAGGCTCTCTATGAGGAGATGAAGGCTCATTTGAAACTGAATAAATGGAAAGATTGACAAAGTTTTTAGCATGAGTTGTTTCAATCTCAAGCTGGGGGGTTTCATGATCAGGCTGTGGTTCAACAAAAGGCTCAATTCTTTCAAAAATGGGTGACTAGATTAGAAATGATTTGGATTGCTTTGAAGATGATGTGAGGAACTGTTGTGTGAAGAGGTCCTAACACCAAACCTACACTCATAAAATCTTCTATTTCCCCTATTGCCCCTATTATTGACTAGATTGAAAGGCAAATTATTTAGGATATTCCAAAATTTAAAGTTTATTGTATCAAAATGAATGGACATCCTAACACCTCTATGAAACCTAAGGCTAAATCTCCTAGCCCTAAAACCACCTCTCTAAAAATTTCTATTAGGATTTTGTTGATTCTCTTTGCTACTAGAATTTTGCCTTCATCTTCTATCATCATTACTCCTATTTGACCTGAGTTGATTCCATCCAGACATTTTTAGAAACAATCTGAAATATATTCAAATTTGATGACTAAAAATCAACATATATTCATTTTGAAATGAAATAGAGTTGTATTCTAAACATTCAGTCATAACTCAACAAATTTTTTGAACTAAATTATACTAAGTGTATCACTATATCCTAATAATCTTATCAATTGAAACTCTAAAAATAAAATTATAATATCATAATTTTATCTTAATCATATTTTGATCTATTTTAGTGAATTTTCTATCTTCAATGTATCAAATTATCTGAAAACCAAACTGAATCATCCCAAAATAATTTTGTAACATGATTCTAGCCTAATACTTCTCAAAATGTAAAACCAAATAATATTTTGAAGCAAAAACCACTTATTTAAAATATAACCCTCATCAAAATTTCAACTGAGAAACAACTGACTTCTTCAAGGAATAATTATTTCAACATCTAATTTTAAAATAAATCCCATAACTTTGATACTAAGATATAAATTCAACAAAAAATTCATATTTCATCTAATTCTCTTTAAAATGAATATTTGCAAATGAAACTTATGGATTTTAGACCATCATATTTATATGTTTGGCAATTTACTGATATAAACTTCTACATTATGGCTAACCGTAAACATTCAAATTTTTTGTATAAAACCACCACATGATCTTCATAAAACAAGAAAACAAAATTTGTTTCTACAAAAATCCAAAGTGCATGAACCTCAATAATAACTGAGATCTCTAGAAACAAAATATTTCAAAACCCTTCCAAGGTAAGCATGGCAAACAAAACTAATGACTTAAACATCAATATCTTAGGGAATATATAGATTCATCTTACATCAAAACCCTACACAACTCAAAAAGCTTCCAAAACCTTAACAACCCTACATGCATAAAGATATGGCTTCAAAAAACTAAAACATCATATACTTCAAAAATAACCAAGCTGCTAAATCTCATAATTTAGCAAAAATATGAGAAATCCTTCTTGAGTTTTGAACTTGATAGTCTTTACTTCCATAATATGCATATAAGTTTATTTTTTGAAACTGAAACTAACATGCACCATAATCCTATTAAGCTCAAAATTTCAAAATCCAAAACAAAATCTAACAAGACTTTCCATGCTTCAAAACTTTTTAATATACCCATGAAAATGCCCAGATAAGAATATTTGAATGAAACTGAAGGGGGGTACTACTAAACACCATTACATGTTCAATGTATTTCAAATTCATTTCCTAAAACCCATCAAATATTCATGCAAATAGATGAACCTCTTGAAACCATGAATGGATATTCATAAAATCAATCATGTATGGTTTATTTTCAAAAAAATTCAAAGAACCCATTGAATCGACATGTATGAATTATTTTATACTCATAGATTCAAACTAAATTCTTTCAAAACTAGAAAAAACAAAACCCTTTCAAACTTTTCCAAAGATTCATAGAACCAATTCCATAATATTAATGAACTAGTTAAAAAAAAAATGTAGAAAACATGCATGATTTAATTTGAGAACCAAAAATTGAGCACATATTCAACAAAATCCCTCACATTCTCAATAAACATCAAGCTTCGAACCCAAATTAACTCTGTATCTCAGAACAATAAACCTTCACAAACCAATCTCTGAAATGTCCATAAATATCTTGTTTGCAAAAACTAGACCAAAATAAAAGTCTTAAAGTAATGAGGAAAACTATGCTCAAAATAGATTGGCAACTAACCAAATTTACTCTCATATTCCATCAAGAAAATTAAAAAGTAACTCATTCATGTGATTAAACTGAATACTCAACAACTACAAGCCTATTCAACTTCCATGATATGCATGCACAGATCATCAAACAAAGTTTATTCTATGTAGGTCAAAATCACATTCTTGTTTGAAATATCAAATGGATATTTCTCAAAAAAAATTATCTTGTTTATGGCATACCTGGTAATGCACCTTTGTAGTATTTCTGCCTGGAATCCTTTGAAATCCCTCTGTAACTTAAGAAATCAAATCAACAGAGTTTTTCTTATTCAAATAATCTTAGAGAATGACAAAAAAATGAAAAATAAGGCTATTTGTAATTCTCTAACCTCCACCATAACTACCTGATGACATGCCCAATTTCCATCGGCCTATCAAAACCAAGGATCTACTTAGCAATTCCTCTAATTAGGTTAGTATAATAACCAAATTTAGTCATCACCAGACTACTTACTAAACCCTTTATCAACTTTTTTGAATTGAGGCACGTCATCTCATCATAAATTACTCCTTGCCACCAAATCTTCTATCATGATCTCAAAGCATCATATATGCTTCACATTAAATTCCTTGCTGACTGGTGCGTTCTGTATGCCAACTCAAATAACGTCTTAATATGCCATGAAAATATTAAATGATCTAATAACTAAATGATATCCATCAACTAAAAATCCAAGTCAAATGCCAACTCATCTTTGATCATGTCTCAAAACATAATCCCATTACTTTCCTTTCAAAACACCATATACCTTAAGACTTAGACTTAGGAAATCCAATTTACCTTCCAATGAATCCTTCTGCCTTCAAAAATACCAAAGCCTTAAGACTTAGACTTCATCATGGTTCGATGGGTTTATCAATATCATTTCAAGACTTAGGATAAATCATCCTAAGGTAAGATGCTTTTTGAAAATACCATATTACATTTATAACTTATGAAATTTTGGAACTAGGAACCTTATTTAAATAGGATATATAAGTAAACACTTAGAATTTTAATATCCCTTTATATCCTTAAAATCAATTAATCCAAGCAACAAATCAACCTTAGTATGTCAACAATTTCAAAGGTCCAATATACCACAAGAGATGAAAAATGAGCCCTCAATAGAATTCATAGAAAAATTATAATTGTTTTTCAAAATGAATTATATGGTTTCAAAATGATCTTCCTTATGATTAAAATTTGTTCAATTGAGGTCTATTTGCAAACTGAGAACTATATGATTTTCAAAACAAATGAAATGAGGCATTTGACCACAAACACAATGTTTTCTCAAACTGTATTAATTATGACTCCACAATTCAAAAATTGAACTGACAAGGCTATATATACCACTTTTTATCTATTTTAAACCAAGTATCACATTATTCACATATACCAAATAGTCAAAATAGACTGCTCAATCCACCAAAACTAAAAGTATAATCCAGAAACTATTAATCCATATTCATTGAGATAAAAAAGATATCTAAAAATATCGTAGAAAATATATGTACTTCCAAATATGAAACCATTCCAAACTGAAATGCTGCCACATAACATAATCATGACTTAAAAGCAAGATAACTAATCATAAATATTTACAGTGATAAATATGTGTATTTTATTCATTTATCCACTATAATTTTTGAAACCACTTAAAAATAAACATGAATTAATCAACCAATCATCATTAATTCATAATTGAAAATATGCATCCAAATATACCACTAATTGACCAGGTCCCTGACACAGTTTTAAATTTCATGACAGAGTCATCTCTATGGTAGAAAGTATTAGTTTAGAAAAAAATGAGGGGGTGTGAAAAATAGGCATAACATGTTCTATGTGTATTCTGATGGTTTGTTGATCTTTGCCTATGGATAATTCTTGCCCTTCTCATTGTTATCCATCCCTTTACACTTTTATGCAAAACTTAGCTCTCTGTTACATGTCATATGTTGTGCATGTTTATGTCTATATAGGCACTATCTATGGATCATTTGTCATCCATCTTAGTCTTGTATTATGTCCCGTACCTTCATAAAAATCACTTATGCATGTGCAGTGTCTATGTTATAGATTATGTAATGCTTTCTTGTTTATTTAGTTGTAGTGTGTTCTTTAAAGCCTATCGAGGTGCTCTTTATATTCTTGGTGCATCACCTTTTAAATTTCATCAACCCCCTCTCTCCCTTTTCCTCTCAACACATTTTAGACTTATAATTCATAGTAGATTTGCTTTCAACTCTTTTAGGCCTGCATGTCAATCCTAAATCAAATGCATTTAGATTAGAAGGAAGTTGGCTTTCTCTAAAGGTTTGTAACAAGGAGTGAAAGAGTCCCACACCTTGGGGGATGCTCCCATTGTCTCTCCGAACCATTATTCTAATTTGATGGGTGAAAAATTTGAGTGATAATTTTTTTTGGCACACTCAATGGGACATATCAAAGATTTAACTAAGAATTCAGTGCTATTTTTGGTCAACAATGTTGAAGACACTTTATATAACACCTAACGACTCCAAGAATTTTTAGTTTTTAAAGATATGCCAAGTAAAAAAAGATCATCTTTAAGAGGTCTTATTTTTCACTTTATTTAGCTTCCTACATGCTCTATAATAAGAAGACTTAGAGTATCTTTTTCTCCTTTTAGGAGACTTAGAGATTGAAGACCAACATATCTAAAGCTCAATCTATCCCTCATTTTAGAGATTCCTCTAACATATAAAAAGGTTATTTCCTATTCCCTTCATGGATACCCAAAGAAAAGAGTTTTTATTCCCTTTAACAAAGGTATCCCTTTAGCTCTAGCTTAGTATGATAACATTTTAGTTTCATCTCTTAAGATCTTGTCCTATTTTACTATTGAGAATGCAACCACTCCTATAAAACACATACAAGATATTTTTAATATTTTATAAATCCATAATATCATCGAAGATAATGTATAAATCAAACTAATTATCTCTTCCCTAAAAGTAAAATCCCTCCAATAGTATATAATTCTAAGACCTAATACCATTCACAACTAGGATGAGTTAAGAGAGAAATTATGTAATCAATTTGAATACAAGAGTGATCACTTATCTTTGATGGAGAAACTTATCACCATTAAGAGATACCCACATGAATTGATGTTTGAATTTAATTTAAAATTCTAAAGAGCCTCAGATAAAATATGACCCACATTTAAACCATCTCCAAATATTGCATTTTATATTATTTGAGGGTTATGCATAGTGATATTATTGTAATTGTCCAATCAATGGGAGGAATAATGCTCCTTAATCAATATGATATTACTATGAGGGATTAGAGATACCTAATTTAGGCTATAAATATTGATCCTAAGCCTCACATGACTCTATTTTTAGATCCATCACCCAACCAACCTAGTTCTCAACCTTAATTTTCAGCTATTCCTAGTGAAATCAACCCACTGACTATATCTACTGCTCCCTCCAGTGAATTACATGAAGTGAAAAAACTACTAAAAAGTTTTGGGAATGATATAGTAACCATAAAGAGGCATCAATACCAACACCCCATACCATACCAACCATTAGATACCAACCTTATCAAAATGGTACACAAGCCCAAGGCCATATCACTTACTCTATACCACCCAATATGCAAAATGTTAATACTGGTAACAACTCTAGAGATCTTATCCCTATTCAAAACAATTTAATCTAAGATTATGAGTGGTGACTCCTGCTACCACCCAATCTCAAAAATTTAGCCTATTCAAAACAAGAATCAACCTCAATCCAATCAGAACACTGAGGAGGAGGCTTCTATCCCAAAGTTTCATATGATAGGGACTCATCTTCCCTTCAACATAGTGGAAAAAATGAAGAAAACAAGATTGAACATGACTATGTGGGAATCCCTATCCATTAATTCTCAAATGAATTTATTTTAGGAAGCATTGCAGATTTTTCATCCTCATGAATGAGCATAGGCCTCTCCAACTACTTTTGCAAGCTTATGTCAACTAAAAGAAGGAAAATCTAGCAAAAAAAGTAAGCCACCACCATTTTATATCTCCTTGATCATAGGTAAGCACCTTTTTCATAAATGTATAATGGATTCAAGTTTTATTAGCTCAGTCATGCCCAAGAAAATAACTAATATGTTAAGTATAGAGTATACCCCAATTTGAAAAGGAGTTATTCAATTAAATGGAAAAAACTATTAAAACTATAGGGGTTATTAAAGGTTTATTTATTATCTTACATGCATATCCTAGCCTCTACATTACCCAAGACATATATTTTATAGACATGCCTCCCATTTTTTCCATTTGTCTTTCAAGAGGCTTTACTATAAAAATGGGTAGGTAATTTTCATCTGACTAGTCACACGTACTATTGAGGACTAGATATGAAACCAAGGTGACTATCAAGGTTGAGCCTATTTTTAGAGATCATATAAATCTATACTCACCCAATCCCATCAACATGAACTATACTTTGCATGACCTTGAAGATAGTTCAGTCCTACATGAAACTACCATACCTTTAGACGAAGTCCCATATGTAGCACTAGAGGATTGAGCTAATGAGCATTATAGAATTGATCCATATGAATGTATGGAGAAAATAGGTTTGGGAAATTACTAAATTCTTGAGGATGAGTCTATTGTGCTGAATCTCATGAAAACTCAAGAATACCTTAAAGGCACATGACAATTTTTCTTTGATGGCTCCAAAATAAAAAATGGTGCAAGTGCAAGGATTGTGATGATATCTCCTCAAAAGGATAAATACTTTCATGCATACAAACTACAATTGATTTGAATAAAAAATGTGGTTGAATATGAGGTGCTAATCCAAGGCCTCTAATTAACACAAAAGAAATGAATTTAGACACTACAAGTGTTTGGGGATAGTGAGTTGGTTGTCAATCAGGTGGGAACCCCAAATACATCCAAAATTAGCCTGCTAAAGGCTTATAAATATAAAGTATGGTACATCATTGAATGTTTCTATGATTTCAACATACAAGTTGTGCTAAGGAAGTAGAATGTTGTTGTAGATAGGATTTACACATTAGGATATCAATACAACCTCCATGTTGATATTGTGACAAATTCAGGACAACTTGTCAAGCTTATAGTTAGACCTATAGTTCTTGATAATGATGATAATTAGAAAGTGTTAGAGAATGATGAATAAATCATCAATTTTATAGAAGAAGAGGCAAAGTTTTTAGCCAACAATTAGTCATGGTTGTAAGCACATTATGAGGATCAAATTATCCAAGTAAAAGGAAACAAAATACCCAAAGGATTGGTCACACTAGAGAGCATCTTCAACTCTGATGATCAGTTCAAAGGTGAGAAGAGGAACATTATGGTAAAGAAGGATAATTGTGATCAAATGGTCATTTGCAATGGCAAACTCTTGAAGGATAGAAAAGTAAGCACTCAACCTAAAGAGGAAGAATTTATTCACCTTTATAGAAACATTGGTGATATATTTTTATGGGGATACCAAGATGTCAAGGGTTTTGACCCAGCCTTGGCCCAACATACAATTGAGTTAGACCCTGATGCAAAGTTGGTTAGGCAGAAGTAAAGGCCTATAAACCCAAAATTGGAACCACTAATGAGGAAATAGTTGAATAAACTCATTAAGGCTAATATCATCTTCCCAATTAAACACTCCTTTTAGGAATCCAATTTAGTCCTAATGAGAAAGAAGAGTGGAGAGATTAGGTTGTGCATAGATTTCAGGGACCTGAATAGTGTATCCCTCAAGGATCACTATCCCCTTCCACCCATGGAGTAGATCAGGAACCTAGAACAATAAACATGCTCCGATGCCTACTTAGTCAGGATCTTGCTCTACCAATAGAGCACATATGATTACTTCTTGTATTAGCAACTAAACATGGAATTTAACCAGAATCAATAAGTAACTAGAAATATGAAACAACACAGAAATTGAGAGACAATACACAATTGTATTAATAATCACTCAAAAGAATATACAATAAAGAAGATGCCACTTCTTCTTCCACCTCAAAGGTTCACCACGCCTCAAGACCTTCTTCTCTCTATCTCTCGGTCCCAACAATCAACTCTAATACAAAATTGATGTTCACCTCTCCAACCAATCAGTAACACGCTACCAGTACGTCAAGTACACAACCGTACTCCAAGTAGATCTCCTGCTCTCTGCTGCTACCTGCAAATCACTAGACCTTACTCACCATTGTAGATCTCCTATAGAAAGTCATGTTAACCTGCTGACTAAGATCATACAAATATGAAGAACCTTGCTGATTCTCCAATCCAGTACCCACCTTGGTACTGTGGCACTAGGAGGAACACACCATTGCTCTCTTCTCTTAGAAGGAGCTTATTGCTCTTTTACTCTCTAGCTACAGTTTTACAATACAGCCCATGAGTCCATATATAGATCTCATGCTTACAATAATTAGACTAACTTAATTACAATAATTAGACACGCAACTCAAGACTAAGACTAGCCTTTGACATGCAAACAAATAGTCCAAAAATAGACTCTCTGGGATCAACATACAAACTGCCTGTTCTCGCACAGGCTGCCGACGTCGGCTCCTCCATGACCGATGTCGGCCGACTGGTAACCGATGCCAGTTGGTTCTTCACTGCTATCTGCCTGATGTTGGTTGATTAGACCGATGCCAGTTTCCCTGCAACTGACTCTGCAACTTTGCATCCTCTGTAACTTCTCCTGTTTGCATCCTGGTGAAGCTTTTAGCTCCACAACATAACATCCAATTTAGTCCCAATGAGAAAGAAGAGTGGAGAGATTAGGTTGTGCATAGATTTAAGGGACCTGAATAGTGTATCCCTCAAGGATCACTATCCCCTTCCACCCATGGAGTAGATCTTCCAAATAGTATCAGGGGATAAGAGGTTTTCACTTCTTGATAATTACTCAGGCTATAATCAAATAATGGTATAAGAGTCTGATTAGTTGAAGATAACTTTTACCACAAATGGGGTACCTATGCATATAAAAAATGCCTTTCAAATTAAATAATGTCAATGCAACCTTCCAAAGAGATATGGGTATGGTCTTTACGGGCCTTATAAATGATATTATCCTAGTTTACCTTGATGATATCATTGTTTTCTCTAAATGTGTAGTTTATCACTTGGATCATTTGAATCAAGTCTTAGATATATGTAGAGAGTTTGGGGTATCCTTAAACCCAAAAAATGTGTATTTTTTATCCATGAAGGTCAATTATTGGGGCACATTATTTCTAAGGATGGGTTGGCCATTGACCCAGAGAGATTAAAATCCATTGGGTCCCTTTCTCTACCAAGCCATAGGAGGCTTTACCAAGCCATAGGAAAAGCCTCCAAAGCTTTTTGGGAAAGATAAAATTTGTGAGAAGGTTTATTCCAAACTTTGCTTCACTAGTAAAGCTAATTACTTCTATGCTCAAGAAGAGTGCCACTTTCATGTAGATGAGAGAAGGTAAGAATAGATTTAAATCAATCAAAAGAGAAATATATGAAGCTCCTACACTTTTGAATCCATGTTATGAAAAATCTTTCATCCTCTATGCTTTCAGAGGAGATCAAAGCATCTCAGCAATATTAGTACTAAAAAATAGTGACAAAAAGGAACAAAGTATTGCTTTCTTTACTCAAGTTATCAAAAAATTTAGTTGAGAAACATTTTCATGGAAAAAAAAGTGTTGGATGCCATAAGAGCATTAAATAAATTCATAAACATGCTCTCTAATAACAAGATTCAACTGATGGTCTCACATCTAGGTGTAAAAGAGTTTTTGTTGAACAAACATATTAATGAAAAAAGAGTTGGTTAGATCACCAAGGTGATGGAATATGATATTGAAATCAAAATCACCAAGATTTTAAGGAGAAGAGGATTATGTGATCAATTAGTAGCTTACCTAGAAGCTGAAGGTAAACAATCCTTATGCTGCAAGAATAACAACCAGCTGATTAGGATCCTCCTAGTTATTGGAATCAAAACATGAAGGCCTTTTCTCTAATAAGGTAAGTATCCATAAGGGATTGATAAAGCCAAAAGAAGACATCTTAGGTTGAAAGTTATTCCTTATGTGCTTGCCAATGATGTGTTATTTAGAAAAGGCATCAATGGAGTTCTCCTAAGATGTATAGAACAAAATTAGACTAACAAGATCCTTCAAGAGTTCCATGATGAATTATCAGGTAGACATTATTTTCCCAGAAGTATTGTTGTCAAGATTATGCATGCTGATTATTATTAGTCAATTTTATTCAAATATTCTCATAGATGGGTGAGAATATATAGTAAATGTGCCTTTTTTATAGGTAAATAGATTCTAGCACTTCTTCCACTTCATCTAATTCAAGCTGATCAACCCTTTTTTTAGTGGGGTCTGGATTTCATTAGAATGATCAACCCTCCTTCAAGTGATGGAAACAAGTGGATTCTAACTACCATAGACTAATTTAAAAGATGGACATAAGTGATAGCACTCAAAGAGGCAAATGAAACATCCATATTGGATTTACATGAGGGAATTATGACTAGATTTGGTGTTCCATCAACCATTATCTCATACATAACACTATGGCTTTTATTGGGAACAAAATCAATGAGTGGGTAGTCAAACATAACATCTATTTGTTCACCTCCTCAAATTATTACCCTAAAGGTAATGTTTTGGCTAATCCAACCAATAAAAACCTAATTTGCATCATCAAGCGAACCATGGAAGAGAATCAAAGGATTTGGCATGTGCAACTCAAAGCACCTCTATGGGTAGACAAAATAAAATTGAATTAGGAATAGGTAATTATCCCTTCATATTAGTATATGGAAGAGAGGCCAGGATGCTATAGGTAATTCTCCCTTCATATTGGTATCTTTGATAAGAAGGATACTAATGGAAGTTTCCAAGAATGATACTTAGTGGTCAAATGGGATGTGGACAAAGTAAAAGATAGAAAGCACACAAAGTTTGATGCAATATGAAGTGGTCCTTATGTCATCAAAAGTTGTAAACAAGCTAATGCTTTTTAGCTCTCAAGACTAAATGGAGAAGAGCTACCTATCCTAGTTATTGGGATCCATCTTAAACATTATTATTGAAGTGCTCTTTAAGTTGTATATAGTAGTTTAGCTGAATTTTATTTCCTTTAAGCGTTGTAGCATATTAGTTTAGTCATTTTCTTTCCCTAAGTGATTTTACATGTTTGTTTTGGTTCTTCCTCTCTCTTTTTTTTGAAAGGTGAATCTCAATTCAGTTATTTAGTAATAAGTTGAATAGGTTGCAACTGGATTATACTCCCAAATTGAGGAGTTTTGGATGCTTCCATGACTCCATGTCTAAATGATTACTTCAGAAAGCTATTGGCTTCTTGCTTAGTAGGCAAGTAACCTGTAGAGGTCACCAAAATGTTGAGTAGTTTTGGTCACCATGGATGAACAATGTCTAATTTAAATTTAGGGTTCAACAGTCATACAAGTTTTTAAAGTTTAGAAAAAGAGGCTAAGTCAAAAGCAAAAGACTTAGCATATTTTCAAAAATTTACCCTTCATGCTTTTTTAGCAAAAGAATGGTCTTCATGTTTTTTATTAAAAATAAGTCGGAGGTTTCACGTGGATGAAATCTTATAAAAGTTATGAAGACTTCAAAAAAATTATTTAATTTTTTAGGAGTTCAGAAAAAATATTATGATTAATTGAAAATTTTGTTTTGAATAAATTTTTTGAAGGCTAAAGGTCTAAACATAAGTCGTGAAGCCTATAAAAGTCCCAAAGACTTGTGAAGATTTTTGTAAGTGTTTTTGGTTTTTGGAAAAAATATTGTGAAGACTAGTCAAAACCTTTATTCCAAATGAAAATTCCAAAGACCAATACCTGGACATAAATTACAAACAAAAGTTATAAACACTAAGGCAAGATTTGGAATTTTTGCAAGAACATAAGTTAGAAATTTTACATGAAGGCTCAAAGTAAAATTTAAAAAGGCAAGATGCATGAAGGATGAGTCAAAGGTGAAATGTTTTGAAAAGCTTATAAGTCTTAAAAATAATTTAGAAGCATAGAGGTATTAGAAACTTTGAAGCCACAGAAGCACTGAGGTATTAGAAATTGTAGAACCATAGAAGAATGAGAGTAAATCATTGAGACAAAAGTTTATTCCCCAAGGCCCTGAGGTCTCGAGGAGATGACATGTGATAGCTCCTCAGAGGCTTGACTCCTAAGAAACTCAGAGCAATTACCATTAGAATAAATCACTAAGTGTTGAGGAAGTGATGCATGGCAGTAGTGAAGCCAAAAATCTAAAGCCCATAGATGTTGATGAGCCATTAAGTGGTCAAATTAGAGCCCATAAATTAGATCCAATAACACAATAAAGGAAAAGGAAAAGGTTTTTGAAAGGAAGACATGGTGTAATGATGATGTCATCAGTGCACTAATTTAATTTGATGGCCCATTCGGCCATCAAAAGACATGAATGTGAATAACATGTTAAAGATCATGGCCAAAGCATGCAGGACAAAGATCATCTTAATGATAATCATGAGCATACATTCACTTCTGAAAGAAACCTTGACTACTTCCCCAATCATCATTAAAATTTATAACTACCCCAATATGGGTGAGACTAAGTAAAGACCTTGAGCTCTTCAATTTCCTATATAAGTGGGCATAGCTATCATTGTAAGGGTCAACATTTTTAGGCACAATAATGATGTCAAAATTTTCCCTCCATGAGCTCTTTACTAATTGAACCTTGAAACTTGGAGAATTTAGTTTGCATATCTTCATGATTCTTGTATTTTGTGTGCATTATGATGGTTTGTTGATGGTTGCCTACGGGTAATTCTTTCCCCTTTCATTTTTGCCCATCCCTTTGCACCTTTATGCAGAACTTAGCTCTCTCCTACAGGTCATATGTTACACATATTCAAGTCTATATAGGCACTATTTGTGGATCATTTATCATCCCTCTTAGTGTTGTATTGTGTACTACACCTTCATCCAAATCACTTATGCAAGTGCAATGTCTATGTTGGAGATTGTGTATTGTTTTCTCATTTTATATAGTTGTAGTGTGTTCTTCAAAGCCTTTATAGGTGCTATTTCTAGTCTTGGTGCATCACCTTTTACATTTAAGCAATCCCCTCTCTCCCTTTTCCCCTAAAAAAAAATTAGATTTAGAATTAATAATAAATTTCCTTTTAGCTCTTTTAGGCTTGCATGTTAATCTTAAATTAGATGCTTTTATATATAAGGAAGTTGGCCTTTTCCTGATGTTTGTCCCAAATATCAAAAGAGTCCCACACCTTGGGGGATGATCCCATTGTCTCATCGAACTATTCTTCCAATTCGATGGGTGCATAGTGTGAGTGATAACATGATATTTGGGGTCAACTTGACACCGCATGCACACTAACCCATTTCCCCCTAAGATTACAATGAATATGAAGAAATAAGGTTTTGAAATTTCATGAGGAGTGGTATTCCATCACATAAATCTAAATGCACCAAAGTAAAGGTGAAGATAAACCTAGAAGCATCCAGGTGGTTTCATCCTTTTACAGTAGGTGTTCCATATATGACACTTACATTGAACCCAGATAGTAGCATTGATGTAACCATCCCAAGCTGACATTAGTGTCCAAAGTTCTAGAAGCATCTTATCTGGAATCTGAAGACTATTCCATAATCTCTTTTTAAACTACTTTATACCTATCTCATATCTGATATTATGTTAGCATCAAAACTAAGTATTTTAATTCTTTGTCATTTCCATGCATAGCTTAGTTGAAATTTATATATTTAGCATATTCTTAACATAACAAATTTGGTGTATGTTTATATCTAATTTTAACATTTAATTGGTCTATTGTAGATCTAATTATCACCGTTGTGCATTGTCATTTCTATATCATTAACCCTATTAACACCAACTATAGGATTCTTCTATCCAATATAAGGTTAAACATTTGGTGGACCTGATCTTTGAACATTAAACCTTAGGTTAATTAGGGTTTTCTAATTTTTATTGATTGTTGTGCTTTGGTGAGAATTTTAAAGTTTTATTTGTGAAGTAATGTAGAATGGAAGTGAAAAAACGTGATTCCAAATGGAAGATAAATAAGCATTGATTACTCATCTCAATAATAACAAGAGCTTAATGGAAGCATTTTTTTATGTTATAGGAGATGAAATAAGTAAACAAGATAAAACTAAGGCTACCTCACCTAGTGATGGTGAATTCTTATAAAGTACTATAATTGAGTCCACACCCATCAATCCACCTATATCTATTGGAGGTATAAATTATGCCTTCCAACCTTTGTTTCCTAAAATTACTATTACTACATCTATCATGGAATTACTAATTATTTCAACATGAATACCAGTTTCAATACCTATTACTACTCAACCCATGTTTACATGATTCAAACTCTATTCAAAGGATATGATTGAATTTATATTGTGATTATCATTAGGAAAATAGGGAATTATACAAGCAGATTCTTTACCTTGAATCATAAGATCCAAGATTTATCAATGTCCAAAAGCTTAGATTTGTGGATCCTCCAAAGGAATCAGACTCACAACCTAGTGATCACCATAAATATAAAATATTTAATAATCCTTTGCAAGACCAATCTAAAAAATAACTAGAAGTGCAAATGACATATAATGTACATCCTCCCCTTTCACATTATGGGCACCCACTAGATGCGATTATTGGTACTTACACATGACATATACTTCATATGGTTAAAATATCCTATATTACTTTTGATGATAGTGAAATTAAGGATGATGTTACCATTATTCATTATTTATTCACTCGAGCATACCTTGATAAACACCATATAACAAAATTATGATTGATAATGGTTCAAGAAAGAATATTTTCACCATGTCACTACTTACACACTTGGGTTATACTCATAATGATTTACATCCGTCTACGAGATCAATTAGAGCATTCGATGGGACCTAACAAAAGGTTCTTGGCAAGATTAACCTACCTTTACAGGTTGGTCCCACCCATGTGGTTACTACCCTTTTAGTCATACTTTCCATGAGTATATTTGATATGTTATTCAGAAGACCTTGGATCCATACAATTCGAGTAGTACCTTCTATAATTTATGGGTGTGTTAAATACACTCATATCAATTAGATGATTATAGTTTTCAAAATTCCATATGAAATCCTCTTGAACAAGAGAAACTTATACCCATATTTTTAATTACCAATCATACTAAGGCTAATTCACTATAAAACAATAAGCAATATGCAATCCCATTTACTAGGTGGCCAATACTTGAGAGACCATTACATTAGAGACATACAATGCATTCCATGAAATCCACATCTACTATGCACCATATTCAAATAGCTAGAGCACCTACACATGATCCTATGATGATCATTCCAAAGAAACCATAGAGTACTCAATGATGGGTTCCACGAACCCCTACTCCTATTATTGCTTCATGACCACATAGTAATATTATACATACTGATACTAGTGATAAATATTAAACCTATACATGCTCTTTGACAACATCACAATATTATTACACCAAGTTCATAGTGGGGATATATCTATGACCATCCATTGGATGGCATCATAGGATGAATTTTACTCTTCAAATATTCCCAAAATACAAAAAAAATAAAAAAATCAAAAATCCAAAAATTCTTTGGGTACCTACATGTTATATTATCTCCTTGGAATATATGTATTAGTTCCATGTTGATGGATATCATACTCAGTTACTCCTACATAGACATATGTGTCACACTTCTACTTGAGTTTGATACATGCATACATAGATACATGATCTATTCCTATTTTGGATGTTGGGCCTTCCTCTACTCATGTCATGCATAGATTGGGTCATTCACTTCTTTGATATTGATACACATAGGTTATATAGTTCAACAATCACATTTGATTATCATGTTTGAGTTTACATATGTACTTATAGATGTCTTTATCCATGATTATATCTTACACAAGATACTTCATATGTTATACACTTGAAATTTTTTCCTAACACATCAAATCTATGGGATACTATGACATGTCTATGATGGTTGATTATGATTTAATTTGTGTTCTTCCTTGAGTGTCTTTCCTTGTTATTGTATTCCTTGTTCAGCAATTGAATATGCTCCTTTACTTGCAGCCCTTGTGCCTATGTATACTTTTATTAACATTTGCATATGCCATTATTTATTGTAAGGACATTTGAATATGTCTTCATTGATTTTATAAGTCACGTCCCTTCACTTGTGTGACATTTGAACATGCCCTTTGTTTATGGTCTCCTTAGACCATTGCCTTTTGACTTGATTTTGAGTGATCTTGTGTGTGTATTTGTTTGATTGTTGAGCTTGTACTATTACTATCTAGAAATTTACATGATCCTTATCATGCATTTTAGGACTTCATGTGATCACATTGGTTCTTCACTTTTCAATTATATCTACCTAGACATGTTCCTTTTATATGTTATATGGTTACTTTCACAGATTATATAGTTGACTTTGTTGGTTGAATATTTTGTCGATCAATGTACTGATAAACAAAATAGGTATGATCATCCAAAGTAGGAAGATTGGTCATCCAAATGTGTAGGTTTACCACATCAAAAGGGGACTAATCTCTCATCTCATCAAGGGGAGGTTCTCCCCACCCCCCCCCCCCCCCCCCCCACACACATATATATAATAATAATCAAGGGTAGAACAAACCATCCATCTCTCTTTCTTCAGAGATGATGCATGAAAATCAAATGGGAAATCTCAAGGGAAATGATAGAAAGCACTCCTCTTCTTTCAGAAGTACTATTCAACAAACCACAAGAATTCTTCTAGTAGTAATTGCAAAATGTAACCAAAAAAGTAGTAACCAACAAATTGAGATGTAGCACAAAGTCTTCACCTCAATTGTGCAAGAGTGAGATACAAAGGACAATGAGGGAACAAAGTCACCCCAAGGTCCTTTACATAGAAACAAAAAGAAAACACACTAAAGGCAATTGTGGGGGCACAAAGTCTCTCTACAATTGGCTTTAGGACACCTTTTTGACTATTTTTGCTAATTCTGCTTATTGAATTAAAGGAACATAAAATATATTAAGGAAAAAGACATAAGAATAGTTTCCCCAACAACAAAGATATCACATCATAAAGTCTGAAAAGTCGCTTGCTTTCTTATTCCAATAACAAAATATGATCAACAATATGAGCTCAAAGTCTCAGTAATGCCTTTAAATTTGGGCAAAGTTTTGTTTTTGATAATCCGAGAGAGAGATCTCTCCAAAAACAAGAGAGTCCCTTATATATCCTCTTCAAGAAGGACTCGAGAATGGTAACACATCATGTTGCATTGAATTTTGTTAAGAAGACATGCTGGAATTTAGGGGCATTTACCCATTTGCTTTTCTCAATGTAGAGAAACGGGTCATGCTATTGAAAGTTTGCATCTTTCAGTATCCACTTGGTGGTCTACTTCTAGAAACATATCTAATGTGCAAATGTTTCTAGTCATTCCTGATCTTTACACTCCTCTCAGCTGTTCTTCCTTTGAACTTGTCGCTAAAGCCTTTGAATGCATTCAGGTCCATGCTTAAACCTGCAAGGATCAACAGCTATTTCATTGTTGCGATTTTGACATCCGTGGGCATGTCACTTTCCTCAGCAATTCCTTCAGCTTTGTCATTTGATCTTACCCAGAGGGGACCTGCCCTTCAGGGCCTTGAGAAATGGTCTTCTTTGGGTTGAGAAGAACCTCTCGCAAGGGTATCTGCCCTTCTGGTGGTCTTTAGATGGCCTTTGGGCTTCTTTTTTCTGGCGAGCTTTATCCTTTATTTCCTTCGAACAAAATGTCTGAAGGAATTCCTTCGGGCAATTTGTTCGAAGGAGTCTTCCTTGCCTTATCTTTTTGCCAGGATTTGCTTTATTTTTTGGGTGAATTCCTTTGGACAAATTGTCTAGAGGATTTCACTTTGTCCTTTGCCTTGTTCATTTTCTTGAAGGAATTCACTTTGTTTGTTTTGCCAGGGGAAATTTTCCAAAGGAAATCCCTTTGCTCTTTTGGCCTTTAAATTGGTCCATTTGCCCCCTTTCTACCCTCCACAAGGGCTATTTGAGCTCCAAATTAGCCTTTTGAGTTTTTGCAATGGTTCACTTCGGCTTCTGAGTGTCCTTTGAAAGGGTTGTTTGCCCCTTGGAAATTCGCCTTAGTCAATTTTATGTGAATCTCGAATTGTGACATGTGGCAACATCCGCAGCATTCTTTTGGGTTTTTGTTTCCTTAATCACTTTTGCCAAAAATTCCCTCCGCAATGGCACTTGTGTCTTTGACGCTTAGGGCACTCCTTTGAACTTGTCACTTTGAACCGATTGATTGAATCAACTTTGGTTCAATAGTTCAATGGTTCATTCCCTTATTTCTATTGATCGCTTAAACCAAGATTCTTTGAAACAAGCCTCGTTGAACCCGTTGAACCTTGAACCTATTGAACCTTTGAACCAAAGTGGTTTAATGGTTCAACGGTTCAATTGGTTCATTCCCTGAAAATGACTAAGTGTCATAAACTCATTCTTTTGATTGAATCTGCCTATAGAGGCCTTTAAACCTGCTGAACCATTAGTCCGTCACTTCCTTGTTCTTTCTAAGCTCTTTGATCTTCATTGCACTGGTTGAACCTTTGAACCTATCACTTGAACCGACTGATTGAACCAACTTTGGTTCAAGGTTCAATGGTTCAATCAGTTCATTCTTTTTATTTGGCTAAGTCCTTTTGATCTTTTTAAACCAAATGCATTGAACCATTTGGTCATTGAACCTTGAAGTGGTTTAACTTTGAAGCAGTTGAAATTTGAACCTTGACAAATGTGCTTAACTCTTGTTGTTGATGTTGAACCTTTGAACTCGTTGAACCAAAATGGTTCAAGGTTTAACAGTTCAACGGTTCAATCCTTACTTAAAAGCTCACCAATGAACTCTTTTAGTTGAACCTTGTTATTGAACCATATTTGAAATCGTCTAAGTGTTGAGAGCTTTCTTATTTCCTGTAGACTCCATAGAAATCAACCTGTGAAGCCTGTAGAACTTTTCTTGCAGAGTCCATAGATTCAAGCCTACAGAGTTCGTAGATTCAAGCCTGCAGAGTCCGTAGATTCAAGCCTGCAGAGTCCGTAGATTTTCTGAGAAGCTTGAAAAATGAGGAATTTGAATGCTCAAAACAAATTTCAAGAAGGGAAGAGATAATTTTGGTCTATTGAACCAAAATAGTTCACAATTAGACTTCTCAAAAATGAGAAGTCTATTTTTGGGGACAACAGCTAGCTCTAGTTGGGGAACTTCTATCAATTGTAAAAAAGATTTAAAGGGAGTAGAATCTAGAATCTCCAATGTCTTCATGTGTATCATTGGGCTACAGAGTCATGTTACCCATAAATGGAAGGCATCAAAAATGGAAACAGACAAAACAAAATAGAATTAAAAACTAAACAAATATACATATGTATAGATGAAATGATCTGATACTTCAAGAGTTGAAGTGTTTCAAATGTTGCCCATTGTGAAGCAGAGAAGAGAGTGTGCCATCTTGATATTTTAGCAGAAATATATTTTCACCATTGTGTTGATGAATTATAAATGGGCCTCTCCAAAGGGAGTCAAACTTTCCATGCATCCCTTTTGGTTCTCTCCTTTTGTCCCACAATAGGACTTGATCTCCAATCTAAAAATCATGATTTTTGGCCTTCTGGTCAAAAATTTTCTTTACCAAACTTTGATGAGTAGAAATTCGGTCCACCACCATGGTTCTCTATTCATCTAGCTTAGTCAGGGACATGATTCTCTTATCAGGAGAGCTTTTATATGTCTGATCTTCAATTGCCTTTGCCAATTTCAAGGCTGGCAATTCTAAGGTGATTGGTATCTCAACATTGATACCATAAAGAAGTTGAAAAGGTGACATACCAATTGCCCTCTTTGGTGTGATTCTATCTACCCATAGAGCATCAATCAATGCTTTATGCCATGTCCTTTGATTGTCATCTGCTAGCTTCTTGATGATAGTTACCAGGTTCTTATTGCTTGATTCAGCTCATCCATTCCCTTGTGGAAAATAGTTAGAAGAGTGAGAGAGTGTAATTCCATTATGGAAATAGAATTATGTAATCTCTTGGGAGGTGAAACAAGTTGCATTGTCAGTAACAATTTTGGTTGGAACTCCAAACCTGGAAATGATATTCTCCTTGAGGAAATTGCATACAACTTCTGAAGTAGCATGCTTAGTTGGGATTGCTTCTACCCACTTGATGAAATAGTCAGTTGCTGTAAGGACATAATCATGTCCAACACTCGAAGATGGGTTTATAGTCCCAATAAAATCAATCTCCCATTGCTGGAATGGTTCTTCTATGATCACTGGCTTGAGAGGCAAGGCAACTAACTTGGGTCTTCCAACAAATTGCTAGCAGAGTTCACATTTTTTCACCCACTTATATGCATCTTGGAAAAGATTTGGCCAATAATACCTGGCTCACAAAATCTTGTGAGCAGTCACAGGAGTAAAAAAATGTCCTCCATAGGCTATATTGTGAAAAGATTTCAAAAGTTGGCTTTATTGTTCTTTGTCTACACAGTGAAGGAATACTCCATCTACGCTTCTTTTGTACAAGCCGTTGTCCCAAAGGACAAAATTGGTAGATTTCAACTTGATAGTCCTCCTTTCTTTATAAGACAAATGAGCAGGACATTAACTATAAGTAAGGAAATGAGCAATACCTGAATACCACTCATTGGTAGTAGAGACAAAAAGGACTATTAGTGTATCTTCCACTTCAACATCTTCATGCTACGTATCTTCTGGCTTATTGTCAACAATTAATTGGCATAGGCTTTTTCCCCTGACCAACTTTGTCGGCTTGATGTCTAGATCAAACTCTTGGATCTTTGCAATCCAATTGCCTCTTTTTGTGCCAAATCTCATGGGTTTTGAGAGGGAAGCTCATGAAAAAAATGGGAGATTCTATACCTTCCTTGTCCTGTTGAACAAGAATTACTGAAAGCATATGTTCACACGCATAGTTGTATATGATGAAATATTTGTTGTAATCTGGACAAACCAAAGTAGGGGCATGGGCAATGGCAGTCTTAATATCTTGAAATGTTGACTTGCCTTCTTTAGTCTAGCTGAAGGTGGTCTTCCCTTTCATCATGTTCACAATGTGTCTAGTCTTTTTGGCAAATTTGGGGATGAATCTCTGTAAGAAATTTACTTTTTTGAAGAAAGAGTGAACAACATTCTTACTTATAGGCAAATTAAGCTCTTGAATAGACTTGGCTCTGTCTAAGTCAATCTTTATGCCTTCATTAGACACAATGTGTCTAAGGAGTTTCCCCTCTGTTACTCCAAACATAGACTTCTTAGGGTTCAAAGAAATACCATTCTCATGGCAATGCTCTAGCACTCATTGTAAGTGGCGTACATGATCAGAACAATGCTTTGAAGAGGCAGTTAGGTCATCAAGGTATATCACTATGAATTTACCTATCTCGTCTTTGAAAGCTAGGTCCATTACTGTCTAAAAGGTGGCACCAATGTTTATCAGACCAAAACACATTCTTTTATATGCAAATGTACCCCAAGGTGTGGTGAGTGCAGTCTTATGTTGGTCTGCTTTACCAACTTCAACTTGATTATATCCTGAGAAGCCATCTACCATAGATAACATCTCTGAACCTGTCACTGTTTGGAGCACTTGATCCATGATTGGAAAAGGGTAATTATCTTTCAAAGATGACTGATTCAGGTTCCTAAAATCTACACAAATGCAAAATTTGCCACTCTTCTTCTTTACATGTACTATGTTTGCAATCCATGTAGAATGATGGATTGGGAAGATGATTCTAGAATTTAACATTTTTTGTATCTCAAACATAATAGTACCTGATATTTTTGGATTGTACGGTCTAGATTTTTGCTTATAGGGCTTTGAGTTAGCCTTAAGAGGAATGTCATGGCATATTTCATCAGGTCTAAGAGACTTCAGGTCGTCATAAGAATATGCCAAGACATCCATGTATTGACGGAGTAAAGTGGTGAACTTGAATCTTTCTTCAGGAGTGCAACACTTACCAATGTTAACCATCTTGGGATTTTTTTTAGTAGTCAAATTTACTTGATCGAATCCCTGAGAGAAGCTTTAATCTATTTGCTGTTGTTTGATGAATCTATCATTCTTGTCAAATAGTTTCTCAAGAGAAACCAGGCCTTTGGGAATTTTATTTCCTTTCAGCTGTAAGAATTCTTTATTTATATCTGAACTAGATTTAGAGGCTGATTCATACTTCTGAGATTCACTGCCTTCAAAACGTAATTGCTTGAAATTGTCTTTTCATTCTAGGAAGGCAATGATTTGATGATCATCATTGAATACTTGCCAATGATCAACATTGTCAAGAACACTTGGTCTACAGAATAACTCAATAGTATACCTGTCTTCTTTGAAATCTGAGTGAGGAACTAAAAGAGTTCCTGAAATAACAAGTGGATCAGCTCTGTCATTAGATTCCCTAGGTATGGCAGAAATGTTGAAAGCATCAAAGCTTTCAATTTGGTCCTAAACTAGGTTGCGATAGTGGTGTAATATTTCATTCTTGGTTTGGTATAAGTTTCTCACCTGACAAACTACTAATTCAGCATCTCTTTTGGCATGAAGAAACTTGATGCCTTTGTCCTGAGCAGCCTTCAATCCAAGCAACAGAGAATCATATTCAGCTGTATTGTTAGTGTTGCTAAATTGTAATTTGTAAGATGAAGGAAACATATCTCCTTGAGGAGATATCAACACAATCTCAGCTCCCGAACTAGTAGAGGACCAGCTATAATCAAATTCTAGAGTCCATACCTCATCAGATACTAATTTTTCTTTAGACTTTCCTTCATTAGAGAGGGAGGATCCTTCTTCATTTGTATTGCAACCTACTAGTTATTCTACTATTCTAGTTGAACTGACTTCTAGGTTGACACTTTCAATAATTTTATCAGATGTTTCATGCACTTCATTTGTAGATAGAAAGTAGTTACCCATACTTGAGGATTCAAAAAGAATTTGAGCTTCAGGGGCTGATGTTTGGGTGACCACGTATTTTACCTCCTTTTCAGAGAGCAATCTCTTCATTACTCCTTTGACAGGGATTCTTTCCTCAGACAGGTCCATGATTAGTTCTCCTCCCACGTCCTTGCAAAAATTTGATCCAAGCAAAATGCTATAGGATGCTGGGACGTCAGCCACTAGGATAGTCATCTTGATTCTCTTGTCTAGAAAGGTTACAAATGCAAATTGGGCATCTTTGATTTGCCCCAGTAATGGTACTTGCTTGTTTTCCATAGAGAAACATCTCCTAAATGTCTTGGTGAGTGTGAGGCCAAGAGGTTTAGCTACTTTAGCAGGCATGATGTTGTCAAATGCACTTGAGTCTATAATACAATTACTTAGCTTGTGACCATTTATTAACAGGGAAACATAGAAAGGTTCTATTTTCTTAGGAGCAGTTAGAGGAGTAATGACAAGATTATTCAGAATGAGCATGTTCTTTGGGGAATCAAAAGTTACCTTTTTAGCTTCTTGTCTTACAGGGACAGTTTGGTTCTTGACACATTGGACTAACTTATCCAATTGATTAGGATTGGACTGCAAATATTTAAATTTAGACATTTGTATTTTGGTCTTTTTGACATAATCAATTATGTCAAATGGCTAAATTGGATTAGGAATAGAGGAAGGTATTTCAACCTTTTGGGTTTTAGGAGGGATAGGAGGAGGGTTGGTTTGAAAAATTGAAGTAGAAGGTGAAGGTGAAATTGATGTATTTACCTTTTGGGTGATCACTAGATCTTTTGACTGGAAAGGCAGAGTGGTTCCATGCTTAGCAATTGTAATTGTTGGTTGAGTTTGCTCGTCTATCTTCCATTTATCAGCTTGTTGGATTGATTGGTTCTTGGACCTGGTAAACATAGCGTATGATCCATCAAAAGCTTTTCCTTTGCTTCTGGGTTCATCCTAGTAGTTCAGGAAACCAATGTGGGAGTCGCCAACTGATTCTTCTTAATTTTCTACAAGGAGATCAACGTCATTTTCTTGATTCAATTCAGGCTGGAAAGAGAACTCTAATTCTGCTTCAAGATATCCCATTGCTGAATTAGTTGGAGGAGCTTCTAGGGCAAGTTTCCCTTGTGGGGGAGGAAGATGATTTTGTTTCCTTTGATTCCTGGCAGCATTGCCCTGATATGACTGATTTAGAAATGTCCTTCTTGGCATATCTCTGTATGAAAGAGCAGAAGATATTCCTTATGACATTTACTTTTTGAGAGCAAGCAACTCATTTGCCAGCTTCTGCACCATTGGATTTGTGGTGCCTATAGATGAATATTTAGAAGATGATGAGAGTCTATTTTCATTTGGATCTCTTCTTATCTTCCCTGCTAATATGAGATCATCTTCTACCTCAGTGGCCAAATGTTGAGCTGCAGCAAGATCTATTTGACCAACATGTCTCAAAAGAAAACTTACTTTAGGTAATTAAGAATAAATGAAGAAGCATTTGAGATTCTCAACTATAGGTCGAGAAATTATAGGAATTCTGTTCCTCAATTTGTCAAACTTGGATATGAAATTCCTCATTGGTTCATGAGGTTTTTTCTTCATCTGTGTAAGTTGAGCTAGAAGTGCATGTGCATCTTTTGCAAGTTTGAATTTGGCTTCAAACTTAGCCTTGAGGGTATTCCAATCAGTTACTGACTGAGCCTATAGATGATAAAACCAATCTGCAACAACACCTTTTAATGTTTCTACAAATAGCCTGACTACTACATCTTCAAATTCTACTCCAATTACGCCACAAGCTATGCTAAAGGCTGAAATGTGTTCATCAGGATGAACTTTCCCATCACCATATAATTTAGGGAAATTCTTCCTTGAACTATGTGGAAGCTCATGTAGAGGTGGAGTAAGATTGAGAGGACCAAAAGAATTATCCTAGGGGCGTTGAGCTACCATTATATGACTATTTAAAGGAGGAATAACAAATCTCAGAGGGGTAATTATTGGCAAAGCTTTATCAACATCAAAATTAGATACTTCATTTGGCAATGGAGATCTAACTTTAGTAGGAGGAAAGCTCTTGGTTCGTTGGAGGCAAGATGGTGAAGGAAACAAATCAAAATTATTTTGATGTACCAACTCGAATACAGGGTCAACAATACCTTTAGCCCTTTGGCTTTTTGTATACCTTGAATCTGTCAGATTGTGAAATAATAATGAAAAAGAATTGACCTTGCTTTAGTTTGAAGCTTGAGGCTTAAAATTGTGCATTCTTTCCCAGTTAGTGTGGAGGTGAATGGTAAGGTTATAATGATAATGAGTAAGACATAGAAATGGAATGGAGTCTATAATGAATAATGGTAGAAACTGATTCAATCTGAAACTTGGGGTTTCAAAACGCACATAACTATATCCCCAGTGGAGTCGCTAAAAATTGTTGGTTGAATATTTTGTCGATCAGTGTACTGATAAAAAAAATAGGTCTGATCATCCAAAGTAGGAAGATTGGTCATCCAAATGTTTAGGTTTACCACATCAAAAGGGGACTAATCTCTCCTCTCATCAAGGGAAGGTTCCCTATATATATATATATATATATATATATATATATATATATATATATATATATATATATATATAGAACATAATACTCAAGGGTAGAACAAACCATCCATCTCTCTTTCTTCAGAGATGATGCATGCAAATCAAAGGGGAAATCTCAAGGGAAATGATAGAAAACACTCTTCTTTCATAAGTACTATTCAGCAAACCACAAGAATTATCCTGGTAGTAATTGCAAAATGTAACCAAGGAAGTAGTAACTAGCAGATTGAGATGTAGCACAAAGTCTTCACCTCAATTGTGCAAGAGTGAGATACGAAGGACAATGAGGGCAGAAAGTCATCCCAAGGTCCTTTACATAGAAACAAAAAGAAAACACACTAAAGGCAATTGTGGGGGCACAAAGTCTCTCCACAGTTGGCTTCAGGACACCTTCCTGACTATTTTCGCTAATTCTGCTTATTGAATTAAAGGAACATAAAATATATTAGGGAAAAAGACATAAGAATATTTTCCCCAACAACAAAGATATCACAACACAAAGTTTGAAAAGTCACTTGCTTTCTTATTCCAATAACAAAATATGATCAACAATCTGAGATCAAAGTCTCAGTAATGCCTTTCAATTTGGGCATAGTTTTGTTTCTGATAATCTGAGAGAGAGATCTCTCCAACAACAAGAGAGTCCCTTATATAGCCTCTTCAAGAAGGACTCAAGAATAGTAACACATCATGTTGCATTGAATTTTGTTAAGAAGACATGCTAGAATTTAGGGGCATTTACCTATTTGCTTTTCTCAATGCAGAGAAATGGGTCACGCTATTGAAAGTTTGCATCTTTCAATATCCACCTAGTGGTCTACTTCTAGAAACATATCTAATGCATAAATGTTTCTGGTCATTCCTGCTCTTTACACTCCTCTTAGCGGTTCTTCCTTTGAACTTGTCGCTAAAGCCTTTGAATGCATTTGGGTCCGCGCTTAAACCTGCAAGGATCAATGACTATTTCATTGTTGTGACTTTGACGTCCATGGGCACGTCACTTTCCTCAGCAATTCCTTCAGCTTTGTCATTTGATCTTTCCCAAAGCGGACCTGCCCTTCAGGGCCTTGAGAAATGGTCTGCTTTGGGTTGGGAAGAACCTCCCGCAAGGGTATCTGCCCTTCAAGTGGTCTTTGAATGGCCTTCAAGCTTCTTTTTTCTAGTGGGCTTTATCCTTTATTTCCTTCAGATAAAATGTCTGAAGGAATTCCTTCAGGCAATTTATCCGAAGGAAGTCTTCCTTGCCTTGTCTTTCTGTCGGGCTTTGCTTTGTTTTTTGGGTGAATTCCTTCGAACAAATTATCTAGAGGATTTCGCTTTGTCTGTTGCCTTGTTCATGTTCCCAAAGGAATTCACTTTGTCTATTTTGCCAGGGGAACTTTTTTTGAAGGAAATCCCTTTGCTCTTTTGGCCTTTGAATTGATCCATTTGCCCCCTTTTTGCCCTCTGTAAGGGCTGTTTGAGCTCCAAATTAGCCTTTCAAGTTTTTACAATGGTTCACTTTGGCTTCTGAGTGTCCTCTAAAAGGGTTGTTTTCCCCTAAGAAATTTGCCTTAGTCAATTTTATGTGAATCTCGAATTGTGACACGTGGCAGCATCCGCTGCATTCTATCGGGTTTTTGTTTCCTTAGTCACTTTTGCTAAAAATTCCCTCTGCAAGGGCACTTGTGTCTTTGACGCTTAGGTCACTCCTTTGAACTTGTCACTTTGAACCGACCGATTGAACCAACTTTGGTTCAACGGTTCAACGGTTCATTCCCTTGTTTCTATTGACCGCTTAAACCAAGATTCTTTGAAACAAGCCTCATTGAACACGTTGAACCTTGAACCTTAAACCCATTGAACCTTTGAACCAAAGTGGTTTAATGGTTTAACGGTTTAATGGTTTAACGGTTCAATTGGTTCATTCCCTAAAAATGACTAAGTGTTGAAAACTTGTTCTTTTGATTGAACCTGCCTGTAGAGGCCTTTGAACCTACTGAACCATTAGTCTGTCACTTCTTTGTTCTTTCTAAGCTCTTTGATCTTCATCGCACTGGTTGAACCTTTGAACCTGTCGCTTGAACTGACCGATTGAACCAACTTTGGTTCAAGGTTCAATGGTTCAATTGGTTCATTCTTTTTATTTGGCTAAGTCCTTTTTATCTTTTTGAACCAAATGCATTGAACCATTTGGTCGTTGAACTTTGAAGCGGTGAACTTTGAACCTTGACAAATGCACTTAACTCTTGCTATTGATGTTGAACCATTGAACCCATTGAACCAAAATGGTTCAAGGTTCAACGGTTCAATCCTTACTTAGAAGCTCATTGATGAACTCTTTTGGTTAAACCTTGTTATTGAACCATCTTTGAAATCGTCTAAGTGTTGAGAGCTTGCTTCTTTCCTGTAGAGTCCGTAGAAATCAACCTATGAAGCCCGTAGAACTTTTCCTACAGAGTCCATAGATTCAAGCCTGCAGAGTCCGTAGATTTTTTGAGAAGCTTGAAAAATAAGGAATTTGAATGCTCAGAACAAATTTCAAGAAGGGAAGAGATCATTTTGGTCTGTTGAACCAAAATAGTTCACAAACAAACTTCTCAAAAATGAGAAGTCTATTTTTGGGGACAACAGACTTATCTTCTTAAGGTGAAGTAACTACCAATTACTATCTTTACCTCACCTAAAACGAGGGGGGAATATTAGCAGGGGCATGTCATAAATACATTTTATCCACACTTGGCACCATTTTTAGATTCAATGGGGGCATGTTTTGGAATCATGTTCTCCACACTCATTTAGTATATGGTACTTATATCAGTTTTTAGATTTAGTAGGGACATGCTTTGGAAGAATGTTCTCCACACTCATTCAATATATGGAACTTATATCAGGATTTAGATTCAGTGGGGCCATGTCATATGGGCATGGCTCCCACACATTCATAATTCATAGATTTAGTGGGGACTTTCTTTAGAAACATGTTATCCACATCCATTTAGTATTCAACAACTCCAGATTATAGTCGGGGCATATTTTGAAAACATGTTCTCCACATTGGTACTTATATTAGTTTTCAAATTTATCCATATATAATGGGGGCATGCTTTGGACTAATGTTTTCCACACTTACATTATTTTTATGAATTTGCCAAAACACACAGTTATATGATTCATATTCACATTTGTGGTAGAATTTTATACATTAGTACTATTGTTATACATAATTTAAATATGATAAATATATAAGGTGCATATGTTATACAATGTGTGCCTAAAATTTCATAATCCAAATCAATTTTATATTTTATAACATTCTTAGGGACTGTCATCACCCACTAGTTGGAATTTTACAAACTATATTGAGCCAATCTATTGCATTAGTTGGTTCACCTTTTGGTTTGGTTGAGATGATCAAATCACTCAATATTTCCAAGTTTTTATGTTGGAATTTATATTATCATCCAACCTCACATTATTGATAGTGTTGACTTGGTTTACTCACACTCACTAGGTTATAAGTATCATTGTGTTGAACAGTTGAGCTAATCTCAGCTACCAGGTGGCAACTCACTTTTGATTCAAAATTAGGGGCATCTCTCTCTCTCTCTCTCTCTCTCTCTCTCTCCTTGGATATATTCACTTTTAATATTTATCTATATTTTTCCTAATCTCAATTTTAGAGCCTTACAATGATACATATTATTGAAATTAACTTGCCAATAGGTAAGGTAGTTACATCGACACACAAGTGTACTCCTAACCTTTACTCTTTAAATTTTAATCTATTTCAAGTAATTTTAATCCTAGGTTATATGAAATAATTATGTATTATAATATGCTCTTGGTTGTAGGTCAGTCACCAACAAAGCACTCAAGTTGGGCACACACAAAAACAAGGTCTGTTATACACACATAGTTACACATTCCTTTCTTTTAAACTAGAAATTTCATTACTAAATTAAAGAGGAGAAAACATAGATTATGTTTATGGTTATTCCTCTTAGTTCTAGATCTTTTTTGCTTTCACAAGTCTTGCATCTACTCTATCTTATGCCCTTTGGCCTATATCTCTCAATCTGAACAATCTTATGTTGATGACATAGGCTTTATTGTATGATCAAGAATTTGGACACTTGAATTTAACTTGAAAAAAGATATTAACATCTACCTAAATCCCAAAATCATCAAAATAAAAGGAGAATAATTACCATATAATGGAAAGATCTTACCATCATCTTGCTCTTGAATCTCCCTTACAAGACTCTGTAATATCACTTAAATACCAAATTGACAAAGTGAATGCATGAAATTGGATATGGGATTGTAAATGCGCTCAAGACTATAATGGTAATGGCTACTCGAGAGATGATCTTGATAACATAGACACATTCCAACTCTAGATTGCCCCAAATGCTTGGGTCACCTTACATTTATAGAGGTGTTAAAGGGAAATGGATGGGAAAATTCAGAAAATTCCCTCTCAAATTTCAAATGGAGGATGGCTCTAGAATGGATAAAGTTATAGAGATTAGAAATATCTAGAGCTTCTTTGGGATGCATGTGATTAGAAAGTGGAGGGAATATTTAAGATTTTGACATTTGAAAAATAGGAATATTTAGTGAATGGTTATTATAAGATTTCAGGAATTAATTAATTTATAAAATGAGATGGGTGAGATTATCATGTAGAAAGGGGACATAGGGGATATTTAGGAATGAGAATAAATTAAATAGATTAATTAGGCAAGATGGATTTAATAGTAGAAATAATTAAGTGAATTAATTAGGCAAGAAGAATTAGATGCATATATTTTCCCCCTCTTTAAAAGGGCATTGTGAGTGGAAGAAGTAATGGTATTTCAAAAATAAAAATGGTCATGGATGTTAGTGAAATTGGTGGACTCTTGATGCCCCATCTAAGGGACATGTGGGAAGGAATGACATGAATGTCTACTCAAAAGGATAAAAGGGGGTCAGAATGTGTGAATAGCTAAGGGGTACGAGATGAAATTGTCAAGAGCTGTGAGCTAAAAATTGATGATGCCCCTGAAAAATATCGAGTAACATAGAGAAAAGATGATGTTGTCCTAGTTGTCAACATGGCTCAAATGGGATCCAACCATAATAGGATGATGATAAGATAAAAGGGCATAAGTTTTGGATGTATCCCAGGCAAAGACACATGTTAAGGAGAGATGTGAACCTAACTGAGGGGAATTAGTTACAAGATTTTAACATATCCAAAGTAAAGATGGATGCAAGGGAGATTTACAACCTAATTGATTTGAATTAGTTGTAAGATTTTGACATATCCCAATCAAGGATACATGTAAGGGAGAGTTGCAAACCAAATGAGTCCCTAAATATTCATCGTATCCAAAATAAGTAAATAAGGCCTAAAATATTCATTGTATCCCAAGTAAGTACACATGCTAGGGAGAGTTGTGTGGTGAAAATAAGATGATGAGTGTATCTCAAATCATCTGTCAAGTGGATATTGAGTACCAAGGAGACAAAGGGGAGGAAATGGGTAGTACAGTTGAGATATCCTTGGACATAATAGATGACCAAGAACTGTTTACATAGTCTGAAGAGACCTCATGCTAATGTAGTTATCCCAGAATGGGAATAATGATGTGATGAACATTAGACATGATAATTAATGGAAGAAATAGAAGATTTGGTGGATGAGTTGAAGTGTTGTCAATCAATGAACTATAATTTGATGGTATCGATGATGCCCTTGGTAAAGACATATGCCACTGAGTGAGAGATGATGGTTTCATAGTTGTTGAGATGAAATAAATGGGAATAAATTTTAATAAAAGAGTGACAAAGAGAGATCCAATATTTCAACATATCATGAGCAAGGACACATGCTTAGGAAGATTATGGGCCTCAAATTGAGGGTAGACAAGTTTCATTGTAGTTAAGAGATGATAATGATTGCCTAGATTAGGTAGAATATGAGGTAGATAGATGAAGGATGGGATACATGATGATGGTTGAGTTGACACTAGGCATCTAATATGATCGAGGTGCCTATAGAGTTAAGGAGACCAAAGGTCAATGTAGTTTTTTTAAAAATTGGAATAATACCATATGCATTGGGAAGAATAGTTTTGGAGTGAGAAAGGCAGATAAATAGGAAAAAGAAAGAGGAAAGCACTAAAAAAAATGGAGTTGATACAAAGGAGGTGGTTTCTTTGGAAGAGGTGAAGAATGTTGTTAGGCTACCAAAGTAAGGTGGCAGAAAAGAGCAGTGGGAGTGGAGTGGTAGTAGTTATTGCTAAGAGCCAAATTTTAAGAGGGAGACATCTCTTAAGATCTATAGAGGCTTTTTATTAAAAGGCCATCATCACTACGAGCTAAATTTTACTAGATGTAGTGAAGGGGAGACCTACAGGGGTTTATTGTATAAGAGGTTGTCATCACTATGGGCCTAGGATGAAAATTGATATGCATGGTAGGAGTTGAAGAGCCTATTCAAGATTTATATAAGGAGGTGTACACATCATCTGCCCTACTAAATTTGTAATAGTAATCTTTTTAGGGAAATGAGGATAATATCATCAGTGTTAAGCTCAGCAACCCACAGGGGGAAGTCATGGTTATGTTGAAGAAGGTAATGGAGGCTCAACCACCACTCGAGAAACATTAGATATAGTAAATAAAAATATTAAAAGATAAGAAAAGGTGTAAGATATAAGGGGAATTGAAGGGGAAAAACAAAATGCCCAATTAGTGTAGCATTTTTGGAAAGGGGGTTGTGGTAGATGTGAATGGAAGAGAATTTGGGTATGCAAAATGGTGAGGAGGACATGCAAGATGATCAACACCGAGGGAGCACAAAAACCATGTATGGATTGATTGTGGGAATTGTTTTGGATTTATGTTTCTATTTTAGGTAAACTACGGTTTTAGGAGCCATGAGTTGGGAATAAGCTAGGGATTTTGGGTAAGAAACCATGGTGGGGAAGATTATAGGGTGTGAATGGGAAATCCATAGGTTGGGGTAGTGGGGAAAAGCCATGGGGAGGGTATATGGGGATAATATTTTCCCAAGAAAGTAGACATTATTGGGTGAGGGGGTCGTAGGGTAAGGGGATTATAAAATCATGGAGAGAGGAGGACAAAGAGTGAGGGAGGCATAGCGTATGGGTTTCATGGGTGAGAGGAGGCCATAGGATTGAGGGGGCCATATGCTAAGGGTGGGAGTTATAGGTTATGGAATGAATATATTCATAGTGAGGGGAGTTAGACCTCAAATGGAAAACTAGCCTATGCTCCAAAGATAAGGGAGTATGGGGTGGTGTCAGTAGGAGTATGAACACTAGTACGATAGGACCATGGGGTGGGATAAAGTTGGAGACATCAATTACAATTAGCCTTATTGATGATTTCCCTGAAAATATTAAGGAGAGTTTTATAAATCTCTTCTACTTGAATATTACCCTGTGGGTAGTATGGTGTTGACCTTTTGTGCTGAATATGGTATTTATGACATAAGGATTTTACATCTTGATTTTTGAAGGATGTATCATTATTAGATATAATTAAGAAAGAAACTCCATAGTGGAAAATTATATGATTGTGAATGAATTTATAAATTTGTTTTCCAATAATGTAAGTGAGTGGTATGGATTCCACCCATTTCATGAAGTACTAAATGGTAGTAATAATGAATATATGACCATCAAAGGAGGATGGATTAATCTTACCTATGAGGTTGAGTCACTAAGTAGAAAAGGACCATGGGACTAACTATGGGATCTAAATATTGAGAGGGAACGTGGATGAGATCTTAATATTTTTGATAAGCGACACACTTTTGTATAAATTGACAAGCATCATGGTCTATGGTGGGCCAATAATACTCAATCTAGAGGAGTTTCTTGGCCAGGACCATTCCACTATCATGGCTCCCACAAATTCTACCATGGACTTCCTTGAGTGTTGATAGAGCCTCATCAATTTTCAAACATCGTAACAAAGTTCCATTATATCCCCATTGATAGAGTGTGTTATCAAGGATAGTGTTGTGAGAATATCTATGAATGAAGGCCTTACGATGGTGATGATTAAGATTGAGTGGAAGGATGCTATCTTGGAGATAAGTGTAGATGTATTGATACCAAAGAAGATTGGGATCTATATTGTCACATACAATATTGGATATGGGATTTTGATGGGTTGATGAAACTAGTTATTCCACTAATAAATGGATTTGATGTGAGTCAAAAGTCATTTCTAATAGTATCCATTGCATCTGCTAATTTATTACTTCGCCTGGGAATTCGCTCAAAGGATATTGTCTAGAATTTCTTTTTCAAAGTATTGACCATATGCTTGTAGGGAAATAATTTATCATCCTTTGTCTAGAATTCATTATTGACTTGGTTGATTATGAGTTATGAATCCCAAAAAATTTGAAGTGCTTAGATATTCCATTTAGTAGATAATTAGAGATGTGTGATTAATGTTTCATATTTGGAAATATTATTTATATATAGAAAAGCAATTTTGAAAGCTTTAGGGATAAGGTCTCTTCTATAAGGGGTGACGAGGAGAATGCTAGCTCTAGATCGATGAGTGGGAAGGATTCATCTAACCTATATTTCAGAGTGGCCATAATTACTTCATCAAGAAATGTTGTTATTGATGGTGATGAGTCAGATAAAGGAGATTCAACTAATTGATCGGCCAATACTTATCCTTTGATAGCCTTCTAGTTCACATATTTAATATCAAATTCACTTAGGAACATAATCCACTTAGCCATTCATCTGGTAAGAACTGATTTAGATAAAAAGTAATTGATTGAGTCAATTTTGGCAATGAACTTAACTTGATTATTGAACATATAGTGCTTAAACTTTTGAGAAGTGAAGACAACTGCTAGGAAGGCCTTTTCAATTGGAGTGTGTTATGATCCTAATGGGCAGATTTCACTAGCACCTCAATTTTTTAGTGTAATGGTTTGTTACATTTGGTATCAGAGCCTCCACCTAGGTTCAAGTCATAGAGTGGGTGGCTACACTAGCATGGTAGTTTTTTTCTAGGGCTCATACATACAGGGGATCCTTGTATATGGGTGAAAATCTAGCCCAAATTTTGGGCATCACAAGCATGGTGGGATGTTATGATTCTAATTGGAAAATTTAATTAATGCCTCAAGGTTTTGGTGTAACAATTTGTTACAGAGTGTAATTAAGATCATAAGATACAAGGGTTCTGATAAGATAATATATGGCTCTTTATTTACCATTTTCATTATGTTGTGCCAAGAGATCTCCCAAAGCATGTGGGCTAGCTAGAATGTACAAGATCAAAGGATTTCCCAATATCATTGGTGTAAGCATATGATGTTTCAGTAGATATTTTTTAATATCATCAAATACCTTCTAACATTTTGGATTCTAATTGAATTGAGTTCCCTTTTTTAGAAGATAAGTAAAGGGGTGACACTTATTAGCCAACTAGGAAATAAATTTGTGTATAGCTTACAATTTTTATTGGAAGCTACGTAGTTGATTGAGGTTTTTGGGAGGATGCATCTCAGTAATTAATTTTACCTTTTTGAATCAAATTCAATACCATGATGAGAAATAATGAACCCCAAAAGTTTCATAGATGTTACTCTAAATACACACTTCTTGGGGTTTACCTTGACTTTATAGTCTCCTAACGTTTCAAATACTTTATGCAAGACTATCGGATGTTCAAATCTTATTTTAGATTTTTTTAAAATATCATTAACATAGTCTTCAAATATGTCAAGCATCATATTATGGAAAATGACAATCATGGCTCATTGGTAAGTGGCGGCTGCATTTTTCAATTTGAAGGGCATGACTTGATAATAGAAGGTACCCCATGGAGTGGTTAAGGTAGTATTTTACCAATATTCTAGTATAATTTTGATTTGGTTGTAATTAGATAATCCATCCATAAGGGAGAGTATTTCATAGCCTATTTTGGAATCCACGATCATGTCTATGTTTGGTAGGGGAATGCCAATTTTTTAGTAGGTTTTATTAATATACTGAAACTCTATGTATATGTGAACTCCTCCATTTGGTTTTCAAATAGGCATAATATTAGAAATCCAATCATAGTAATCAATTAGACAAATGAATCTAGATTCTAAAAACTTTTGGAGCTCTTCTTTGACTAGTAAGGCCACCTTAGGGTGCATTTTATGAAGTTTTTGCTTCACAGGTTTACCATTAAGATGAAAAACAAGGTGATGCACTATCAAATCTGGATCAAGATCGGGCATATTATCATATCACCAAGAGAAAATATCTATAAATTCCTTAAGAAAAGCAATGACAACCTCTCTTTCTTCCAGTATAAGACTTGTCCTCAATTTAAAAATATTGGGATCCTTCTTAGCTCCAATATTGACTTCAATGACCTCTTCTACTAGGGAAGGGGATGTATCTAAAGGGTATGTAGGTGGAGAAGGCAAGTGATAATCATTAGGTGATTAGAGAGTGCCTTGATGTTCTTTAAACAACTTCTTTTATGCATTTTACTTTTTAGGACTAAAAAAGTCTTCAAAATTTTATTATGGTTTAGAGGATAAGTTTTTTAGAGTTTTGTTTGGTTTAACTTGGTGTAATGACTAGACGTATCTAAAGGGTATGCAGGTGGAGAAGGCAAGTGATAATCATTAGGTGATTAGAGATTACCTTGATGTTCTTTAAACAACTTCTTTTATGCATTGTACTCTTCGAGACTAAAAAAGTCTTCAAAATTTTATTATGGTTTAGAGGACACATTTTTTAGAATTTTGTTTAGTTTAACTTGGTGTAATGACTAGACGTACCCCAAAATTAGGTAGAATCCTTCAAATTAATCTTGAGCCCTTTCTTATGATCTCCTAATGGCATGTGATCTCAAACTCACATATATTCAATTATAGCCTCATCATTTTGAAAAATATCAAGTGCATGTTCATGACATTGATCCCAATCAATGAGGGAAGGATAATGGAGCTTTAGGTCAATGGTAAAAATATATTTTTCAACCTAAGGGTTTTTGGCAACAAAATTCTCATAGGGACTATGCACTTAACCTATTTTGATGTCTATATCAGTCAAAGGCTCTTCAAAAATTGAATAAGTATCCAAGATGACATCATAATAATCTTCACTAGGTGGTTTGTATCCTAGACTTAGATGTCCCCTATGTTGTAATGTCAGAATGGGTTCTAAAATTCCTTATTTGTGTAAGTCCAATCCCATGACTTTATAATCTATATTCTTGATAATTTAATTAGCTATGGGGTATGTTGGATTTTGAAAACACGAATCAAATCCCTCTATAGATAGCCAATAATTATTATAGCTTTATATTTGTTCATCTAATAATAGTTCCACTCTCTCAAATGATGTGGACCCATATGTGTAGGCAATTGGTCATATCTCATGCAGGGCAAGGGACCGATAGATTTAGGATGATAGGGTTAGATTAGAAACATTGAATGTTTGCTATTCATATTCCCCACAACCTTTTTGAAATAATTTTGATGTGGGTAGATTTGTGAGGATTCGATGGAGTGTAGAATAACTCATCAAGATGAATATATTTCTTTGATGTGGGATCATATGGTTTAGTTTCAGTGGTGGGATAGTACATATTGTAGTCATCACCTTCTAATTAATAATTATGGAATGACTGTGGATCCCCATGGATTGTTATTTCCACCTTGGAAAGAGGAAATTTGAGGCACTGGTGGTGAGTGGATTTAATTATGCACATCTCATGGATCCATGGCTGCCCTAAAAGACTATTATAGGGAAGATCAAAGTTAATAACATGGATTAGGGTTTTGTGAACAACAAGTCCTACCATGATTGAAATATAGATCATGTCTATTGCCTTTTTCTCATTATCATCATATGCTTTGATGATGACCAAATTTTGTCCAAAGATTGATTCTACGTACCCCAAAGTTTTGATCAAATTTATATTTCATAGATTGACTCCTGACCCTCTATATATAAGTACCTAAGGAACTTCGTGATTGTTGATATATACTCTTATGAACAAGGGATAATTGTGATTAGGGCCAATAGGTGGAAGGTCATGGGGATGAAAACTAATTTGTTGTGTTTGTGATAGGTGGCCCACCAACACTTGGAACTGATTAGCATCAATGTTTATAGGTACCTTAGATTCATGAAGGATTTTATTTAGGATGTTGCGATGGACTGTAGAGGACTTGAGAAGGTCCATAATATAAATTTGGGTGGGGATATTCTTAATTTTTTGGATAATATCACAACTTCCTTTATGAATGTTAGAGGTTTTTTGGGGGATTTTGATCTTGAGAGGAATCTTTGGAGGTGAGGCCTTGGGATGTGCACCCAAACAATGATTTTACCTCATAGAGTGGTGATGACATAATCAAAGGATGATCCTTTTATTTTGAGGATAGGATGTTGTTATTCTTGGGGTTCTTTCAGTAGTTTTGCCCTAATTTTAATGGTGGCTACATGATTAGTATAGGTATAAGGGATTTGATGGTAAGCAACATGATTCCTACATTGTATAGATAGATGGTTGGGAGTCTTATGTAATTAAAACATACTTACCTTGACATTTTAGTTGTAGTTGGGCTTGTATCTAGGTTCACACATGCTACTCATGATAGTCATTGGTAGGCTGCCAAGAGGATTTTACAATTTCTATGAGGCACTACTCATTTTGGATTACACTACACTAGGGGTTCTACTCAGTTGGTTGGGTACACTGATTCAAATTGGGTAGGTTCTCTTGATGATAGAAATTCCACTTATAGCTACATATTTTGTCTTGGTTCTTCACCTATTGCTTGGTTGTGCAAGAAGCAATAGGCTATTACACGTTAATCTATAGAGGAAGAGTACATGGAAAAAGTTATAATGAGTTAGTAAGCTATTTGGATTTGTTAGTTATTGATAGAGTTTGGATTCGCACAAGATTCACCTAATGTACTATGGTGTGACAACCAGAGTGAAATTCACATGTCCCACAACCCAGTTGAGCACCAACATACAAAACACATTGAGGTACATATGCACTTCATTCTTCAGTACATTTAAGATGGAGTTTTTGTCTTGGAGTACATTCTGACTCATTAGCAGATTGCAGACATCTTCATGAAGCCTTTTGCATCACCTCATTTCCTTGGGTTGTGTGGCATGCTTGGGGTTTCATAAATTTTCCTTGGAAATTTTTTGTGAAGACATATTTCTTATTTATTTCATGGATACATATTGTACAGGAGTACCTTATCAGGCCTAGTTATCGGGAATCACACTATAGATATGCCATTATTATTTTTTGGCTATTGTTAGCCCCTAGATTCACTTGAGGGGGTGTTAGAATATGTATTTCTCATGTTTGCTAGACTATTAGCTAGGTATTTCATCTTTTTCCTAGTTTGTCTTATGTGAGGATTTATCCCACATTGATTAGTTAGGCTAGTTTCTAGTTTTGTCTTGCCTACTTATGCAAGGCTTCCTATTATACTAGCATGTCTTATTCTGAATAATATATGATCTACCTTATTCTTGCATATCATATCTATAGATTTTATTGTGATTCTATTTGTTGCTAACTCTTTAGGTCTTGGATTCTTGGAATGTTTTACCATTCCTAACATCCACTTCGATGGGTAAACCTCCACAACCTTACAATAAGAATATAATTCCAATATGATCATAAACTACTAATAACTATGTCATATATAGACCCTAATTATGCTATGGAAACATCACATATTGACCATAATATCTATATAAAACCATATATATGATCATATCACTTAATTAAAGGTTATTATAATGATTAATTGACCACACATATTCCAATACTTGTTATAATTTAAGGGCATAACAAAGAAACACAATTTTGGAAGAAGAAATGCTAGTTTGGAAAGAAACATAGATTATGATCTAAAGTGGGAAAGATTTTACAAGTTTTAAGCATAAAAGTGAGGATCTTATGGATGCCATGGGATTAATCACTGTAAGAATTATATTCCCATAATATCCACCTTGAGTTGGCATATTAAGAACATATTCTAGGAATATGTGAGGACAACCAGTAAACCATCCAGATGGAAATCCAATTGGAAAAATAAGATTTGAAAGGGATCCAAGGAAACCTATAAATAGGGACCTTTTCCTCTCATTATAGATATTGGAGAAATTAAGATCTTGGTTGGTCACACATTTTGTAGGAGAAGAATCAAAGTAATGTTTGGAGGAACATAATATACTGTGAAGGATTTTTATAATGTATGTTGATAAAAATCATGGTAATGGTGAATATGTAAACAAGAGAACTACATCTTATGTATTACAGTAAATAAATATGATGAATGTTGCATGGAATAAATATGCATTATATGTGATAGTTGATTTATTTCTCTCTATATCAATGGGATTCTCAATGTTCTCTTGTTGCACCTTAGGTGAGTGTTAGTTATTTCTAGCCTAAGTAATATGTCGGTGTGGTAAGTTTGAGTTTCTATCTATTTGTTTCACTCCACTTGGCCTACATGAGGTCAAGGATAGGTTGGTTAAATAAATCATAACAAGGATGATATGTTGAACTAAATTGTAGCTTGGTATTCAATTTATCCCACAATGTCCTCCATAAATTCCTAATAGATTTTTAATCTCTATCAAATACTATGTTGCATGGAAATTCATATAATCTCCCAACTTCCCTAAAAAACAAGTTAGATATAAGTATAGAATCATTAAATTAATTGCATTTTCCCTAAAATACATTTTAGGAAATCCTAAAATAAAGTCAATGTTGATATGTTCCCATGGTATCTCTAGAATAAGCAGTGGCTGATAAAACCTTAAGTCCTTACTCCTTTTTACTAATTGTAAAATTATATATGCTTACACATACTATTGCACATCCATACTCATATTTGGTCAAAATTAATTCTCAATCAGTAAGGCAAATGTTTTATCATTTCCAAAATGACATGCTAGTTCTCCACTATGATTCTCATTATTTACATTTTTGAGCATAAAACCTTTGGGTACACAATTATTTTCATTTGAACAACAATCATTCTTACAAAAAATAATATAACCATGGTTTTATATAAACACAATGTTTTTATGCATGATTTCCATGTCTCATTAAAATATTCATCTTTTATGTACAACTCTTCATGGAATTGAATCCCATGACTTCCCCTTATGTCTCTTTCAATAAGAGACACTTCTACTTAGTGCATCTACAACTCTATTAATTTCCTAATTTTATGCTTCAATAAAAATGAGTGACTTTGAATAAATTAAACCATTTCATATGTATTTGGTTTAAATTACCTTGACTATTAATGAATTACAATGATTAATGCACTATATATAACATAAACTCTTTAGTCAAAAATTAAATCCTCCACTTTTTGAGTGGTTACACTATGGTATAAAACTCTTGATCATAAACTAAATATTTTCTCTTCACATCATTCCATTGCACATTGAATTAAGAAATGGGATTATATTATTGACTCAAAAAAACTCTTATTGTTGCACCACTAGCATCACAATCATCATAAAATAATTTGTTGAAATTAGGTAACACTAACACTGGTTGTTTAATCACCTTCCTCTTTAAAATCTAGAAGTTATGCTCTGCTTATTTTTTATAGAAAAATAGTCTTATATAATCTCACATCGCTTCTATGATATGTTCACATTTATCAATGCATTTGAAAATTAACTTCCTATAAAAGGTTTCCAATCCATGAAAAGTTACACACTTTAAATGTGATTCTAAGTGATGGCCATTCAATCATAGATTTCACCTTTTTTGGATCCATCTTTGGGAAGTCATAAAACCTAAGTATACAAACTCCTTCATAAGTTGAATTTTTTAAAATTAAATATCAAATTCTCTTCACACAACCACTACAACACTTGCCTTAGGAGCATCTTGTGTTCCTCTTTTATCATGTTGAAAATTAATATGTCATCTAAATAAGCAATGCCTAACTTACCAAGAAAATATTTTCGCACTTCATTTATGAGTGTCATGAATGTCACATTTGGTGTATTAGGTATCTCAAATGGAATGACCAACCACTCATAATTCCTCCCTTTTTTTTAACATAGTCTTTCACTCATCACTGTATTTGATGCATATTTGGTGATATACACTCTTCAAGTCATTCTTTGTGAAGTAATTTGTTCCACTAAAACAATACATCAAATACTCCATGCATGGTAATTAGAAATTTTATTTGATAGTTATATTATGATGGATCTAGAATCTATGCACATCCTCCACTCTCCACCTTTCTTTGGTGCCAACACTACAATAATTGTGCATGGGCTCAACCTTTATCTTCTCAAAATTTATCTAACAAGTCGTGTACTTGAATTTGCACCTCTACATTCTCCTTAGGCATTATCATATATGACACTTTGTTCTTAAAGTTGGATCATGGAATTAAATCCTTCGATGACTTATGTTGCACATGGTGGTAACCTATTTGGTAAATCATTGGAAATGATATATGTAAACCCATATAACAAATTTTATACTTCATGTAAAATTGCTTCTACTTCTCATACTTTCCCAACTCACACGAGATAAGAAATTAAAGCATAAAATTACTTCTCCTTCTTCAATTCTTTTAGGTATATATTTCATGAGACCCAAAATATCCTCAGATTGTTTTCCACATATTCACTCTTGTCCTTCAAAGGTTTCATCATATATGTCCTACTGTCATTTACCAAAGTGTATGTATTTGAGAGGCCATCATGGTACACCTTCCTTTAAAATTGAAAAGGTCTGCATCGTAAAATATGACATACGTCCATGGTCATTATGTTACACATACATCATCCTTATATGTGTCGATCTAGAAACATACTATAAATTATTCATTCATTAGAATATGATGTTCCTTTAGCAACCAAGATAATTTATATTCATTTAGATACACATTTGTATTCAAACCAAGATTCTCTCCCATCTCCTTACAAATTTTTTTGTCAGTGCTACCACTATCAACAATAAATTTGTAGCACTTACCTCTAGACTTGCAGTGGGTTCCAAATATATTATTCCTCTGTGCTAAAGAATTCTCTTATTTATCTAGTTTCAATAATACTCTCTTCATCATGAAATATTTTTTGCATTCTAGTTCTTTGCATGATTGACTAACACAATGATCTCCTCATATTCTTACAAAATAATATTATTCACCTCATTTATTCTATTTTTGTTATTATGCACATATGAGCATTCAAACACTCTACATCCTATTTCAACACATCTAAAAGCTTGTACCCCATGAATCTTCTTCTTATGCCTCATCTATAAGATCTTATACCTTTGGTATGATATTATTTGCCTCTTTACACAATGTGGTTACTTTGAGAAGTGTTAGCTTCTTCTTCTTATGCATAGTATCCTTTGCCACTATTATCTTATCTTCATCCACATGAAAACTTTAATTTTACTCTCATTGCACCTTGTTGTCTTCGAGACAAATTTTCTCTAGCCCTCAATACACATTGATAGGCTTATTCAACTTAATGAAGTCGTATCATTCCAAGTTCATCTTGGATGGAAATGCATGGTCCATTCACATACCTTGAGATCTTCTTAGTGTCATATTCAACATGATCTTATTGAATGGTGAGTATTCAAAACTCTTTGGTGTAATAATATTCACTCATCTCCTTTTATCTCAATCTCTAAACTTTCTTGAATAAACTTAACTTGAAATAAAAAGGAAATAAATTACATTTTAGTTTTGTGACTAGTCTATCCCAATTAGTCTTTACCCCTTTTAACTCTTTTTTTATAGACATGCTCCCAAAATAAGGATGCATGTCCCTTCAACTTCATATAAGTGAGACTGACTTTCTTTGGATCTTCCATTTACTCATACTAAAACTATTTCTCTAACTCAGTGATCCAATCAATGAGTTCTTCAGGACAAAGGATACCAAAATAACTATGAATATTTAACCATTGTTTATTGTTCATCCTTGCAATCACTCATGATAATATATATCATGGTTCATCTACTAGTTTATCTACCTAAATATTTGGTGCTTCATCGTATACTTAATTGTTAATAATCCATTTTAACTCCTCTACACTACACAATCTTCATAGACTCAAACTGTCATTGTATCCCTCTCATCATCATAACCATTTATGAAATTATTGGTACTATGGGCACTCTTGGACCTCTTTCAATAGGACATATGTGTGCCATATTTTCTTCACAATCAATAATAGATCTAACATGTTCCTCATTGGAAGATGATTTCCCTGATTTCTACTCACACTTGCAAATGCAAAAAACATAATTCACTTTGCAAGACATAACTTGTAACTCGACTCAACAAGAATTTCACATGCTTACCTCATAAGGAACAATATTGATATGATACCAATTGATCTAGTCATGGTTATGGGTGTCCAATGAAGTTATGAACTTAGCTCATGGAACCTATGAATCCAACACAAAATAATAGACTGATTCATAGTCAACGCATGGAATAAAATGTAAAAAATATGAAATTTATTGATTTCAAATGAGGAAATATTAAAAATTACACACACTACCCAACCTTACTCTGACTGCAGACTTATAAATTCTTACAAATTTACAACAATCTCACTATAAATGCATTGCACCCTATCTTACTACTCAGACTTATGGCTTGCCAAAAATATTTTATTAAACAAAGCTTGGTTCTCTCTAGTTTGGCTACACTCCATGCAGATCTTCCTAACTCATTAAAAAATTCTTTTGTATCTACCATTCTAGCCAATTATCCAACCAACCAACTAAAAATTAGCCAACCTTGTCAACAATGCCCAACTAACTTCTATCCAACCATTTTACACAATGACATTCAAACCTTATATAGATACGCAAATAAGAAGTCATTACATAAGTTGGAACAATATGTTTCCATTTGTCAAATAACTGTAACCCCTACAAATGACTCTTCGTCTTCCCTCAATAATAAACTATAGGCTGTCAAAACCATTTCTCTATCATCTTATATTTACAATTGGTACTATAGGCTGTCAGAACCATTGCTCTATCAACTTCCCTTACCCATGATGCAAGATCAAGAATTCATTGGTTGTGCAATAGGTTCTTCATATAGCTACAAAAGATCAACATGTGTACGTAAAATTTCATTAGAAATTTTCACATAATAGTTGATGCATGGATCTTGGAACTCACAAACTTAGGTCGCAATAATAGTAGATAAAATCTACATGTAGAATATAATGCATAAAGATTTCACAAGACCTTCCAAATCATAAATCTGCACACAAGTCTTCAAACATTGCAATTCATTACCATGTTCATAGAGAAAAGCATTATTTTTACAGAAATCATTCACACGATTTCACCTTTAGCTCATTTGCGTAGAACTTATAGAAACTTCCAAGCAAATTTATGCAATAATTTACAAGTTGCACAAAACATAAGTCTTTGATAACTTGACTCTTTAGGCAACACATAAGAAGGGTTATGCTGTAGTAACTTTACATGTGCACAAAGGATGCACAAAAAAAATCTATAGGTTGAAATAAAACTCAAAGTCGCACAAATTTGTTTGTTACAAAATTGTGTGTAATTTTATTGATGCAATATTGCTTATGAACGTGGATGCTCCTACATCATAAGTGCTTGTGTGCTTGTTAATGATTTTTTTAAAAATGAACAATATTAATTTATTTATATAAGATTTTGAATTCAAATTCAATAATATCAGCACACATGTCGACTTTCAATGACTAGAAACATGAAAACTTAAAAGGTGTAAATGGACACATCTAACAAAAAGAAAAGAGGAAGCAAAATTTTCAATATCATATGAATATTTCCTATAACAATACCGAAAAATACAAAAAATTACAATAAAATTAATATTAAAATAATGAAAATTTTCTAACCTAAAAATTGATAAAAAATTAATATTAACAAATTTAAACTAAATTAACTATACATAAATAAACATACCAACTTATAAAATAATGACTAACCATTTTAAAGTGTCTAATGAAAACTCTGTGTAATAAAATTAATATAACATATTTTTAACCATATAAAGACCAACCCAAAAAAAAACTACCACCACCATGTTTCGTTCCCCAACACTGGGAGAACCTTATGAAAGGAGGAAGATATAATATAAATATTAAACTATTAAAAGACATTTTACCTTGTTTTGTGAGGGTCAAATTTAGATCATTGGTAAAACCCATTATCAAATCTGGAAGTAAAGCCTTAAAAAAATGATGTCTCTTAGGGAAAGGGTCATAATGTGTGACATTTCACACCCATAGCATTGCTAAAGTGATGGAAACATTCATTTTTAATTTATAATTAAAATTTAAAGATATTTTATTTATCTATTAGAAAAAGTATTATAATGATAAAAAAATTAAATTAGAAAATATTTTTTTAATTTATTTAAAAATTAGTGAAATTTTTCACTTATAATTATTAAGAATAAATAATTTAAAATTAAATTATATATAATTATTTTAAAATAATATTATCATATTATAAATTATAGCTTTTTTATATTTTTAAAATTATACATACCAAACTCATATATATATATATATATATATATATATATAAATACAATTTTCTTTTCTTGAAAAAATGAAAGCATTCCTATTTAAAACTCAAAATTTGAAATTAGAGTAAAATTAAACCCTGCACTCTATTTCTTGAAGCCTCCACAACCCTTATCACTAGAAATATTCCATGGATGGCACTTTTGCTTTGATTGATGTTGTGTGTTACCCACTTGTCTTCTATTATATCAATTTATGGTGTCCCTTTATTCCTTTAAGAAGATTGAGACTTCAATATCTTTTGTCCCCAAGTGCATTGACATTGACAACTTTGCCCTGGGAGTTGGAATGGCCCACATAGATCAAAATACATGTTTCTCAATATATTCTAAACACTTTCAACATTTCAACTTAGTAATTGAGATATTAACATTTTATTATTAATAATAATTATTAGTAATATTTTAATAATAATTGTTATTTTTTTTAATCGATATTTGTTTTTGATTAGAGCTACAAACTAGTTTTGGGGTATAAATTGAAAGTCCAGTTCTTGAAAGCTACCACTTGATTACTGAGTAAACTTAAATGACTATCTCCGACCTATAAACACTTTGCAAGATTCGATCTTGAGTGGGGTTAGGTACAACCAACCCACTTTAACAACCCTTCTACATCTCATTGACAATAATAATAATAATAATAATAATAATAATAATAATAATAATAATAATAATAATAATAATAATTACTAGTAATTACTTTAAAAGAATTATGTTGGGATAAGGTGAAAAATGATATTTTGGTAAAATGAGATGTTGTAAAGAAAAAAAGTACAAATTAATAATTATATCTTACTTGAAACCCATCACTACTGACCTTACATCACCTTTTATACCCATAATGTTATGCCTAATAATAATAATAATAATAATAATAATATTAATAATAATAATAATAATAATAATAATATATTGGAATTAATAATATATAATATTTTATAATATTATAATTTATATATTAATATATTAATTGCTGACTGATGAGACTGATTCTCTAGCATTCGATCCCAAAGCCAAGTTCTTGGGTTGTGTTGGTCTTGATGGCACATTAAGAAGGAAAGAAAATGGAAAAGTTGGAGACTTCAACCTCTCTCTTAGAGCCCTATTCTGGGGGGCACCAGAAGCCATTGTTGTTTCCATGTTCTATCCTCCCTCGGCTTGGGTGGAGAATGGTGGTGACCCAACCTTAAGGCAAGCATCGGGAAAGAGATTAGCTTTGAAGGTTATTGGAATGAGATCCTTTCCTTAGCCAAAGACGGTTTTTCAAGATATATTTTTCGCAGAAATAGAGAAGGGGTTTTCCCTTTGTGAAGACATACCATGGTTTGAGCTCCTTTGGGAAGTTTTGGTCCTGATTCAAATAACCTCGAGGGATGTATCTACGATAAATCTGAAATGGATTATGAAATATTTGGCCTTGAACAAAAGGGAGAATTAAAACCATTTATTAAGTATTTTTTAGTTTTAGTTTGAGTAATTTTGTGGAAATATCTAGAATTTTTGGGTTGTTCAACCTCTTTTGGGACCTTGGCCTCATTTATGGTGTTACCTGGATTTCATTTTGTTGGCCTTTATTTTGTCAATTGGAAATGATTTGTGTTGTTACTAAGAAACTTTCTTTGGAAATGGATTTGGGGGTTCGTGTTAAATCCCAATGTATTTGTGCTTGTTTGGTTTCTTTTAGCTAGAAACTTGACCTGTGGTTTTTTTTTATCAATCCTTATCAATCCTCTATTCTGGGGAAGGTACCCCTATTTTGGCCTAATTCATGGATCCTCTAAGGAATCCATCTCAGGGCAACAGTCTTATTTAGGGACTCTGGGAGCCCTTATGGCTTTCATCTCCAATTTGTTCTTTAGAATTGTCATGGAATTGTCAGTTTTCAAATTTTTATGTCTTAGTTGGGGTTTAGTTTCATTTTGGACCTTGAAGGTGTGTTAGAGACCTGGACCTCCGTTTGTGTCTAGGCTGGTTCTCAATCTAGCAAAAAATATTTTGCTTGGTCCTTAGGGGACCCTAAAAATCTATTTTGAGACCTGGACCTCTGGTTTCCTCTGTCCAAAATAGTTTATAGTCCAGCTAAAACCAACCAAGTGTTTCTTTAGCTCAGGGTTTATTCCAAAGATCTAGCCCTCATAATTCTTTAAGCCCAGAATGGTCATCAGTCCATTTAAAATCAGTAGGTGTTTCCTCTTTTAGAGACTTGGACCTCCATTTATGTCTAGGCTAGTTCTTGATCTAGTCAAAAATAGCTTGATTAGTCCCTTAGGGACTCTAGAAGTTTTTTTTGAGACCTGGACCTTAGGCTCTTTCTGCCCAAGCTAGTTTTCAGTCTAGGCCACACCAATCAAATGCCATAAATTATGTGTCTTGGGTCTAAACTTGTTATACTCAGGATGGCTCCCATACTTGTTACCCATGGGATAAAATGGCATGTTGGGTCCCCTAGGGGATTAAAAATGGTTTTTTTGGAGACATGGGCCTCCTGCTTCTTCAGCCTAAGATGTTTATCATACCATTTAAAACTAATGGATGCTATAATAATGTTGGGTCCTGAAGGGGACCTCACAAGGTTTCTTTCTCTACATTTGGCTTTGAAATGGAGACTTGGACCTCCTTTTAAGTCCAGGCTAGTTCTTGATCTAGAAAAAATGTTTTAATGGTCCCTTGGGGACCATGATGGTATCCTAAGACTTGGGTCTCATTTTAGCCCAGGATGGTTTCAGGTCCAGCTAAAACTGACTAGTTGTCACACCAATCAAATGTGGTATAGGCTTTTCCTCTACTAGTTCCTGATCCACTCAAAATTGGTTACTACTTTCGACTGGCTTTCCATTGTACTCCTAGTCAATTGTTTCCAGCTAGGAAGAGATCCAATCCTCCTAAGGTATCTTTTATTGGGGTCTTTTTTGTAATCTTGGTCCACTATTTCTGATTAGGGGAAGATTATGACCACCTGATGTGTCTGGGGCTGTTATCTATACCAATTATCAAATGTGGGGTTATCTTAATCTAAACATATAAATTTATATTATTTCTTATCTTAATCTAGACATGCCATGGTTTGAGCTCCTTTGGGAAGTTTTTGTCTTGATTCAAAGAACCTCGAGGGATGGATCTATGACAACTCTGAAATGGATTATGAAATATTTGTCCTTGAATAAAAGGGAGAACTAGAACCATTTATTAAGTCTTTTTCTAGTTTAAGTTTGGGTAATTTGCTGGAAATATCTAGAATTTCTAGGTTGTTCAACCTCTTTTGGGACCCTAGCCTCATTTATGATGTTGCTTGGATTTAATTTTATTGGCCTTTGTTTTGTTGATTGGAAATGATTTGTGTTGTTATTAAGAAACTTTATCTAGAAATGGATTTGGGGGTTTGTGTTAAATCCCAATGTAGTCATGCTTGCTTAGTTTCTTTTCGCTGGAAACTTGGCCCATGGTTTTTTATCGATCCTTTGTTTTGGGGAAGGTGCCCTATTTTGGCCTAATTCATGGATCCTCTAAGGGATCCCTCTCAGGTCGATAGTCTCATTTATGGACTCTGGGATCCCTTGTGGTTTTAATCTATAATTTATTCTTTAAAATAGTTGTGGAATTGTCAAATTTCAAATTTTTATGTCTTAGTTGGGTTTTAGGTTCATTTTGGACCTTGAAGGTGTGCTGGAGACCTAGACCTCCATTTGTGTCTAGGCTGGTTCTTGTTCTAGCAAAAATTATTCTACTTGGTCCTTAGAGAACCTTGAAGATCTATTTTAAGACTTGGACCTCTGGTTTCCTTTGTTTAAACTAGTTTATGGTCTAGTTAAAACCAACCAAGTGTTTCATTAGCTCAGGGTTTATTCCAAAGATTTGGACCTCATGCTTCTTTAAGTCCAAAATGGTTGCCGATCCATTTATAACTGGTAGGTGTTTCGTCTTTTGGAGACCTAAGCCTCCATTTATGTCTAGGATGGTTCTTGATCCAGTTAAAATCAACTTAATTAGTCCCTTGAGGACTCTAGAAGTTTTTTTTGAGACCTGAGCCTTAGGCTCTTTCTATCCAGGCTAGTTTTTGGTCCAGTTAAAATTGGCTAGTGGCTGCACCAATAAAATGTGGTAAATTATGAGTCTTGGGTCTCAAAATTTTCTACCCAAGCTAGCTCCCTTACTATTACCCATGGGATAAAATGGCATGTTGGGTCCCCTGGGGGATCAAAAATGGTTTTTTTGAGATGTAGGCCTTGTGCTTCTTTAGCTAAGATGGTTGTTAGACCATTTAAAATTGATGGATACTATAATAATGTTGGGTCCTAAAGGGGACCTTGTAGGATTTCTTTCTCTACATTTGGCTTTAGAATGGAGACCTGGACCTTTATTTGTGTCTATGCTAGTTCTCAATCTAGCAAATGTTTTGCCGGTCCCTTGGGGACCATGATGGTATCCGAAGACTTGGGTCTCATTTTAGCCCATAAAAGTTTCTGGTCCAGCTAAAATCAATTGGTTATCACACCAATCAAATGTGGTATAAGTTCTTCCTCTGCTAGTTCTTGGTCCACTCAAAATTAGTTGCTACTTATTTCGATTGGGTTCTCATTGTAATCCTAGTGAGTTGTTCCTAGCTAAGAGGAAACCCAATCCTCCTAAGGTATCTTTTTTTGGGGTCCTTTTTGTAATCCTGGTTAGTTGTTTCCAACTAGGGAAAGATCATAACCTCCTGATGTGTCTAGGGTTAGTATCCACACCAATTATCAAATGTGGGGTTATCTTAATCTAAACATATAAATTTATATTAATTCTTATGTCATTTTTATATATATTAAGTTATATAATATAATATTAAATATTGTATATTCATATTTATATTAATTGTAATTTTTATTATAATAATAATAATAATAATATAGAGGAGCCCTCAAGGGCTAGTTTGAGTGGGTGGGATCAATGACTTAGGTTTCCCAGGTCTCAAGTTTGATCACTAGTTTACTCGAAGTGTGTGGAGTGGAGCATTTGTATGTTGCCTACAATTTGAAGTCGCTATGAGGACACCTTGAGGTAGGTGTCAAACTTCTCCATGTGAATAGGCAGAACACACTCTCCAACATTAAAGACCCAAACCCACCCCGTGTACACTTTTTGATGTAGCCTAGATTTAATGTAAATAAAATATGATGGCATTCGATGTGACAGAAGTTGGCAAGTGGTGGAAATAGATTTAGTGAGCAGTGAAGAATCTAAGACATTAAAATCTACAAAACCACAATTGATAAAGTTTTGGTGCAGGTTGAAGGTCACAAGGCTATGGGTAGAAGAAATGAAGGAACAACTCGTAGTCCCTCCTTTGTCCAAAGCTATCTTACAGCATAACATTGGGAGAAAGTGCTCTTTATGACCCTATCAGTGGTGGAAATATTAGTGATTTATCAAGAAATGTATCAGGGGAAAATATCTCATCTTCCTAAATTTTTGTAATGACCTAAACCCTTTCCACTATTGTAATGATTTATGTAAAAAAAATTCAAATCATGTCAAGCTCCTCCCCTCAATTGATTTAATGACACTTCTTTCTTGAGATAGGCTTATCATTGAAAATTAAAAAAGAACTAACCAGTAGAATTGTTATTATCAAATATGTTTAGGAGCCTAAGGGTTTACCTTCAGACTTGGGAGATACTCTAAAGGAAGCTCCTCTGCCTGTCTCAATTAGAGATGTCAGTATTGTTTTCTCAGATGAATCACTTGAGATGAGCATAATTGATTATTGCCTTCAATCAATGAGAAAATAAAACATAATCATATTTATGGTATGTCGATTCTTGGGGAAGTAACCACCTTTGAAAAATATCAAAAAATGGATTAAGCCCTCTTGGTACAATGCATCCGAACCATTGGTTTATTTTTTAAGGCATGGTTTTTATTATTATTCTATAACTATTAGTAAAGCTTTTTGGGTTCATCAAAACATGATAATTATAGGGATAGCTCTTCTGATTTAGGGACAGAGCTTGTGAGAAAGGATAAATCATTGTAAAGTATTCATTTTACACTAAGATCTCATATGGTTAGCACATTCTTAGGTAATCATATAGAAGTCTACTTGGATAGATATGCAATGAAAATACTCAGGGGTGACTACACGAATGTCATCTCATAGAGGAAAGATGATCTCTAAGAGGTCTTCTAACTATTAAAATTAGATCACAGATATTTTTGAAGGAATGTTATCATTACAGAGAGATATTATGTAATAACATCTAATATCACAATAATCAGATTGAATTACATAAAAGACAAATCCATTTTCATGAGAATTAATGTTGTAACACATATCAACACACAAAATATATAGCTATTGTAGGGAACATAGAGCCATCATATTAATCACCAAATACTAAATCTTACTTACAATATTTATATTATTAGGCACTCATTACTAGTTCATTCGAGATCCAACGTCTAAACTCAATCCTTCATGTGTTTCTTAGAAACTTAATCAAAATATCTTCATATAATATTACCCAACATTATCCAACCTATTCTAATATTATCCATAGGAATATATAGTCCTAAAAATGATATTTTTATAACCATGATGTCTATACTTGGCATCCAGGTATGTCAAACTATATTCTATTACTAAATATTCCATGTACATGATCCCAGATGAAAATAGAATATCATCATAATACTATTATAGAATAACCGCTAACATAGAAGAAGTCATGGTCTCTATCCATGTGGCACATTCCAATGTGCAATTAGTTAGTGTGCACATTACCCAGATAACACTTTCTTAGACTTAAACTTTTGTCTCATCCTGAGATAACATTGCGAAGAAATTGGAGTCTGTAGAATAAAATATAGGTAGAATGCACATGAATCAAAAATCATTCAAGGTGTCATTTGTTGGTTTTTACCCATTACACACTACTTAGCTGACCTCATGGGTTATTAACTAAGTATCAAGACAATCTACTACCATTTAACGATTTCAATAGACTAGCAAAACTAGATGGTTTCCCTTTATGAGTTTTCAACCAACTTAGTTGTGTGTGTCCATGTGGTCATAGAAAATAGAAAGATGGCAAGAAAAATTTCAACATTCCCTACTACAAAAAAAACTTAACTGGATGGAGGGGGCATCTGTGAAGAAATAACTATGATTGGTGGTTGGGAAGCTGATGGAGTAATCTATGAATAACTAAGAGTAGTAGTCATCTTCTGGCGTATTTGCTAATGAAGTTGACTTTTTGGAATAATGGTGAGTACATTAACTAGCAAAGTGATGGTACTAGCAAACTTAGCCACATCTACCTTATAGTTCTACAAATCAATTAAGTACTTATGAACATTCCTCAAAAGTTTTCATAATGGAATTTGAGCATACAATAGTTGATAAATATCACTATCATCTATAGAAAGAAGAGTGGCTTTAGTAGTAGTCATTTTTTAGAGATATCCACATGAAGATGGGTGAGCTTCTCAACATTGTGTTGCACTTGGATTCCTAGAAAGTTGTTGTGCAACATCTATGTCTGCGAAGTATACAACTATTATATAGAGTCTTGAGCTTGCATGAACACTTGAAACACATATTTAAACCCAACATAAGTGACAAAGGGATCGATCATTATAGCCATAGATGAACTCATAATGTTAAACTCAGATAACACACCATTCCATGCCATATCCACTTATGTTTTTTAGTCGATCAACCGAAGGGCCATAGTCATGGTTTGGATGATCATAGTGGTGAGGTCATCTTAAAAAAGCTCCAAGAGTTAATTAGTTGAATTCAAATTGATGGTCTGAGCTTGCAGCTTGAGATTGGTGACTTGTTGGATGCTCACCCAATCTTGCATAAGTTGGGCCACTAGCTTTGGAAGTTTTGGGTGATCTAATATAAAGCTAGGGCCCACAACTTGGGAGTAGAGGGTGAGATAATCATCTTCAATTAAATTAATAGTTATGATGAGCACACTCATAGGTCAGATTTATCCTTCTACAATTGGGATTCCTTATTTTCTAAAGAAAAAATAGTCTATGCGATGAAATCCTAAAATGCTAAAGCACCTTCCAACTATTTGGCCAATGAAGGCTTAGAAACATCCAAAGATACTTTAGTGGTAGGTGGAGGCATGGTAGAGACAATAGTGGAGGTAGTGGTGGGAAATCATAATAACAAAACGAGGGGGAATGAGAAAATGGTGTGATGGAAGGGTACAAAAATAACATCCATAAGGGATAAATTCTAGAATCTAGATGTCACAGTTGAATCATGTTTCAGTGAGGCCTAACCTTGGGTTGGGAGGGACTGAGAAGAGGAAGAGGTATTAGGCAGAGTTTCATATGGATATTGTGGAGGAGCTTTCAGTGTGGCCTTAACTTGGTATGGAAGAGAGGTGTGATATTTTGGCAACACTTGTGTAGTTTTGGTCTCTATAGTTGTCGATGGAGGATGAGTAGTAACATGCATAGGTCATAGTGTCAATGCTTCTAAGATTTTCATTATCTATTATGTGCATGTTTTTGAAGAGTTATACATACCAATATCAAATATATATATATATATATATATATATATATATATTTTAAAATACAATTTTCATTTCTTGAAAAAAGAAAGCATACCTATTTAAGACTCAACTTTTGAAATTAGAGTAAAATTAAACCATGCACTATATTTTTTGAAGCCTCCACAACCATTATTGCTAGAAATATTCCATGGATGGAATGTGATGATATGGTTTGCATTTAAGACCGTGGCAACTTTTTCTTTGATTGATGTTGTGTGTTACCCACTTGTATTCTATTATATCAATTTATGGCGTCCCTTTATTCCTCTAAGAAGACTGAGACTTCAAGATCTTTTATCCCCAAGTGCATTGACATTGGAATTAAGTCTTGTGCAACTTTGGCTAGGGAGTTGGAATGGTCCACATGGATCTGATACATGTCTCTCAATAGACGCAGATGTATGTTTCTAAAAACTTCCAACATTTTAACTCTAGTAATAGAGATATTAACATTTGAATAATAATAATAGTAATTATTAGCAACATTTTATTAATAATAATAATTTTTTTGATCAGTTTTCACTTTTGTCTGAAGCTACATATCGGTTATGGGACATAAATTGGTGATTCAACCATGAGAACTATTAAATCAATGTAAACGGTTACCACTTGATCACTTGAAACTAATGAGTAAACTCAAATGACCATATCCAACCTATAAACACCTTGTGAGATTCAAACTTGGAAGGGGCTGGGTACAACTAATCCACTTTACCAACCCTTCTACATCTCATTGGCAATAATAATAATAATTGCTAGTAATTACTTTAAAATAATTATGTTGGGACAGGGTGAGAGGCAATATTTTAGTAATGTGAGATGTTATAAAGAGAAAGTGTATAAATTAATAATTATATCTTACTTGAAACCCATCACTGTTGATCTTCCATCACCTTCTATACACATAATATTATGCCTTTTATGTGTTTATACACACTATTATATATAATATATAGTATATTATACACTATACTATCATATAATATATAATAATAAATATTTTAATATATAATAATAATCAATATTAATATATATTAGAATTAATAGTATATAATATTTTATAATATTATTATATATATATAACGGTCATGACGAGTGGGAAAGGGAGTGGAGGGGGGAATTTGAATATGGTTTCAGGGGAAGCTTGAGATGGTGGTGAGGATGATGAAGATGATGAGGAATTAGAGGAAGGGGATGATAATGGTGGTGAGGAGAATAAATATTATGATGGCCATGATGTATTTAATCCATCAATTTGGTTTTTTGTATGTTTTATTTGGTCTCAGACCAGATCTAGGCTTGTGGTTGCTTCGATCGAGAATATTACTAAGGGTTTTGTCAACCCTGGGTTTGAATTCTTAGTATCTGTTTGGGGTGTTAACCAACAAAGTAATTATGAGTCTCTTTTTCAAGTTGTCTTTCCCTTCTATTTTGATGGTGTTGACCAGAATCCTTCTCTACTAACATGGACCTACTTAAGATGGGATCACAATCTGGATTGAATGGGTTTATGGAAGGTCTTTCTTTATGGCCCATGATGGAGAATAGATAGGCCTTGGGAAATTTATATCCTTGGCTGTAATTTTACTTATTTTTGCTGATTGATGAGACTCTTTTTCTCATGTTTGATCCCAAAGCCAAGTTCTTCAGTTATGTTAGTTTTAGTGGAACATTAAGAAGGAAAGAAAATAGAATAGTTGGAGACTTCAACCTCTCTCTTAGATCCTTATTTTAGGGGGCACCAGATGCCACTATTGTTTCCATGCTCTATCCTCCCCCAGCTTGGGTGGAGAATGGTGGCGACCCAACCTTAAGGCAAGCATTGGGAAAAAGATTAGTTTTGAAGGTTATTGGAATGAGATCCTTTCCTCAGTCAAAGATGGTTTTTTAAGATACCTTTTTGGAAAAAATGGAGAAGGGGTTTTCCCCTTGTGAAGACATGCCATGGTTTGAGCTCCTATGGGAATTTTTGGTCCTAATTAAAAGAACCTCGAGGGATGGATCTATGATAACTCTGAAATGGATTATACAATATTTGGCCCTAAACAAAAGGGAGAACTAGAATCATTTATTAAGTCTTTTTCCAATTTAAGTTTGGGTAATTTTGTGGAAATATCTAGAATTTATGGGTTGTTCAACCTCTTTTGGGAACTTGACCTCATTTTCGGTGTTGTTTAGATTTCATTTTGTTGGCCTTTAAATTGGTGGTTGGAAATGATTTGTGTTGCTACTAATAAACTTTCTTTAAAAATGGATTTGGGGGTTCATGTTAAATCCCAATGCAGTCATGCTTGCTTGGTTTCTTTTAGCTAAAAACTTGACCTATGGTTTTTTATCAATCCTCTACTCTAGGGAAGGTGCCCTATTTTGGCCTAATTCATAAACCCTCTAAGGGATCCCTCTCAGGTCAACAATATCTTTTAGGGACTCTGGGAGCCTCTATGGTTTTCATATCCAATGTGTTCTTTAAAATTGTTGTGGAATTGTCAGTTTTCAAATTTTTATGTCTTAGTTGGGGTTTAGTTTCATTTTGGACCTTGAAGATGTGTTGGAGACCTGGACCTCCATTTTTTATTTCTAACTAGGGGAAGACCATGACCTTTTGATGTGTCTGGCATTGGTATCCACACTAGTTATCAAATGTGGGGTTATCTTAATTTAAACATATAAATTTATATTATTTCTTACGTCAGATTTTATATATATTAAATTATAAAATATTATATATTTGTATTAATTATAATTTTTATATAATAATAATAATAATAATAATAATAATAATATAGAGGAGCCTTCAAGGGCTAGTTTGAGTAGATGGGATCAATGACTTAGGTCACCTAGGTCTCAAATTTGATCATTGGTTTACTCGCAGTGTGTGGAGTGGAGAATTTGTATGCTACCTACACTTCTAAGTGGTTATGAGGACACCTTGAGGTAGGTGTCAAACTTCTCCATGTGAACAAGCAAAACACACTCTCCAACATTAAATACCCAGACCCACCATTGTGTACACTTTGAGATGTAGCTTAAATTTAATGTAAATAAAATATGATGGAATTTGATGCAATAGAAGTTGGCAAGTGGTGGTAATAGCTTTAGTGAGCAATAAATAATCTAGGGAATCAGAAGCTACAAAACCATAGTTGATAAAGTTTTGGTGCAGGTTGAAGGTCACAATGCTATGGTTAGGAAAAGCAAGGGAATAACTTTTAGTCCCTCCTTATTTGATCCAAATCTATCTTCCATAATAACATTGGGAGAAAGTGCTCCTTGTGACCTGATTGGTGGTGGAAATATTAGTGATCGATCAAGAAATGTAGTAGGGGGAAAATATATCATCTTCCTAAATTTTTGTAATGACATAAACCCTTTCCACTATTACAATGATTTATGTAAAAAAAATTTAGATCATGTCAAGTGTTGGAAATATTATTGTCATTGATGTCAAAAGGGAGATAGTTAACACTATTGATGTCAAGAGAATCAGTAACATACAAGATTGATGGAGAGAAGAACATGTCTTATAATTACAAAAGTTACAATATTTCCATATAAAGTTGTCATGCTTTTACAAATACCATTTATGGACTATTTATAGAGAAATTGATAGAAGATCCTATGGGTTTTTCAAGTACATCTCATATGTATGGTCCATAAGTTTAAATGAAGAGAAATGAGCTCAAAAATGATTTATATTTTCTCTCAGCCATTATTAGGGTTTCTCAATATAACCCTATGGGTTTTAGTCATGGAATTCATAGACATTTCTATTTTTATGTTTACTAGATATAGGCAGGAATCAATCGCTTAAGTTATAACTTAAGCCTTCCTCGTCATTGTGCAATTGGCCCCTTCAACCTAGTGATTATTAGCTTGGAGAAGTGATCAAAGAATTTAATATTTCTTAAGTCCTCAATTTAATATTTGTTCAATCTTGATCAATGATGAGTGCTTAATCATATGATGAAGATCCAAAAATGCATAACGAAGTTAATAAGTCAAAGAACTTGAGACTGAATGTGTTAAATACATGTGTCATGGAGCTTGAACAATAGACCTATATCATAGTTCGAAGTTGAATAGTCAATGATCAATGTGGGAATGCCAAGTGTCACAAGCATAGGCACTAATAGCAATGTGTATAAGGCATACGAGGATGCCAGGTGTCACAAGCACAGGGATTGATAATGTGTAGAAGGCATGTGAGGGTGCCAAGTGTCACAAGTGCAAGGATTGGCAATAAAGTGCTCAGAAGGCAAGCAAAAGTGCCAAGTGTCCTAATCTCAAGAGATTGAGATAAATATCAATGGATGTGTTTTAAAGTTGAATTTTTAAAGTCTAGAAGCTCATAAAGATCTAACAGAGCATGTGAGCCTATCAGATTTTGATTTAATGGTTGTTGTTTAAAGTTGAGAAAATTGAATGATGAGCATTGGATCATGGTGCAAAACTTAAAGATTTATGGTCAATATTTAAAGATATGTTCATCTCAATGGTTAAGTGATGGAACACTCAGGTAAGCTATAATATATGACATAGAGAATGATATAGATTACTATAATCAATCTAAGATGAATAAAATGGCATGTGCATCAAAACTAGAGCCTGATATATGCTAAATATAGTAAAATATCAAGAATTATGGTGGTGGTGTGTGAATTCAAAAAGCATGAAACATGTCATTAATTAAACATGAACCGAGTCTAAGAATAAAGTGTGATGTGTTAATGACCAAGTGTGAACACATAGAAGATGTGAGACCTAGATCTAATGCATATATATATATATCATCTAGGATACACACTAAGTGTATAATGAAGTTCAATTGAAGGGTAGAGAGTTAGAGAAAAAGAGAGAAGAAGTGAAAAGAATGAGAAGTTACAAAATAATTATGTAACATAAAATTGTATTCATTTTTGAATCAATTTTGTAATATGGAGTTGTAGCTCCATAATAGATATGAATGGTAGGTTCCATCAAAAGAGTTGAGTTAGTGCTCAATTAGGGAGTAGGTGCTTTCTTAAATTAGGTGCTCTTAAATCAGGGGATTGATGTCTCCTTAGGGTCGATGCCCTTAAACATTATAACCAGTGAGGTTTTGATTGTGAGGTTGGATTAAAACAATAGATTTTAATAGTTATTCTCACCATGGTTTTTTTCCATATTAGGATTTCCATGTACAATGAGTGTTGTGTCTATTTGTGTGTGTGTGATCTCTACATATACTTTTTAATTTGCATTAAAAGTATTAAAGGACTAATTTAGTCAATCTAATGATTCACCCACCCTCTCAAAAAATAATTGTATTCCAACATTAGTATTAGATCCCTAGTTCCTTCGAAGAAGCTTAATCAACTCAGGTAGATCTTGGATGGTGAACACAAATGGCTAGTCAAGAAGGCTCTTCCTCAAATAAATAACCTCTCTTTGATGGATCAAATTATGCATTTTGGAGAATTAGAACGGAAGCATATTTATCTTCATTAGGGTTTGATGTATGGATGTCTTTTTTAAATGGATATACAATTCTTGCTACAACTCCTACTGATTAGGTTGCCAAGAAGGTATATGAGAGCAATGTCAAGGAAAAAAATGTTATTCTTTGTGGATTGTCTAACTTAGATTTTGTTAAATTAATGCATTGTCAAACTACACATGATGTTTGAAACAAGTTGAAGAGCATCTATGAAGGTGATGATAAGGTAAAGCAGGCCAAGCTACAAACATACATCGGCAAGTTTGAAAGTCTTAAAATGAATGAAGAAGAGAAAATTGTAGACTACTTCCTTAGAGTAGATGAAATAATCAATGCAATCAGAGGCATTAGAGAATAGATTAAATATTTTGTCATTGTCAAAAATGTCCTAAGATCTCTACCATCTAGGCATGACTCTAAAATCTCTACAATAAAGGAAGTAAGAGATCTAGATAAGCTCACTATAGATGAGTTGCATGAAACCTTCATAGTCTATGAGATGAGAATGGGAGAAGTAGATACTTTCAAGAGAGAATCTGCATTCAAAGCATCCACACAAGTAAAAGTAGAAGCACCTAAATCTGTATTTGAGGAGACTAATGAAGAAGAAGCCAACTTTGTCAGAAAATTAAGAAGAGGATCTAGAAAATACAAAGGTAAGTTACCCTTTAAATTCTTTAACTATGGTAAGGTAAGACATTTTTTGGCTAAATTCCCTTATAACAAAAATGATAATTTTGAGTAAGAAGAGGACAATAAAAATTTGAAACCTCACTACTCCAAGAAGAATAACTTCTTTAAAAATAAGAAGGGCCTATACACAAGAGAAGATAATGATTCATTAGATGATAGTAATGGTTTAGATGATGACCATGATTGTGCCTTTGTGGTTGAGGGAAATGAACTCTTATTCATGACATTAGAATCAGCTTCTGTGGATCAATAAAATGAAGAAGTTAAATACTCAAATGAAGAAGAGGAAGGAGAAGTGGATCTAGAGGGTGAACTCATTTGTGCTTTAGATGAAATTGAAAAGATGAGAAAAGAGAACTCAAAGTAGTAGGCACATAAAGATATTGAAAAGGTATCCAAAAGTCTTAAAATATCTAATCAGATGGTAGTTAGCCTAAAGACACAAGTTGAAGAGGCTAAAATAATAAAAGATGTAGTCAAATTTGAATTACAATCTAAATCTAATGAATGCATGAAGTTAGAAGCAAAGATAATAGCTTTGAGAAAATAACTTGAAAAAGCTAAAGAAAAAATAGATAAATATTTAAAGTTAAAAGGAGGTTAAAAAATTCTTGATGAATTGATCAACTCTCAAAAGCTATCAAAAGAGAAATCTGGTCTTGGTTTTGAAAAAGGGAAAAGTTCCATAACGAGTACATTTGAAAACTTATATGACAACTTCAAATCAGAAGGAGAATCAAGAATAAAGAAAGAAAAAGCTTGGAAGAATGCCTTTAGAGATATAAAGACAGACACACGCATTGCTAATTTGAAGAAAGCTGAAGGAAAAAATAAGCCCAAAGAAAAGAAGAAAAATAATGAGTCAATCTATGCAAACTCAAGAAAGATGTAGAACACAAAGGTAGCTAATGTAGATGGTTACATAAAGGTGAGAGACTTGAAGAATCCAAAGTTAAGAAGACCTCCTCATCTTGCATAAATAAATGCTATGACCAGGTATTCCTCATTTTTATATGGTATTTTTATACCTATAATCAGTTTGGTCATAGGTTTACTGAATGTAGGATTATACCTAAAATGAGAACAAACTTTTTAAGTAAAAATTAATTTTCCCCCTTGTTAGATACAAATGTAATATGATATAATTGCAATAATTTTTGTCACATAGGTAAACAATGTAGAACAAACTTTGTAAGACCAAAAATACAAAATGAAAAGAAAAACATGCCTCCTAGTGTGAACAAAGGTTCACAAATCTTTGAAAAAGGGAAAAATAAGGTAGACAAGAAACCTAAAGATGTGTGGAAAGTGAAAGATTAGAAAGTTGCACAATCTATGATTTATCAAACTATACTCCATGTCAAAGAACAAAATTTAAGGGTAATAGACAGTGTTTGCTCAAAACACATGACTGGTGACAAGATCAAGTTCACCAAACTGAGTAAATGTAAGGAAGGATATGTTAGCTTGAGCTACAATAAAAAATTGTGGTAAAGGAACCTTGAACATAGATAGAAAATTACCTACATGTGATGTCATTTATGTTGAAGGATTGAAATATAATCTACTAAGTGTTAGCCAAATGTCTGACAATGGATATAAGGTCACATTTAATGCATAAGGATATAAGATAAGGAGATATATAAGATTAGTTACATAAGGGAAAATAAATGAAAGCAATATCTATAATCTTAGTGAAGTGAATGGTAATAGATGTCTGATAGGAAAGGTTGATGAGAGTTAGTTATGGCATAGAAGAATGGGTCATGTCAACTTTGATAACCTAGCAAAAGTGAGATCAAATAAGTGTGTTAGACATATGCTTAAGATAACCAAACTTATAGACACTACTTACAATAAATTTCAGCAAGGCAATCAAACAAGGGTCAGATTTCAAACAAAGGAGTATGCAACTATAAAGCCTTTAGAGTTAGTTCATATTGATATTTGTGGTCCTATTAAGACAAGAGGATCCAAAATAGAAATATACTTCATGTTGATAATAGATGATTACTCAATAATGACACGGGTAACCCTTTTTAAGGATAAGTCTCAAGCATTTGAAAGATTCAAAATCTTTAGGGCCATGGTAGAGAATGAGATTGGATGAAAAATTAAATGCTTAAGATTTGATAGAGGTCGAGAATTCACCTCAAATGAGTTCATAGAATATTGTGAGAATAATGGAATCAAAAGACATTACTCTATAGTAAGGACTCCATAGTAGAATGGAGTTGTTGAAATAAAGAACAAAATAGTCAAGGAGATGGCCAGAACAATTCTAAAAGAGGCCAAGTTACTTGATGGATACTGGAGAGTAGCAGTACAAACAATATTATATGTCTTGGATAGAGTTCAACTGAGGGTAAATTGTGATAAAACCCCCTATGAACTATGGTATGGAAAACTTGCCTCTATTAAGTATTTTAGAGTGTTTGGTAGCAAATGCTACATCAGAAAAAAATAAGATAAGTTGGGAAGCTTTGAATCAAGATGTGATGAAGAAATATTTCTTGGTTATTCCACCCAAAGCAAAACCTGTATATGTTACAACAAAAGGCTACAGAGGATTGTAGAGAGTCTCAATGTAAAGGTTGATGAAGCCTTGAAACATGTTAAACCTGACAGAGACATCTTTGAAGAAGAATCAAAGTCTAAAGAGGAAGGAGCTAATGAAGATCTTGAGGAAGTAAATGAAAAGCATCCTACAAGATTTGTTCAAAAGGATCATCCTATAGAGCAGATTATTGGCAATAAAAATGAAAGAGTTCAAACAAGGAGAAGAGTTTCAATGAACAAAGAGCAAGTAAGTTTTGCTATAATATATGAAATCAAGCCTAAGAACTATGTTGAATCTAGCAAGGATGAGATTTGGATAAAAGCCATGGAAGCATAACTAAACTAAATTGAGAAGAAAAAAACTTGGGAATTAGTTCCAAGATCTTCAAACAAGAATGTAATAGGTACAAAGTGGGTCTTTAAAAACAAACTCAATGAGGATGGAACTATTATAAGGAATAAGGCCAGATTTATATGTAAAGGATATGCGCAAGTTGAAGGCATATATTTTGAGGAAACATTTGCTCCAGTTGCTAGTTTGGAATCCATAATAATGTTTCTATCATTATCTATTTAGAAGAAATTCAAAGTATATCAAATAGATGTTAAGTGTACTTTCTTGAATGGGAACCTAGAAGAGGAAGTCTACATAGAACAACCTGAAGGTTTTCAGCTATTGTTAGAAGAAGATTATGTTTGCAAACTAAAGAAAGCTCTATATGGTCTAAAACAGGCACCAAAAACATGGTATTCAAGATTAGACCAGTACCTACAACAACAAGGATTCAATAAAAGATGTGTAGACATCAATCTATATTTCAAATCAAAAGGTGAACATATGTTAATTGTTATTGTATATGTAGATGATATCATTTTTGGTGGCAAGAACAACAAAATGTGCAAAGAATTTTATACTCAAAGTAAAATGAGTTTGAGATGTCTATGCTTGGAGAACTTTCTTTCTTCCTTGGCCTACCAATAGCACAAACCAATGAAGGGATATTTACATCCCAAACCAAGTATGCTTAAATAAATGCTCAAGAAGTTTAGAATGGAAGACAACAAACCATTAGGTACTCCATTAATAATTAGATGTAAGTTGAGAAAATAAGATGAATCCATTAATGCAAATTAGACTTTGTATAGATCAATGATAAGTAGCTTATTATACCTAACTACATCAAGACCTGATATCATGTAAGCAGTGTGCATGGTTTCAATATTTCAAGCTACTCTTAAAGAGTCACATGTCAATGCAGTGAAAATAATCTTTAGATATATCAAGAGTACAATTGAATATGGATTATGGTATCCTAAAGGTGAATATTTCACTTTGACAACATATACATATGTTGTTTGGGTAGGAAGTATAAATGATAGAATAAGCACTAGTGGTGGTGCATTTTTCCTTGGAAATAAACTTGTTTCATGGTCGAGTAAAAATAAATATTTAGTTACTCTTTCTAAAATAGAAGTAGAGTATGTGGTAGTAGTGGCATGTTGCACTCAATTATTGTGGATGAATAAAACACTCAAAGACATCAAGGTAGAGTACAAATCACCTATCTCTATTCTTTATGACAATTCAAGTGTTATTAATATATCAAGGAATCCAGTGATGCATTCTAAAAATAAGCATACATCAATCATCACTTCTTAAGAGAAAATGTTGCAGATCAAGAGGTCACAATGGAATATGTGCCAACATAGGATCGAATTATGGACATATTCACCAAACCTATTCCCAAGGAATAATTTGAGTATCTGAGATAGAAATTTGGAATGGTGGTTCTTACATCACATCATTAGATCCTAGTAATAGGGTATGAGCCTAGGGGAAGGATCACAAAAGCTTTGTTAATCCCTGAAATAAGAGAGAAAAGACAACTCAAGTATGTATATTTTTACAAATTTCTAATGAGTTGATGGTTGAAAATTCTTGGACAAACTCCTTTATCTAATAAAGGGGGAGAAAAATGTGGACAAATAGTGAGAAAATTGAAGTCCCTTTGTCATTGATGTCAAAGGGGGAGAAAAAGTGCAAATGCTCTCTGTAAAAGGTTTCCAAATGCTTTATGTTTATCAAAGGAGCAGAGCATGTGTCCAAGTTGAGTTTTGGAAAGTGTTCCATTGCCTAAGGGTTAGAAAACATCTTTATCTCATGTTCATCAGAAGCTAATACAAGCACCACAAGTACAATCAATGCCAAATTAGGAGTAGAGCATGCATTACAAGTTTAGAGCATTTATTTTGCCATCAATGACAATGGGGTAGATTGTTGGCAATATTATTGTCCTTTATTTGAAAAGGGAGATAGTTATCACTATGGATGTCATTGATGTCAAAAGAATCAATCACATATAATATTGATGGAGAGAAGAGCATGTTTTATAATTGCACACATTGTAATATTATCATATATAGTTGTCATGATTTCATAGAGACCATTTTTGGACTATTTTTAGAGCAGTTGATAGAAGATCCATTATGGGTTTTTCAAGTACATCTCATATGTATGATTTGCAGGTTTAAATGAAGAGAAATGAGCTTATAAATGATTTATCTTTGCTCTTAACCATTACTAGATTTACTCAATAAAACCCTATGGGTTTTAGTCATGGTGTTTAGAGGCATTTCTATTTTTATGTTGACTAGATATAGGTAGGAACTGGTCACTTAAGTTATAACTTAAGCCTTCCTCATCATTATGCAACCAACCCCTTTGACCTAGTGATTACTGGCTTAGAGTAGTAATCAAAGACTTTAATATTTCTTAATTCCTTGACTTAAGCTTTATCCAAGCTTGATCAACAATGATCACTTAATCACATGATGAAGATCCAATGATGCACTAATAAAGTCAATAAGTCAAAAAACCTAAGAATGAACGTGTTAAAGACATGTGTCATGATCACAAATCTTGAGTAGTATATCTATGATGTGGTTCAAATTCAGATAGTCAATGATCAATGCAAGAATGCTAAGTGTCACAAGCATGACTAATGACAATAATGTACAGAAGGCATGCAGGATGCCCAGTGTCACAAAAATGGGGATTGACAATGTGTAGAAGGCACGTGAGGGTGCAAAGTGTCATAAGCATGGGGACTAATAGTAATGTGCTCAAAAGGCACATGAGAGTGTCAAGGGTCCTAATCTCAGGAGATTGAGACAAAGATCAATAGATGCATTTTAAATTTGAAGCATTAAAGTTCAAAAGCTCACAAATATCTAATAGAGTGTGTGAGTCTGTCATAGTTTGATCTAATGATTACATTTTAAAGTTGAGAAAACTGAATGATTATCATCAGATCATGGTGTGAAACTTCATATATCATTAATATTTAAATATATGTTCATCTCAATGATCAAGTGATGGAACACTTAGGTAAGCTATAATATACGACATAAAGAATGATGTAGATTGTTGTAATCAATTCAAGATGAATAAAATGTCATGTGCATCAAACTTAAAGCCTGATATATGCTAAATATAATAAAATATAGAGAATTATGATAGTGGTGTTTGAATTCAAGAAGAAAAAAACCTGTCATTAATGAAATATGAATGGAGTCTAAGAATGGAGCATGATGTGTTAACGACCAAGTATGAACACAGAGAAGATGTGAGACCTAGGTCTAATGTATATACATATGTCATCTAGGATACACACTAAGTGTGGAATGAAGTTAAATTGAGGGGTATGGAGGTAGAGAGAAAGAGAGAAGAAGTACATACAATAATGAGTTAAAAAATAGATCTGTAACATGGAATTGGATTCCTTTTTGAATCAATTTTGTAATTTGGATTTGTAGCTCCATAATAGATCTGATTGGTAGGTGCCATCAAAAGAGCTGAGTTGGTGCTTAGTTAGGGAGTAAGTGCTTCCCTAGAGCAAGTTTTCTTAAATTAGGGGATTGGTGTCTCCTTAGGTTTGGTGCCCTTAAACATTGTAACCAATGAGGTTTTGATTGTGAGGTTGAATTAAAATAATAGATTCTAGTAGCTATTCTCATCGTGGTTTTTCCCATATTGGGTTTTTGATGTATACTAAGCATTGTGTCTATTTATGTGTGTGTGATATCTACATATACTTTTTAATTTGCATTAAAAGTATTAAAGGACTAATTTAATCAATCTACTAATTCACCCTCCTCTTAGTAGATAGTTGTGTTCCAACATCAAGCTCCTCCCCTCAATTGATTAAACAACACATTTTTCTTGAGCTAGGTTTATCATTGAATAGGAACAAGGAAGTAACCAGTAGGATTGTTATTATCAAATCTATTTAGGATATTAAGGGTTTACCTTTAGACTTAGGAGACACTCTAAAGGAAGTTCCTCTACTTATCCCAATTGGAGATGTCACTATTGTTTTCTCAGATGAATAACTTGAGATGAACATCACTGATGATAGCCTTCAATCAATGGAAAAAAGAAAACATAATCATATTTTTGGTATGTTAATTCTTTGGGAAACATCCACCTTTGAAAAGTATCACAAAATGGATTAATTCCTCTTGGCTCAAAACATCCAAAACACCAGTTTATTTTTTAGGGCATGGTTTTTATTGTTATTCTATAACTATTACCAGAGGTTCCTGGGTTCACCAAAACATGCTAATTATAGGGATATATTGTATGATTTAGGGATAGATCTTGTGGGAAAGGATAAATAATTATAAAGTATTCATTTTATGCTAATATCTCATATGGTTAGCACATTATTAGGTAATCATATAGATGTCTGCTTGGATAGATACACAATGGCAATACTCAGGGGTAGCTACATGGATGTCATCTTGCAGAGGAAAGATGATCACTAAGAGGTCTTCTAATTATTAGAAGTAGATCATAGATATCTGCCAAAGAATGTTATCATTACATAGAGATATTGTGAAATAATATCCAATATCACAATAATAAGATTGAATTACATAGAAGTCATAAGAATTAATGTTGTAACATATATTGGAACACAAAATATATAACTATAGTAGGGAACATAGAGCCATCATATTAATCACCAATTATTGAATCTTACTTAAAATATTTATACTATTAGGCACTCATTACTCATTCATTCAAGATCCAAAGTCTAGACTCAATCCTTCATGTGTTTATTGGAAACTTAATAAAAATATCCTCATACAATACTACCCAACATTATCCAACCTATTCTACTAAAATCCATAGGAATATATAATCCTAAAAACTATATTGTTGTAACCATGATGTTTGTACTTGGCATCCAGGTATGTTAACCTATATTATATTACTAAATATTCCATTTACATGATCCCAGATGGAAATAAAATATCATCATAATAATCTTGTAGAATAACTTCTAACAAAGAAGAAGCCATGGTCCATGTCCATGTGGCACATTACAATGTGCAATCAATTAGTGTGCACATTCCCCATATAACACTTTCTTAGACTTAAACTTTAATCTCATCTTGAGATAACATTACAAAGAAATTAGTGTGTGTAGAATAAAATATAGGTAGAGTGCACATGAACCACAGATTGCTCAAGGTGTCGTTTGTTGGTTTTCACCCATTGTGTACTACTTAGCTTCCCTTATGGGTTTTTAATTAAGTAGAAATCCAATCTACTACCCTTTCAGGTTTTCAATAGACTAAAAAAACTAGATGGTTTCCCTTATGAGTTTTCAACCAACTTAGCCTTGCGTGTCTATGTGGTCCTAGCAAACAAAAAGTTGATAAGCAAAATTTCAAAATTCCCCAATATAAAAAAAATTGACTGGATGGAGGAAGCATCTATGGAGAAAAGGTTATGATTGGTGGTTGAGAACTTGATGGAATAATATATGAAGTACTAGGAGCAATAGTCATCTTCTGGTGTAGTTTCTACTGAAGTTGACTTGGAGTAATAATGGTGGGTACATCAACTAACAAAGTGATGGTACTATCAAACTCAACCATGTCTATCTTATAGTTCTACCAATCAATCAAGTACTTTTGGAAACTCCTCAAAAATGCTTGTAATGTAATTTGAGCATACATTAGTTGATAAATATCACTATCATTTGTAGAAAGAAGAGTGACTTTAGTAGTAGTCATTTTTCTAGAGATATCCACATGAAGATGGGTGAGCTTCTCAACATGGTATTACACTTGAATTCCTAAAAACTTGTTGCACAACATCTAAGTTTTCCAAGTCTAAAACTGTTACATGAAGGAGTATCAATCTTGCATAAACACTTGAAACACATATACAAACCCAACATAAGTGACATAGGGATCGAGCATTATAGCCTTATATGAACTCATAGTGTTAAACTTAGGTAACACACTATTCCATACCACATCCACTTCTGTTTTCTAGTTGATCAACCGATGGGCCATAGTCATGGCTTGGTTGATCATAGTAGTGAGGTCATCTTGATAAAGCTCTAGGAGTTCACATAAGTTAGTTAAATTCAACTTGATGGTCGGACCTTGCAGCTCAAGATTGGTGACTTGTTGGATGTTCACCCAATCTTGCATAAGTTGGGCCGCTAGTGTTGTAAGTTTTAGGTGATCTAACATAAATCTAGGGCCAATAACTTGGGAGTAGAGGGTGGAAAAAAAATCTTAAATTAAATTAATATTGTAGATGAGCACACTTTATAGATTGGATTTATCCTTCTATAATTGGGACACCTTATTTTCCAAATAAATAATAGTCTATGCAATAGATTCTTGAAATGATAAAGCACTTTCCAACTATTTGGCCAATGAAGGCTTAGAAACATCCAAATATGCTTTAGTGGTAGGTTGAGGCATGTTAGAGATGATAGTGGAGGTACTGGTGGGAAAGCATTGTAAGGAAATGAGGGGAAATGATAAAATGGTGCAATGGGAGGGTACAAAAAGAACATCCATAAGGGCTAAAATCTAGAATCTAGATGTCATAGTTGAATCATGTTTTAGCAAGGCTTGACCTTGGGTTGGGAGGGAATAATAAGAGGAAAAGGTATTAGGTAGATTTACATATGGATATTGTGGAGGACATTTTAGTGCGGCCATAACTTGGTGTGGAGGAGAAGTGTGTGTAGTCATATAAAATGTGAAAATTGGGAACTTGAGTGTGGCTAATGACACCTAACCCATAGGTCCCTCTTGCTTGCTCTCATGACCCTCATAAGCTTATTTTTATTAATTCCCAATAATTTGTATCCTTTCAGGCCTACTCTTAACTCAACTAGATTGCTCTTTCTATGACAAATCAATCCCCCCAAGTCCTATCAGCTATAGAAAATAGTGCCTAACTTGGACTATAGAACTGGTGCCACTAGTGTCCACTTTCGGTGCTCCTATTTAAGTGAATGTTTAGCCCCAAAGATCAGTTCCTTATGGTTACTCATCCTTATTCTTATCATCCTAATGTGAACACATTTAACCAATGACTAATAGATCCCTATAAAATCCCATTCAAAGATCATTTGGAAAGGGTTGACAGTTATCACTAAGAAAGCAAGAATACAAGCAAGACTACTCAAGTAATCTTCCCTATTATCTACATACATCCAAATAATAATATTAAAAGCTTATTCAAATCCTTACACCAGTCTCTAGCCACCTTAAACACAACCAATTTTAGCATTTGCATCTTCATACACACTATTGGACAGAGCACATCAAGTGGGAGAACTACATATGGCTTGATCCCTCTTCAGAGTATTGGTATGTAGGTAGTGTGCCCACACAAGGGGTGTAGATACACATTTAGTGAATATTACACACACTAACCCCACCTCTTTCTCAAATTTTGTCAAACTACAAAGGAGTATAGGGTTTAAATACAAAATATACTCTATAGGGAGTTCCATGAACATCCGATAGTCAAAACTTCATAAGCAAAGTCACATAAACACAACAAACAAAACCCAAAAAGCTCAGGTCTCCTAGAAAATAGTGGCAGAAGTGGAATACAATGCTGGTGCCACTAGTGTCTTATTTCAGTGCTCCTATCCAATCATAGAATGAAGGCCAGATCTTGATTTGTGATAGTGTTCTAATCCTGCATAGTGAATTTTAAACTCTGTCTCAGTTAGTTTCTAGCTAAGTCTTATTTTCTATCCCTTATTACTATTTTTAGAAAGGTTAAAATTGCAATTAGATTTATACAAATTAGTAGCTTAATTATTGAATATTTATTTACTAATTTTACTACTTAGACCCCTTAACAAAAATAGGAATATGACTCTAATGTTCCCAAAATTATTAAATTAGTGTGATATTTTGGAAACATTTGTGTAGTTTTGGTCTCTATAGTTGTCAATGGAGGTTGAGTAGTAACAAGCATAGGTCATAGTGTTACCAATTTTAAGACTTTCATTATCTTTTATGTGCACGTTTTTGAAGTGTTAGGTTGTGTCTTTGTTACCTATGTAACATGTTTGTGATTGACTACATATTTGGCTTATTTCTTTGCTAACTCAACAAAAATGTTCCATTTTTGTACTTCCTCAGCCTCAATGATCTTATTCTGCCATTCCTTAGCTTCTTTAATCTGTGTGGGTTAGTGGTGATGTCTAGTGGCACTTGAACTTATTGTACAGTTAGTTGTGGAACTTCTTCCATAGTTGTTATTATTGGCTCCCTTTGCTTGATAGATTTTTGTAGTACAATTGCTTGTAGTGTCACTTCAATCTACTATTGAGGATATACCTCCAAAGCCTTTTATTTTTCTACTACTTTCCATTGTTCTTTCTTTTCTTTTCTTTATCTACGCTCTGCAGCTCATTGTGCTTCTTATTTCATAGCTTGATTTTATTTAGGAATTTGTGCATCCAATACCACCTCTTTAATATTAGTGAGAGGTTCATCTAATTGAGATGAAGAAGAAATCACAATGGACCTGTGCACTATTTCTCATGACACATGACCCTTTTGGCACTTTGAACTAGGTGAGTCCTCATGAATTGATGGTGTAATCCCCCTAAAGATGTTTTAGCTTCTACGAGCGGTTGTATTTTAGGTGTGACTTCCTCCTCTTATTCCTCGATAGTTTTTTTATATCTTCATAGAGTTTAATACTTGGGATAAAGATTTGTTGGTGGGATCTTGGCAAGATGATCAATCAAATGGGTCTGAGAGGAACCACTAAGTCTACCTTCTACAACAATTTCTTATAATTTTTGGAGTTTGGCTTCCTCACCCACAGTGTTTAGCAATAATAAACTATAGGCAAGGTAGGAATTACACCCATAAATGTTGGCACAGCTTCTTGTATATTTGTACTATACACATTGCTTTTCAAAAGGAAAATTATTTTTATTCTCTCTTATACAGATCATTGACCATGTCTGCAAGCATGGTCTGATAAACTTCTTATTCATTAATTTGAATATTTTTCCACAAACATTCCATAGTGATTTGAGGAACATGGGGATCATCTAACCATGTCTTCTAACTACGAGTATTCCTTCTCAGAGGAGAAGGTGATCTATGACTCATAGGAGATTTAGGCTTTCCTTAGTCCAGTAGAGTATATTTCACCATAGAGGGTTATGCAGTATCTATAGGAATGAGAACATCAAGTAGAATTCTCTATAGTGGAGTCACTCTACATGTAGCCAGAGTTTTCTACTATTCTACTTCTTTCTGTGCCATATGCATATCAATAAATACAGGCAAAGGTGCAAACAAATCCTTTGGGAGCTCATGAATGCAGATAAAAATTCCATCTGAAAGCTTTATAACCACTACATGATGTCCCAAAAATTACATATTAGGGGATGGGTTTATAGAGTCACTAAGCACCGATTTCACAAGTTCAACGCACCTTGCATTGAATGGTTGGATATGTGCGAGATACCCACTTTCTCTATGTTTCAAAATGAGGGTCTGAAATTGCAACATCTGGCTAGTAATCAACATCTAGATGGATTATGCCTTAATACTTCCACTACATGAACATGAGTAACATAACCAAAAATTGATATTGAAAAGGCTATCATACAGACATGATGCCTTTTATAATATTAATTTTAAGCTATGCAACAAGAAGTTTTAGCCAATTAAATTATTCCTCCTTATGAATCATGTGATGAACAATAACGATGACTTCTTTTTTGGTCTCCTTGGTGGATTTTTTTATTTGCCAAAACTATGTAGTAATTCACTTTGCTAGAATGCAAACTACTCCATATGGGATGTCATCCAATGGAATTTATTGATTTCCTTAGGTATAAACATCCTTAATCTCAAGGAGAATTGGTGGGGATTTTGATTTATAAGGCCTAAGAGAGTGTCCTTGTGCCATCATGCCTGTATCCCTTGCCATCATAGATTCATTCACATAGATGGTGATGTTCTCAAACAAATAGATTTTTATTATTGAATATTCCCAATAGGAGTTTTATGATATCACTCAATTGACTAAATGCAAGAAACCAGATTAATTGTTCAACATCAATGTTGCTAAGCCTATGTGGTTGTGTAATTGCCAAGGGTCATGTATCTAGGGTTACTTCATGGATAAATAATTTTACTTCAGTGCGTTTGGTGGAAGGATATGCCTCTGAATCTAAAAATTTAGCTTGGCATATGTTTGCTGCAATCCCAATATCTTATATTTGTGAAACAAAGAGAGTTTTTATGAATTATGGCTATCTGGATGTGGCCATATTGAATACCTATTTTTTGTGGCTAAACTAGGTTGTAGACAAGGAGTACAAAGTTCTGCAATAGACTTGGAGATATGAGCAAAAAATGGATAGAAATCAACTAAGTATGAAAGGGTATATCAATTGAAAAGGCATGCTATATGTAGGTCTTCACATGCCCTTTGCTATCCTTTTGGTTTAGATGCATCAAGTTGTCTCAGAATCCTCATTTGAAAGTATTGGTAACTAAATCTTTGAATTGATGAGTTGGTATGCTTTGTGCAGAGGTGGCATCCTTTTATGATGGCCTAGTGGAATGATGTGGCCTTCTAAATCTTTGAATTAATTATTATTTTTCATGATGTTAACTGGTATGGTGATTTTGGATATATATATATATATATCACATATCTCACATGATTTTTTATTAACAACCATCACTTAGTTGTTAGCTATCATCAAAGATCTATGTTGTACATAACTTTCTCAAACTTAATTATCTCTCAATGCTACCTATTTTAACATTGATGTTTACTCCTTCCTGATAATGAATAGTGTCTCATGTTTTTGGGTTACTTGTGGCAATTTATTGACACCCACTTCTGAGATACACACATAACATAACAAAAACCAAACCCGATCCACACAATATGAATGAAAATGAACCCTACATTAAACTGGTGTGATTTAACACCTATCCTTTCTTGGGCATGTAGATTAGTGGTGGTAAGGTTTGAGCCTACTACTATTCACCTTTCAAGTAAAAATGGTACCTTATAAATCCCTCAGGACCACCATTCCTAATTTAAATAGCTTATGAATAATATAAAGTCCCTTCTAGTAGATGTTCAATTTTTTTGGAAAGCCTAAAAAATAGTTATGATAAAGTAGGACTAGGTGAACTATCTAAAATTCCTTAGTGCACAGATTCTTATTGTGCTCAACAATATATCTATGCTTCTTTACCTCTTGTGTCTAGATTGATCTGTGACAGTCTTCATCCATTTTATTCAGGTCCAATAACTTACTCATTAAATATTCTTGGTCTCCCATATGCATGATGATTGCAATTCTCAAGTTGGGTATAACATACTCTAATGACATTACTACTTCTAAATCATAGACCAATTAAAATGGGGTAAACCTCGAGGCATGTTTGTAATGCATGTGATATGCCCATAAGACTACATGAAGTTTATCTTCCCAGTCATCTTGATCAACATCATAAACCTTCATTAGCATCTTACCTAATACTTTGTTTGTAGCTTCTACTTGAACATTCACCTGAAGGTGATAAACTATAATTTTATTATGTGATATGAAAAATTCATCAGTGAGTGTCTTTATGATTTTATTCAAAAATTGCATACCTATATCACTTACGAATGTGATTGGATACCTAAACCTAGTGGTTATGTTCTCATATAAGAACTTTGTTGTATCCTTTGCACCACAACTGGTTATCATAATAGCTTTGACCCACTTGGTAAAGTAGTTGATCATAGTGATTATATACCATGCATGATTTTCATTTTTTGTAAAAATTGATATGCCTAACAAAATCAACCCCCCATTATTTAAAGGGTTGATGCGTAAGCATTAGCTGAAGTGGAATTTCATCCTGCTAGGTTGGCCTTCCCATCATTTGACAGACCTCACCCTATTATGTGATCATGTACATCTTGAAACAAATAAGGCCAACATAGGCCACTTTGAAAAACTTTTCTTGTAATATCATCTCCAAAAAAGTGACCTCCAGTGATGCCTTGATGTAGTTCCTTAAGTATTTGAGGTCATTCATGCTCATGTGCTACTCTACATAATACTTCATCCTTGCATAAATAGTACAAGAATCCTCTAATAATACTAAATGGGAGGGCCTTACAAATAAACTACTTCTTCTCTCATTCTTTTTAGTGTTAAAATGTATCCTATTCTAAAAATTGTGTGATCTCCTTTAGTTTTTTAGGAATCATAGACACACAGAATAGGTGTGCATTAAGTGATTCATCATGAATTTATTTGAGTTATTCACCATTTTGGAGCTGACTCAAATGATCTAGTCGAACATTATTTCAACCAGGGTTGACATTAATATATAACTAAACTCCTAAGAAATCATTAACCATCAAGATGTGTGACCTCTTTGTAAAAGTTTATTCACTAGGTAGCACAAAGCTTGATTATCAATGAACAACTCAAATGGCATAGCTAACAGGTAATAGAAAAATTTCTATAGTGCAAATATTGTTGCAAGGGATTTTCTCTTTATGGTAGTGTAATTCTTTTTAGATGCAAATAGCTTTCAACTAGAAAAATGAATGGGTTGATCTAGTCCACCTTATCCTAGCTATGCTAACATAATACTAACTACAATCCCAAATGCATTTACATGTACATGGAAGGACTTGCTCCAATATAGGGAAATCAATATCAATATAGTTACCAATATGTACTTTAAATAAATAAACATTGCATGGCATTCATCTATACAGATGAATCACATTTATTTAATAATTTATCTTAAGGGATAGATATTATAGCATACCCATTAATAAACTTTCTATAGTAGCCTATATGTCTAAGGAAAGATCACACCTCTATCTCACTTATGGGTGGTGGCATTCCCAAAATTACAATGATCTTGGCCAGATCTACCAAGATACCCTTGATGCAGACTATATGCCCTAAAAAAGCCCCAAAGGGTGTAAAAAATAAACATTTTTTAAAGTTGAGTTCTATATGTAATGTTCTACATCTTTCTAACATCAATCTTAATTTGGACAAATAATTTCTAAACAATGAAAATATTTCCAATCATCCAAATAGAATTCTAATAAATCATGGATGAAATCTTTAAACACAACCACAATATTCCTTGAGAAAACCACAAGTGTATTTTTCAATCTAAATGACATTACCTTATATGAAAAATAACCCCATTCTATTGGAATGGTTGTCTTGTCTCTATCTTCTTCTATGATTGGGATTTGATGGTATCCACTGAAACTATCAATAAAGGAATACACGTCATGATCTGTGATCACTTCCAGAAATTTATCAGTAAATGATATAGGGAAAGGGTCATTAACATAAGCCTCATTAAAAATACAATAATTATTGTAGAATTTGATCTCACTAGTCTTATTTGGTTAGACAATTGTAAGGCTCACCCAATTGGATTTATCTAAAGGAAAGATAATTCCTACCTCTTACATGCAGTCTAGTTTAACCTTAACCTTTAGCTTCATATTTGGGTTTAAACGGTATGGCCTTATATTAATTGGTTGTGTACAATCCTTCAGTTTAATGTGAATTTCCCCTAGAGATGGGTCCACACCCTTGAATTTTATGAATTTAGTTGGGAAGACATCCTAATAATCCCACAAGAGTTTCAATACTTCGAATATGTATTCCTACGACTAGTAATCACCAATATGTGCTAATTTTGAAATGACCTCTATTTTAATATTCTCAATGTGCTCTTTAAAAGGGTCATGGTAAATATTTCATTCTTCCTCAATAATGAAATCACACAGTAGTCATTTGACTTATCTCTCTAAAATATTAAGATATTTTAACCTTTCTTCTTTGGAATATTTTGTGATTGCACCTAGAAGTATCTCAACTCCCTGTTCTGGTTCAAATAATTCTATGAGGGCCAGGTCATACTTCTTAGATAAATTTATTGTCCAATCATCTTCATCTTGTATTCTATGACATGGTTGGACATATTTTTTTGCCTTGTATTTCTTTGATTTATAGGCCTGTAGGGCTTTATTAAAAATGCAGGTTGCATCTTGGGAGGATGAGGAATCAGTTATTCCATCTAAGTTTTCAATCCTTGCATGGAATAAAAATACATTTAACTTCTCAGATGCCTTATGTCTTTGAGGGTTATCATCTTAAAAAATAAAGGTTGGAATAAAATCAACTTGAACCTATGCCCAACGTCTTATTTTCCTTCTGTGCTCTTAGTGTATATACCAAATAATAGGAAGTGTACCTAGAGTATAGTGGAATATATGTACTAGTACTTTGGGGCAATGACTTCCATAGTCCAGACCTCAATGTACCAATAAATATGAAGCTGAGGGTGATATATTTCATTAGATATTGGCTAATCCTTTTTAACTCCCTCTGGTAACTAGAATCAAGCTAGAAAGATTTTGTAGGCTTTGTCCCATTTCATCTATGCCTTCTAATGTATAGGCACCAGTTCACAACAATCCCATTCAATGCATATGTGAGAGCACTAACTCTATGGTCAATATCAAGCACATATTGTTGGAATTAGAGAATAAACTAGACAACATCCTTGGTGGAAAAATCATGTGGTAGTTAGAATTCTATTGCAAAGACCATGCCTAGAGGTTGTACCTCATGGTCACCCTTCATCTAATTAAGAATTTGAGGGTTAGAATATCCACTTACTGAAGAAGCCCCATCCCAAGGTAGAATGGCTTCTCTTGTTGGTTTTATGTAATCTTAATCTGTTTGACTAGCCTGATATAAAAAATATATGTCTGACTGAGTTGGTGACCTTACGAACATGGAGTGTACATCATCTTCCATTAATGGTGGAATCTTTATATGTGGTAGAATAATCTTGAGAGGTAACTCTTATAAACACAATGATACCTTTGGTAGGCTTATGTAAAGGGAGTCACATTCACTAGCTCGTAGGGCCTATCATTTGTCTTTAGCATTCACCTTTATCCAACTATTCTCTCCATAAACATAAGGGATTCTAGTTATTTAAAAACTAAGTATGCCTTTTGTTCATCCTTATTTAAAGAGATAAATATGATATTATCTCCCTAATGAGCTTCCAACTAGTTCCTTACTGTATTGATGGTCATCTAACCATCATAGACCCACTTTTTACCAATTAGCAGAAGATAGTGCATATAATACATCTTCATGTCTATGACTATGAAGTCACCACACAAGATTAGTTATACGACTTTGATTTTTACGTCCTCTAATCGACCAATTGGTTTGACATGCCCATAATCCATAAGAATTAGTGTTATGGGGCTATAAATTAACATAGGTTGGCCAATAGTGACCCATGTTAACCAAGGGATCATATTGACAGTGCTGCCAAAATCAAACAATAAGTTGCGTACCTCATACCCTGCTATCTCAATGCCCATTCTCAAATCAACATCCCATGGTTTTTGGGTTTTGACATCCCAAATCATCCTATCCACTCATTGTTGGCCCTTCTATGCACACTTTAGTAATTATGGAGAAATTTAGTGATATTTTATGAAATGTCCTCATTCTTCAATGTACGAAGGAGCTTCATAAAATCCATCAAGGTGGTGATAACACCATCCTATCAAATGATGTGCACTATCTACCCATATATTTATACATATGTGGCTGTAAAATCATCTTTAGTGGTTTCCTATTATTGAATTGTTTTCAGAATCTACATTGCTTTAGGCATTAACCCTTCTTTGTGACTAGTTTTGGATACTTATTTGTCTATGATTTCTTGATCCTATGGTCCTATGGTAATTCCAAATGGGATAATCCATGATCTGCATGTTGTTGATGAGTGATGGAAAGTAAGAATGCATCCTCTTGAGGCTATGCATTACCATATTTACATTTATTATAGCCTTGTCCTCTCATTGTTTTACCAACACTAGGAAATCCTTTATATCATGTTGTTTAGAAACCCTATAATAAGCATTATAGGATTGACATTGTAGATTCATAGGAAAAGTCCTTTATACATGGTTGAACTCACCACACAAATAAAATTGAATTGGAGGTCATGGTCCATTTCCTCTACTTCATTATTTTCTTTTTCGATAACCTCTCCTCATTCCTCCCCAGTATCCTCTTCTATTCAATTAGAAACCCTAGTTACCAAACTATTATGGTCCATAGTTCACATAACTCTATTTTGGATTCCACCCTTGTGGTTATTAGGTGCCCCCATATCCATTGTATTGGGCCTAAGTTGGTTGTTGTGCCCTAATAGACTGTGTTGGATACAAAATCATAGGTTTCCAAAAATTTGAATTCTACGTAGGGGTTGTCTAGTTCTAAATAGGTGAATTCCAACTAGGTATATATGTAGGTTGATATATTGGTACCATTAGTTCCCAAGGTGTAGGAGCATGATTAGTACCAGGACTATTTGCTTTAGGTGTGATAATAGCCTATGTTGTAGTATTTGATTTTTGCATAGCCATTGCAAAGACATTTTTGGTGATGTAATCTATCAATTTTTGTGGAGCTTAGAAACTATTCCCATCATGATTATGGGCTTTATAGAAGTTTCATTATAATGTATACGGGTTCCTCATGTACTATTATAGCAGGTGACATTGATATGTTGCATGTCCAATACGTAACATATATCACATAACTCAGTTTTTATTCTCAAATACTCATTCTTACTGTGCCCTTCTTTGCCATACTCTATACACCAAAAATTCTAACCTAGGTCTTTGTGATGCTTCTTGTTGATATTCTAATATTTTATAAGGATTTGTAAGGTGTTTTATATTTGTGAAATAAGATCCAAATATCCTTCATTATCTTTAATCTGCTCCACTCAAATTTTAGTTATCCTTACTTCTGATTTATTAGTGAATTAGATTTGCACAATAACAAGCCTTATCCTTAGTCGTAGTCCCTCTACAAACTAAGTAGCCTTGTCTTTGTCTTCCATAACAAACTCAACTTTGTTCATTACATTTGAGAATCTATGATCATATTCAAAGACAATCTCTTGGCTCCTTGCTAAATTTCCTTAAGAGCTTGTATGGTCTGACTAGAGCATTTATAGACTTTAAAATTTGTGATTAGAATTGTTTTGACTTCTTATAGTATCACTTGGTTGACACCTTTGTGGAATATAAATTCTAATGCTCTACCATCCAACACTCCAATCAAATTGCACTTCATCACCACTTCATTGGTTAATCCATTAGCTTGCCATTTCATAGTGTAGGTGAGTAGGTATTGTTTCAGGTCTCCTAACCCATCATAGGGAGCTAAGTGGGTTAAAACCTAAAATTGAGCTACCATAGTTGGGTTTATTATAGGTATCATAGTTGATTTTGTTACAATTTGTGCCTAGGATGGTTGCAATTTTTGGGGCTTCTATGGGATTTCAGGTGTCTCATGGGTTAGTGGCAGTTGTGATGTATTCTCTGGTTCTTTAGATGTGGTAGTCATAGAGATATCTCTATCATATCCTTCCTTTTATTCTAAAATTTAAAGTTGTTTAATGAAATACTTATCTTGTGAAAGAATGAAGGGGTCTATCTCTATTGATAATAATGATTTATATTCTTCTTCTATTAGGTTGACAAACTTGGGACAAATTCATGATACATGGTCTTCTGTACTTCTAGCATTTTCCTGAGAATTTATTATGGAATTGGTCCTTGACAAGTTCCATCATCTGAAGATGTGTAGGAATTACAATGATTTTGAATAAAATTAGGCTCAAGGGATGTGTGATCCCTTGGGAAATGATCTTTACCTCCAAAGATATATCTCTCAAAACTTGAACCTATATTATGTCTATGATTGTAGGGAAATCCTTCTTTTTCTATATGGAATAACCTTCCTAGAAACTATGAACTTTTAACCATTTGATCTAATTATATATTACTACATTCTTCCTTTGCCTATGCTAGATCCTCATCACTTCCTTGTGTTTTATCCTTACTTTGTCTAGGCTCCTCACTCTATCTCTCCTCACTATGCACTTCTCTTTGTCTTCTCCTCTCATCTAAATCATCAATACTACTACTCCTCCTTCTCCTATTCATAACTCTTTGAAGTGCATTTTTTTAATTCTATCTCCTTTGTTGTCATAACTCCCTTTCTAACTCTAGAGTCTTCTTCTGGTCCTTCTCTTGATTCTCCATTCTAGGCTCGGGTTAAAGCTCTATGTTTTCAACTTTTATTCATTCTCCCTTATGTCTCACACACCCCCATGGCACCCAAAGTGACTACTCCATATGGAATGGAATAGGTACCATCACTTTCTACACAACCATCATTTTAATGAGTATAAGAAGTTGTTACAATAATTTACCTCTTATCCTTGTCATAAATAGATATTTTACCACTTCAAATGCTATGTAGCCTTATACTAAAAATTATATGATATACCCATAAATGGTGGAATCCAACCAATGATCTATCACACAGGTCCAACTAGTGTCTAAGGCCTAAAGTTATTCAATATTCTCCTTAGACCACATAATGTTAGCAATCACATGAGATCTAAAACAATGGTGTTCTAAAGGAGCCAACCAACTATCTAGCAATCTAAGTAGATTTCACCAAAAATATCTCATAAATTTCATTCTAAATGTGTTCCTGCATAATCTATTGTTCAAAAAACCCTATTATTTGATCTTCCATCTGCACAAAATCATTGATTTTTTGATATAGCCAACATTCCACATCTCTTTGACTAGGTAACCACCTTATCATATCCTTAACCAGTGAGTTCCATGCTCACCGCACCATTATTAGCAGAGGTTCCTAGGTTTAGTAAAACATGCTAATTATAGGGATAACTCCTATGATTTAGGGACAAATCTTGTTGGAAAGGCTAAATCATTGAAAAATATTCATTTTACACAAAGATTGCAGATGGTTAACACATTCTTAGGTAATCTTACAGAAGTATACTTGGACAAATACATAATGAAAATACTTAGGGATGACTACATAGATGTTAACTCATAAAATAAAGACGATCACTAAGAGGTCTTCTAACTATTGAAAGTAGATCATAGAGATTTCCCAAGCAATGTTATCATTACATAGAGATATTATGCAATAACATCCAATATCACAATAATCAGATTGTTTTACATAGAAGATAAATCCCTTTTCTTGAGAATTAAGGTTGTAACACATATTGACACACAAAAGATATAGCTATAGTAGAGAACACAGAGCCATCATATTAATCACCAATTATTGAATCTTACTTAAAATATTTATACTATTAAGCACTCATTACACATTCATTCCAGATCCAAAGTCTACACTCAGTCTCTCATGTGTTCATTGGAAACTTAATCAAAAGATCTTCATACAATATTATCCAAAATTATCCAACCCATTCTACTACAATCTATATGAATGTATAATCTTGAAAACTATATTGTTATAACCATGATATCTATACTTGGCATCTAGGGATGTCAACTTGTATTTTGTTACTAAAGATTCCATGTACATGATCCTGACTAGAAATATAGTATCATCATAACAATATTTTAGAATAACCACTAACCAAGAATAATCCATGCTCCTTATCCACATGGCACATTCTTATGTATGATCAGTTAGTGTGTACATTCCCCGACTAATAATAGTTTTGTTTAGAAGAAGATAAAAAGTATATGCGAAGAAACAACCCTTGGTATTTTAAAAGGCAATGAGTGTTGATGATCCATTCAATGAATTCTTTGTCTCTTCATCTATTATTATTTCATCAGTCCCTTTCTAGATTTTCCTCTATAATTTTCCATGGATAATGCAAGATCTAAGTTTAATCCAAAAAATGATCTCTAAAATTAGTAAATTTATCAAAATGGATGATGACTCAATTTTAGCCAATAAAAAATTCCTTAAGGTTTGCATAATGGTTGATATTTCCAAACTCATTCTTCACTCAAGCAAGTTAGTTTCCTTGAAAGGCTCATGGACAAGAATTTTCAACTTTGAAGGGTTGTAATTATGCTAATTTTAGTGCAATCAACTAGGACATTTTTTAGCAAACTGCACTTCTAAGACTCCTTTAGGTTCCATGCCATGTTATTAATTATCTTGGAGTAGAAAAGTGGGCAATCCTAATTTGGATTTAGGAAAAAATTAACAACCTAATTGATTAGATATTTATGTTTCCTCCTCTTTGGCCGGCAACATGGCAAATGTGCTAAACTACAACCAACCTGGGTTTATCAGTCTAATAAACACAACTAATTTAATTATCATGAACTAAAGGTGAAAGGACATGGTAGGATTCATATATTATCTAGGGTTTCAATGAGTAGTCTAGAAGATGTGGAAGATAATATTTTAGCATCCCCAGGATAGATTGGTTTACCTCACCTTGACTGATTTCTCTTTGTTATATCTCCACAAGTGATGGATAGAGTAGATCTATAACTCAAGGAAGTGAATTTTAAGAGTTACTTGAACCCTATTTACCAATTTGAATTTGATTCTAACCTTGTGTAGTCTCTTTTGAATTGTCTATTTAATCAGATGACTCTGAAAAATATGCTAAGAGAGACTAAAAACATTGTTATTGTTAAAGAATATTTTGATATATCCATTTTTCTTCGTCACTCTTTGAAGGAAGGAAATAGCTTGAATCCCTTTAAGGAAACATAGTGGGTTGATAATTCATTTTTAGATTATTCAAATGACAAGAATTTGGTTAAAAATCCTAAGGCATTGACCATTCATCCTACTAGCATTTTGAAGGTATCTAATTGTGGAAAGAAATTTGAGGAAGAAAATTGAAATCAAAGGAGTTGGATGAGGTTCAAGGTGGCACTTAGGAGATTCTTAGCTTCTTTTTGTTTGAGAAGAGTAGGGTGTAAGCCCCTCCACCCTCCCATTAATTTTTTTTTAGGTTTCTTTAATATTCTCTTATAGCACTATTTTTTGGTAGGGGTTTCTCTAAGCGGTTGGATATTTTATTGGAAAGTCCAGAGTGGTTGATTATTTTTTAATTATCAATTGGAATATTCTCTCCTTCTTCAGGCTCCCCCTCTATGTGTTGTATTGGGTTGTTGGTTTTATTTCTTATCTCCCCTTCAACTTCATTTTTTTTATCTACGCTCTCACACCTATTGTACTTGGTCTTCAATTTATTTTATTTATTTCTTTTTTATCATGAAAAGACCCCTCTAACCCTTGTTAACCTATCAATAATAATAATATATAAATATATTACTTTATTGATTACATTATATTTAATATGTTATTATTATGTATATATAATGAATATAAATACTAATATAATTATAAATAAATAATATATTGAAATATAATAATATCTTTATATATTATACTATATAATATAATATATTAATATACATATTATTACATAATAATACTATGATAAAATTAATAAAATTATTATAATATTTATAGAATAATTATAACTATAATATATTTATTCTATTTATATATTATAAATATTATGTTATGTTATTATCATTTATTCTATAATAAATTACAAAATATTATATATATATATATATATATATATATATATATATATTATAATAATATTATTAATATTTTCATATATATGATTATAATACTATATATTATATATTATATACAATAATAATATATTATTATTGAAGGATTTATACAAAAAATGTATATCAACAACATTGAAAGTGTAGAAATAAAGACAAGCAAGAAGTAAAATTCTCTCTCAAGTGCAAACCACAAGTTAAGACAAGATTTTAAAGTGGAAATTCAAACATATATGAGAAAATCCCACGTGATCTATAAGAAGGCTTGTCGCCAAAATATTTACAATTACAACTTTTAGAAACAAGATGAACTCAAGAAGATAGAGAGCTTCAAATTTTTAGTGAGGAAATGAGGAGAGAAATCTCTTTTAATAGAGCAAGAAAAAGAGCAATGGAGCTACAAAGAATCCTATTATTATCTTATAAGCCTCATTTGTGTGTGCTAAGTGGTCTACTCCCTTTGAGAGTGGAGGGAAGTTTGTGCCAACTAGGGAAAGGAGTTACTTGAGAGATTAACTACCAAAACTTAAATAAGAACAAAAAGTTGAGTGACACCTCATAGAACCCAGATTTATGTGAATTTATAATTCACATAAATAAAAATTCCATACATAGAAAACTTAGTATAAATAAATTATCCCAAATAAAGGGTAATACTGACACTCCCCTTTAAATTTTATTTAGGGGTTTACAAATAAATAAGAAGGGAAGAAACATTGCTAACTCTCTCCCTTGATGAGAACTTCCTTCAATCCTAACATAGTATAAAATAATATAAACTTTTCTTTACATAATGGATTAGTGAAGATATAAACCATATTTATTGAGTAGGAAAAAGAGAGATAAAAATTTGATTGTATTCAATAAGTTTGCATCGAAAGTGATGTTGAATCTCAATGTGCTTGGACTTGGCATGGAAAACAAGATTTTTTGTTAAGACAATGACACTTTCATAATCACTAAAATCATAGTATCCAAAGATTGAGGGTGGCCCAAATCTGTAAGACATTTTTGAAGCCAAATAGCTTCGTTCATAGCATGGTTACAAGATTTATACTCAGCTTCCATGGAAGATAAAAATATTTTAGCTTACTTTTTACTATTATAGAAAATTGTGTCAGAACCCAAAGAAAAACAATAACCACTTATAGATCTATGATCATTAGGATCACTAGCCCAATTAGAATCAAAATAACCTACCAAAAAGAAATTGTTATTCAAGGTATACTTGATGCTAAAAGTTAGAGTACATTTAATGTAATGAAGAATTCATTTAGCAACTTTAAAATGAGTAGTTTAATGTTTAGACATAAAATTAGAAACCAATCTAATAGAAAACATAATATTAGGATGAGTATGAGTAAGATAATTCAAACTACCAACTAATTATCTATAGAGATTTGGATCAACATTTTTAGTTTCCATATTGGTAAGCAATTTTACACCAAGTTCACAAGGGGTAGCAACAAGTTTACAATCTAACATATTAAACCTAGATAATAATTCATATGAATATTTAGATAGAGAAATAGAAGTGTGATCATTTTCTTGTCAAACATGAATGCCTAAAAAATAATATAAGAGACCCAAATCAATCGTTTCAAAGGTATTCTTTAAAGCATTTTTAGTGCAAGAAACCATTGAACTATTAATATTAGTTATGATTAAGTCATCAACATACAAAATAATGATAATTACCATATGGAGTGTTTTTAACAAAAATATTAGGATCATTATAACTATGAGTAAATACTTGAGTTATGAAAAATTGATAGATTTTAGAGTACCATTCTCTAGGAGATTGTTTCAAACCATAAATGGCTTTGTTTAACTTGAAAACAAGATCTTCATTGCCTTTCTTAATAAAAATAGGGGGTCGATACATGTAAATTTCTTCATACAACTCATCATTTAATAAAACACTCTTACTATCCATTTTATAAACTGCCAATTCATATGAGCAGCTAAATCTAAAACAAATTTAATTATGGGCATCTTAGTTATGGGTGCAACAATTTCGTTATAGCCAATTCCTTCAATTTGAGAAAAAAATGCTAATAAATAATATATATTTATATTTTTTAACTTGATTATCATAAGTGAACTTAGTTTTAAACAACCATATACAACTTACCAAATGATGTCCTTTGGGGTGAGGATTCCTAAGTGTTCTTAGAAATCAAAGAATTGTATTAATCATGCATTTTTTTCCCTAATGAAGATGAATTTGAGCTTGTTTTAGTGTTGTAAGATCATTAGTATTCACAAGTTTAGACATCAAAGCATAATTACAAAAATTTTGCCTAGTTCTACAAGTATCATTAAGATCTACGTCAATTCTAAAAGTTTCGAGAGTAGTTTTGGCCCACTTAGGCATAACTGTTGGTGGAGAAAGACTAGAAGGATAAGGAATTATAGGAACAAAAAAATAATTATGCATATCATCATTATAAGATCATCACTTGATTCAAAATAAAAATAAACAAAAATTATATCAAGAGAATTATAATTGAAAGCACAATCAAGTACACCATTTTTATCAATTCTAATATCTCTTTTAATTTTAATTTTGTTAGTTTGAGGATCATAAACCATATAAACTTTATATGATTCATCATAGTTAAAAAAGATATAGGTTTTTGCTTTGTAATTTAACTTCTTTCATTTTTAATGGGAATATGAATAAATGCATCACAACTCAAAACATGTAAATTCTTTAGATTAGGTTTTCTACCACTCAAAACTTATTTAGGGTGATATATTTAAAACAAATTTAGTGGGAGTCCTATTAATGAGATATAAAACACAATACAGAACTTCATTTCAAATTTTATAATGTATATTTTTAACATTCAACATGCACCTAACCAAGTCAGTGATAGTCTTATGTTTACGTTCGACAACACCATTTACTCAAGTGTGTAAGAAATATTTTTTTCATTTTTAATACCATATTAATTAAAATATGCAAGAAAAGTATTGTTAAAATATTTAGTGCTATTATTAGTTCATAATATGTTCAAAGAACACCTGGATTGCTTTTCAACCAATGCATGAAACTCAATGAAAGTGTCTAAAACTCGATCTTTAGTTTTTAAGAAGTAAATCCAAACTCATCTAGTGCAATTATCAAACAAATTTAGAGCATATTTTGTACCATTAATAAAAGAAGTTTACATAGGGCCTAATAGATCACTATGAACTAAATGAATCTTCTCATTAGCATGCCAAGATTGATGCTTAGGAAAAAAATCTTTATAAATTTTACTAGTCATACAACCACTACAAATAGAACTAGTGGGAGGAATTTCAAGCAAACCTTGCACCATATTGAATTTATTCATAAGTGAAAAACTTTGGTAATTGATATGTCTTAAAATTTCATGCCATAATTTACCATCAATAGAAACAAGCAAAGCATGAGTAGAGGAAGAAGAGAATCCAATAAACTTGAAAAAGTTATCATTGTCTTAAAAAAAGTAAAAAATACTTCAAAATTTTGGTTGGCAGATTTAACATAACAAATGTCATTAAATAATTATAATTTATAGTCTTATTTGAAAGATTGAGGAATAGAAAGCAGATTCAATTTTAAATCGATAACAAATAAAGCATCATGCAATTCACTATTAGGGATTTTAATAGTGATTATGCCTTCAACATTACAAGAAGCATGATTTTCAAGACTTAAATGATTATTAGAAAGATATGGTTCTAAAGAAGTAAAAAAATTGGTATTAGATTTCATATGTTGAGTAGCATTAGAATCAACAATCAATTCAATAGGAAAAGTACATAAAGCACAAGTAAAAACAGTTCGAGTATTAGACTTTTGTTTATTTTGAGTCTTAGTGTTACTAATGATAGCATTGTCTTTGACCTTAAGACTTCTATTTTTGATGTCACATTTTTATTAAAAAAATGATCTTCATCATGCATTTTTTTATTACAATAATTACATTCTATCTTTTTATTAGGTTTTGAGTTAGATTTTTGATCTTTTTTTTATGATATGTATTATTAGACTTAACATGTTCTTTGTCATTCTTGTGTTGGTTTTTAGAAATAAAAGCATGCTTATTAGTATTAAGACTACCAAATTGAATTAATTTTTTTCTTCTTAACACAAAAAATTACAAAATAAATTAAACATGAACTAAGTAGATAAAGTAATAAAAATGAGTTACAAGTGAACATTTGTAATAAACTGCTGAAAAGGTCTAGGCAAACATTTTTCATGACAATGTGAATTAAATTCAATTCTGAAATTTGAATGATTAAGACAATTAATTGAGAATGTAAAGAGTGAAATTTGATCAGTAAATCATCTATAATTTTGAATTCACTATACTTTAAATCATAAAGTTGATCCTGAACTTGAATTTTCCTAGATTCATTCACATCATAAAAAAATTGAGTCTAAACCAAGTTTTGGATGTAAGAGTACAACCATCAATATACACATACAATTCAGGGGTCATGACCATGCCAATAAATTCTAATACATCTTCATTTTTTGCTTGCCATTTTTCTTGAACATCGGCGGTAGTAGTCTTTTCATCAGGTTTAGGGTCCTTGTTGTCTACTATTTGTATTAAGTGTTTGAATGTGAAGTTGTATATGTGATTTTCATAAATGACAATTGGTGGGCATGAGTTTAGATCTAGACAACAATTTAATCATTATACCTCAAAATATCACCCAATGCTAGAAAGCGAATGTGCAAAAAAATCACTAAGAATTTAGTATGTGTGGAGGAGGGACAAGAAGGCCAAAAAGATGGACTATTTCCAAAGTGCAAAAAACATGACAAGAAAGAAACGAGATTAAATTTTTTTTGAGAATTTCATAAATAATACAATAGTTTTCAAACTATGAAATAGTTAAAATAACTTTTAAAAAAATTCTTAATGAACCACAATCGTGGTGATGAAAAAGATAATCAAAATGGTTTTTGTTCTTTTTGAATAGTTACCAATTTTTGATTAAAAAAATGGTATTACCAATTATAATACTCTAAAACATTTAACTTGTAAATGAACTCCACACCAAAAACACAAATAAAGTTTTTTTTTTGGTGTAAAAAAAAATCTTACAAGAATTTTAAAAAAAAACTTGAATTTTACTTTGATGAAAAAGAATTAAACAAAGTGGAGGTGCTTTTTGATTGAAATAAAATAATTGAAAAAGTGATCTTATACACTTTAAAACTAGTTTGAAGAGATAAAAAAACATGAAGCTCTCTTGATTTTGTATTTTTAATTAATGGAAGGAATTTAACTGGACACAAAAAAAACTTTACTAAGGAAAGGAGAAGCACACAAATATTTTTTTATTTTTGTTTTTGCCAGTGAAGAAATGAAGAATGTGTTATACTATGATTAAGGTAGATCTTTAAATTAAAATAAAGAACTATGAATAAAGCATGCACTTATTACACTTATAAGATATAACTCAAAGAATTATAGTTATGATGCATTAAAAACTTGAAATGCCTGCTAGAGAAATTAAAGGGCACAACTCCTAAAAAAAAGTATACTAGAATAAAAAAGAATTAAAATGCAAGAGTAGGCAAAATGTTTAGCACAATGAGCAGGTGTCAGAAAGAAATAAAAAAGCAAAATAAAACATGAATTGTAGTAAGAGACCAATTTATTGAGCTATGAACTAGTTGAATGTAATGCTTTAGCAAAAGATTGAAATGCGTGGACATAAGGATGTTAATAGAAACTGTATAGTCTTGATAAGGAGGGTGATATAATAGTAAAGGTACTGATCAACAACATAATACAAATGGATTGAGTGAAGAAAAAGACCAAACATTTGATAGTTAAAAAGAAAAATGCCTTGAAGATAAAAAGACCAGGCAAAAAATCAAATGAAAAAAAGAGAAATTCATTGCATTAAGACTCAGGTCAATAAAAAAAGAGCAAAATAGAAAGACAAACTAGTTGAGCACATGATATGAATATATTTGAACAATATAAAATAATTATCTACACTGTTTAATGTAGATAAAGAAACAACGAAAAAATAGAAAATAATTTGTTCTTAGGATTTTGATAATTGCTGAAAGAACACAAAATATAAAACTCAGACTGAAATAAACAGAGAGTAGAAAATATGTTAAAATTTTTTGATGATATTTTGTATAAAACTATGAGCAAAAAGGGATAAGAACCTTCTTAGAGAGCCTCTCAAAACTAGGTGTATGTGGTAGAAAATGTTCCCTATGAGCAACTTGCAACAACTTTTCAGTAATTAAAAATTCAAGTAAAAAAAAAAGGTTATAAAGAGATATAGATTTGAAAGGAGTCCAAGGGTAGAGCCCTTATAAAAAAATTCAAAAAAAAAAAAAAAATCTGCAAAACTCCAAAACCAATGTTAATAAGATAAGCCTAGCTCTAAAACATTGAAGAATTTATACCAAAAATGTTTATCAATAACATTTAAAGTGTATAAATAAAGACGAGCAAGAAGCAAAATTACCTCTTAAGGTGCAAACCGCAAGTTGAGACAAGATTTTAAAGTGGAAAATTGAACATATCAAAGAAAAATCTATGTGAACTATAAGAAGGTTTGTCACCAAAATCTCCACAATTGCAAATTTTAGAAGCAAGAGAATTCAAGAAGAAGAGAGAGAAATTCAAGTTTATAGTGAGGAGATGAGGAGAGAAAGACTATTTTACTAGAGCAAGAAGAAGAGAAAGGGAGTTACACAGAATCTCATTATTATTTTACAAGCCTCCTTTGTGTGTGCCAAGTGGCTTGTTCTCTTAGAGAGTGGAGGGAAGTATGTGCCAAGTGGGGCAAGGAGTTATTTGTGAGTGTAACTTCCAAAACCTAAAGAGGAACAAAGAGGTGAGTGACACCTCATTGAATCCAGATTGATGTGAATTTATAATTCACATAAATAAAAATTTCACACACATAAAAGAAATTTAGGATAAATAAATTATCTCAAATAAAGGTTAATACTAACAATTATTATGTATTTATATTGCATATAAATATTAATATAATTATAAATAAATAATATATTATAATATATTGTATATTGTATATAAAAATAGTATATATTATCCCCATTAATCAATTGATCATGAGTTTGAAGGTAATGAGACATGCTGAAAAATGGAATGATTACTTCCCCCTTTAAGAATGTTTAAATTAAACATTGTGGGATTGCAAGGGGAAATCTAGGTGCCTCAGGTGCATGTTGTGTTGTTTATGATTGTTTTGGCTCATTAATTAGGGATGTTTTGATGAAACTTGTGGAGGGGACCAAAAATGACATAAAATCATATGCCCTAGTGTTGGGACTTGATCAACTGGTGTAATGTCATATCAATCAAGTAGTGATTAAGGAAGATTCAATGGTTTTTATTCAAGCTCTAAATATTAGAAAGGAATTGTCTTGGAATATTGAGAACATTATTAACTTGGCCCTGGATATTTTAGATGATTATAGTGCTTAAGAAGCTAATCATTACTTCTATGAAACAAATTCAATATTATTTGGCCATGCCAACAAAGGCATATCATAGATTAATGATGTAATTATTGATAATAACTGGGATGCATGGGTGGATGAAGGATAAAATCCCATTACATAACTAGGGTTTGTTTGTGGTGGCCATGTGCATTATGGTAAGTTATCTATAGTGGTGATCATTATTTAGGCAAGCCTCACTTCCCCATTTGAGCTAAAATTTATACTCTCCCACATTACATAATGGGGAAGTGACAGTCGACATTTATTCTTGCTTGTGGTAGTAGGTCTCATTATCTACATTAGGAAGCACTTGTGTTTATGGCATGGTAGAGGGTGAAAGGATGGAAATAATGATGTTGGTGGCATTGAGCAAGCCTCTTTTATGTGTAAAGGTGACCAAGAGGGAGAAGGATTATGAGGGGAAGTTGATGGATGGTCGTCTAAATAAGGTGTTCATCATTTAGCCTAGGAGAGTCGTATAGGTGATTAAGGATATTATAGGTTGGTGTTTATATAATTAGTTGTAGGTGAAGATGAATTAACTAATTGATTTAATTTTTGTGGGAAATATGATCATAGCATTGAAGGACAAGGATTTAACACTAGTAATCATAGTTAATATTATATACCTAGGCTTTAGACGGGGACTAGAAATTATGGTTGAGGAATTCTCACTCAGAGAACAATGATCCTTAATTTTTAATGTGTAAGAGGGACAAGGGCATGTTACCCTATGACCTTTAATGGAATTTTAGGATAGATTTTACAACCTGGTAGAGCATATTGAACTCATGTATAATTGTCTCAAAAATCCAAGGCTAGTGGGTAAGCTACTACCACTACTAGATTTGAATGCTTTAAGGATGCTGATGGCATTGATGGTGGTTATATTAAGTGCAAGGAAGTCATCTAGGAGGGTATCGATGGTAAATATACTAGTTTATCTCTATAACACACACACTCCCATTCCAAAAACCTCCACTTAGGTGATGGGGGTGGGGGACCTCTCATAAGGTGGAAGGTGGCCTTAGTACACATAAGGGCTTGCCTATAAAGTGTCATTGTTGCATATATTTTTGAGGAGTGTTTAGGTTGAAACATATGGGAATACCTCATTTGAGTAGGAGGAAAAAGGTGATGTGAAATTTTGGTGGCTTGGCTAGAGGTATTTTGGTGTCAATGTCAGATTGATTGAGTGGTAAAGGTGGTCAGAGGATGAAGTGGTGGTTACCAACTGGGTGATGGAGAAGGGTGGTAGCAACTAGTTCGGTGGTGGCTCCCTTGTGATAGATGGAGGTGGCAGTTCATAGGATGTTATTGGGTGGTTGGGTTCTTGACTAGTTACACGTTAATTTTTGGTGGCTTAGGTTAGTTTGCCTATGGGTTTTTTTTGGTTGACTCTCCCTTTGGGGTGTGTTTCTTTTTGTTGTTTGGCCAATTTATGAGCATTTGTTTATATTAATTTTTCAGTTGTTATATTTTATTTCTTTAATTAATAAATGGGTGAGGGACCCTCCAACCCTCAATCATCTATAAAAATAAATAAATAGTATATATTATAAAATAAAAATATATATTATTAGTATATAATATAATATAATATAATATGTATTATAATTTTTTTGATAGATATTCATTTTTTACCAGAGTAAAGAACTGGTCTGGGACATAATTAGGGGCCTAGATCTTCAAATGATCATCTACCACATATACCATATATACCAATAATGACAATAACCATCTTGAGAACACCCACAATGGCCACCACTGGCCTTAATAATAACTAATGACCATTAATAGTCTTGAGAATATAAACCATGGCCATAACTGGCCTCATATGCATTTCCAAAGATTTGAACCTAGGTGGGGCTTGAAACAACCAAACCACTTAAACAACTCACCCACATCTCATTGGCATATATATTATAATTATCATCATTATTATAATATAATATTTTATATATGGGTAAAAGTGGGGTTTTGAAAGGGTCCAAACTATTTTATAAAAAAGATCAATAGATAAAACAATAACAATCTAAGAAACAAGAATAATAGTTAAAAATGGGCTATACTGTATCCTAGGTGATACTGAAAACATAATTTTTAAGAGGAACTCTACTAACATGTAGTATATTTATTAATGTTTCATTAAGATATTTATGATCCCTTTCTACTTGAATCATTTTCTCTTTTAATTTGGTCACCTCATTCTTGATTTCAAAAAACTTCATGTTAGTTTTCATAGATATTTGTTAAAAGGAATATTTATCTAAGCTTTGGGTTGATCACCATTGAGTTGTTGGTGAAACATATTAATCCTAGTCCTCAACATCTCATTTTATGTCATAAATGATTTTAATACCCTCTTTTGGTTATGACAATCATTATCTGGAATACCAATCACGTTATGTAAATTTTCATAAAACCTTCTTCTCCCTTATCCCTAAAATTCTTATCCTTTTTTATTTGTTTTTCATATATTTGATTTTTTATTTTTTTGATATTTTTAAAAATTAAACTAACCTATTAACCCATAAATGGGAGGACCATAGTGTGTGCTTAGATCATAGATTTGGAGAGTGACTTTCCATGGATGAAAATTGCTACATGTGGATGTATCTAAATCTGAAAAGGCATCAAGTGTTGTAGTGTGATTATCCTAATCTCTACTTATAGAATATGTTGTTACATGTGTAATTTTAGAAGGTGAAACACTTGGTGAATTTTGTTGTGAAATAGGAGAAGGTCATCTTGCATGTGTTTATTATGGATTATGTTGAATTGTCTAAGAATTTTCCTTAGGATGCAGTATAGATGCATATTATTTTTAACTATTTGTAACTCTTTGATAGGTGGCTTGTTGCTTAGGAGGGTGTGCCCCTTTCCTTTGAAATTACTATATATAAATAATATATATAGTTTTTACAATTGACTATGTACTATGCTCTTGAGTAAATAACATAACCAATTATGGTGTTAGTGTGAATTTTTATTGACTGTAGAGTTTGCTCATATTGAATGCCTTGAACTGTGACCACTTCATTATAATGTATGTAATTGAGGCATCTATACACTGTATATGGTAATGCATATAGTTTCTATATCCAAGGGCATCCTAATAACATATTAAAAATCTATATGCTTGGTAAGATTAGTAATGGAGTTGTCAATATTACTAAACCAACTAGTAGAGGTAGCATTATATGCCCAAGGGTATTCTGTGTATGTCCACCAAATTATTTGACTATTTTGATGTAGCTTGTAAATATTTCCTTGTGTATCCAAAAATATAAAGGAGTGTCATTATACATGCATTTTCACTTGACCCATTATCGATCATGACACTATGTATAATTGAACTATCTGAGAATCGTAGAATGAGTTGAAAACCTTAATGGAAATAATTTTTTCATCATACTTATTGTCATTTATAACTTCATTTTGATACCAATTTTTTTTGTTTTGTATTGTTAGAAATAGTCACACTTGTATTGGTTATCTTTGATATTTTTGGTTGATATTGTTAATGTGCATTTGATATCTTTGAAGTGTGTATTATATGTTCATATCTTTGAACTAAATCTTGGTAATTTTTCTTTGGTACCCATGTTCATGTAAGGCAAGATGTAACTACATCGTGTACCATAACATCTTTCATTCTTGTTTTATTACTTTGAAATGTGATAATTCCTTTATCTACAAGTTATGTAATCTTTTTCAAAATGCATAATAGTGATTATATTGATGTCAATTAATCCCATGATAAGTGAAAATTTTCCTTTCCCTTTGTGAACTCATGCTTATGATGAGGATGATAGTAATTAAGAGGTAGAGTGATTAACTTATCATCCAATAATGTATGTATAATATCTTGTGGTTGGTCTTTGGATCTATCAAATTGAAATGGTTGCTTATTATGTAAAGTAAGTTTATTTAATTATCTAGTAATTTGCAAACTTATTTTCCCCCTTTATTGAGTACCTTAACTTGCTCTACCTTGATTTTAGTTATTTCCATTGATTCATCCATCCTATGAGATATTGAAATTGGATTTTCTTTTAGGCATTAAATATGATTCCATTCTTTTATTGGTAAATTACTTCTTGTGTGAAGACAACCTTATTTCATTTGAATTAGTAGCTTTATATGTTACAAAATTTAGATTATAATAATATTTGAACATGCCCATATATGATTCCTCAAAATAAGTATAATTTTTATGCATGGCTCTTTCTTTGAGTGAAGATAAAAAATCCCTACTGAATATGAAATGATTTTCCAAATATAAGGCTTGATAAGTTAAAGAATGTAAAGTAGTTTTAAATTATAAGATGTTATATGCAATAATCTCATCATGACCCTATTGAAAACCTTGTAAATGTTCCAATGTTAACTTAGGTATCATGTGCTTGTGATAATATTATAATACTAATGTATCTTCTAACTATTTATAGTTAGGTAAGGAGCCAGTAGGTAAACTCTAAGATTAGCAAAAATCATATCTTTTGAGACTTCTATGGAAATATTTTAGTATAATATATCCATCATTTCCCCATTCTCCAAAATAAAGTATATATTTCATTAGATGAATACGAATATTTTGACAACCATCGAATAAGGGTAGTATAGGCATAATGAAATATTTTGTATACGGATGCTCATATGAAAATCATGTATGGGGTTTTCCTAAGAAAAATTTAACTTTGATATTTTAACAACATGATCTAGTTTCTAAAGTGACATCAAGTACTTAATTTTGGAGGTTACCAATAGCATGCATCATGGATACAATATAACTAGTAGGAATATAAGTGGTTTGGAAGGTCTCACTTATGGGTTGTAATTGATCACCCATTTTAGACATTGATATAAGATCATGAAAAATGTCATGGCATGGTCAAGGATCATCAAAAGATTGAGAATATTTGATTAGTTTATCACTTTCAATTTGTGTAAAAGCCTCACATTGTTATTCATTAGATTCTTGTGACTTAGGGGTAGAGCAAGAGTTATCATAATGAGTACTATGATGATAATTTCATTCTATGGGTATAGGAATATTAACTTGAGATTATTTACAAAGAATGTCATTATCCATGTTTTGTACATCTAAAGCAATAATGTGAACTTTTTTTTTCAAGTCAAATTCATTTACATCTTTTGATAATTCAAGAGAATGAGAAAGAGTATCATTTATAAAATTATATTTTACTTTTAGGGAGGAGAGAGATTATCATAATCTTGTATGTCATTGTCCATCTCTAAAGGAGATTATTGAATATAATGTGGATGTATATCATCTATATTTTGTAGAGAGAGAAGGATTAACACATTTATTTGCATCTTTTGCATTATCTATGCAAGGGTGATGCATTTGTAACTTGAATTGATTAATGTGATGCCATGTAATAACAAATTTAAAAGGTACACTAACTATTATTTTTTCACATGTTTATCCTTGTGAGAGATTAAGAAAGAGAAGATATTTATTATTAGTTTTATAATTTATGGAAATAAGATTATAAAGAAGGAATATATGAAATAGATTTTTAAGATTTAGAATCAATATGCTCATTTTCCTCTTCGCTATATTCTTCACTATTGTATAACTCATCCATGTTTTCATAATCCTGGGCATATGTATCACAATCAGTCTCTTCATTAATATAAGAGGCATTAGAAATTGTACAAGTGTTATCATTAGTCCATTCATTTTATTTTTCTCTTGGGAAAATGCATAACTTTATATTAATTATAATTAAAATACATGCCATATTTGCCTCAACAATCCAAAGTAAAAAGAGAGAAAATAAATAAAATGTACAAAAACTCAAACCCATATAGGGGAGGAGCAAAACCATAAATAAAAATTCTAAGCACACAAAAGTCCGTAGTCAGACTAAAAGGTAGGAAAAATATCAAAATAGGAAGGACCAAGATAATAACAAAATAAGGGAAACAAGACAAAAAATAGGGCATAGTCAGGGAGTGATATGCCCAAGAAAGAGGACATCTACAAAGTGGGCCAATCCCCCCATAGAAAAGAGGTGAGAATAATTATACGAGAAGGAGTTATGTGCCCAACTCACCAAAAATGGAAAGAAAAGGATCCTATGAACAAAGCAAAGTGCCTAACTCTGTCGCTCACCCCATAAAGTGAAAATAATATGAGACTAGCATATCAAGAAATTAACCATCAACCTATACTAAGAATGTATATCTCAATGTGGACTTATTCTTATAGAAATTATAGGGAAAGTATTTGAAGATAAAAAATTTCATTGAACTCATTTTTGATCCAAAGTTTAGTTTCTAAGCCCATCCCCTCTTTAGAAAGGATATCAACTCCTCTATTTAATTCCCTATAGATGTGCCTGAAAGAGATGACTTCAAAGGTAAGATACATTTGATAAGCAGAATTTAAAATGGGTAGTAATCTAAGTTTTTCTATTTTGGATTCCCCCTTAAGCAAGCTGAGAACAACCAATGAGTTACAAAAAATCTACAAAGATGCCATACTACTCTTTCTTGTGAGTCTTAGGAGAAGCTTCAAATCCAACAATTCCAAAAAATTATTAGTTTCAAATCCCAACCCTACCTTAAAATATTAGTAGTGATTGGAGTTTAGATATATGATTTCACCAATGACACATATTGTAAGAGCACCTTAACAAGCATCATCAAAGTAGCCTCAAACAACATATTAATCAATAGGAGGATGAAAAAGACAACATTGTTTTTGAATTCTTGACATGATTTTGAATTTCCCAAAAATGAGTTGAATTTAATAGAGACATTGAAATGTTGGAATGTTTTTTCCTTGAAATATTGAAACATTCTTCGCAATCTAAATACCCCAAGATATAATCAGAGGTAATGCTTTGTAGTGTTTTACTTCAGATCTCTTAATTTAGTTCTCAAAACATTCAATAACCATGTGACCCTACCAAATATATTTCACCCCAATATAAGTTTTCATCTCAACCCAAATCTTGACAGAATATGGACAAGTGACAAGGATATGGATCATGGTTTCCAAAAAAAGAAAGCATGGTTGCATCTCCTTGACCCATGCCAATTCCTTATTTGAATAAATTCCCATGTGAGAGTATTATTATGTAAGTTAAGACAAATAATATTTTGGTTTTATGAGGTGTCTTTATCTTCCATATTTTCTTCCACCACCATTGTCTCTCATTAGGAACCGCATTGAGGAAATTAGATTGATAACCAAGGTGCATAGAGTATTCCCCCAGTTTAGGGTTCAAAGACCACACCAAATCATCATAATAAATATAAATTATGATATGAATCCATTTTAATCATTGAACATATGCATCCCATCTCATCTAATGCAGATGGTAACACAACCAATCTCACACTTTGCATTTGTATCAAGATGTTCTTCTTTGATAATGTTTCACTAGTTCATCCTTCATACAATGGTTCTAAGGTTCACTTGATTGTATTATGGTTTATAGTTTATTTATAATGCTTATAATGGTCTCATTAAAACTCTTTGTCCATGGTAAACACTATCCATCACTCCTCTGTTAACGAACATAACTTTTCCTACTTTTTACCCAGTCCTTATAGCCTTTTTTAAGGCATTCCTTGCTAGTACGGATTTGTACAAAGGAAATTGAATAATATATTCCCATATTATAGTACCCTCTATCAAGATTCAAGTTCTCATGAATTTATAAGACCCAAATTTTATTTTAGACTATTCTTTAATCTCCTTCTAGGTCATTGTTAGGCCTAATTAGGCTTTTTTACCCCTATACACATAGAGACCTCTCCCATTGTACTATCATGTATGGAATAAAATTAAAACAATAAAAATATATTGAAAAACATTGACACCTATCCAATGAAAAAATTTGAGGAACTTTTAATGGTTAGAATGTCTTAAAAAGGGACTTTAGTTCTCAAACCCTATAATAGGGTTTACTCCCTCTATATGCACTTGACAACACTCAAAATGCATTTTTGCTCTTCCAATGCACTATCAAGCCACTATTATCATTGAATTAAGACTGTATGAACTTTATAAAACTATTCCAAACACTATTTTTTCATACTATTTCCTCTTATCAACATTTTTGTGACATTTTTAGCCTCATTGTGAACACAGTTACAGTCTGCAAACCCAAGAAGGGTCAATGTAAGGTTTCAGGATTCCCAATGGGTTTCAAACAATTTTAAAGTTTATTTAGGTCTGTTTTCACCTATTAAACCTTTTTAAATCATTTGATAAACCCCATAACACATTATTTCATGTTTTTCTACACCATTTTGTGGTGGTTATGTGTACAAAAATAGGTTTGTGTAACCTAGGAAGCATTCCTCATTTACTCTAGACTTAGTTTAGGTTTTCACACTTTATTTTTGATTTAAAAATGTTTAATTATTCCTATTACTCCTTCACTCATTCATATAACCTCTCTTTGAGCCTCTATCCAGTTTTGAGCAGAATTTAGACACAAATGTGTATGATTACACAATCTATTCAAGGTCTGAGTATCTTATTTATACATCATACTTCAAAATTATTTGAGTTCATAATATTAATTTCAAAAACATTAAAACATAAATTACTATTATTCTTTGCACTATAAATAGTCCCACAATAGATCCTTCTCACATGGAATGCATATACAATATTTCTTATCACAGAATCCAATGTTATAATAGAGTTAATAAAGTAAGGATACTCTTTCAAATTATAGAATCAACGCATTATCTTCATTAATAAAAAAAATTTAAAAACAATCACATTATCGTTCTCAAGTAAATAATTGAAATCCATAAGTTTTCAAAGGTTATTCCTTCTTCAATATTCAAAATTCTTTAACTAATACTTACATAACAGAGCCTGTGGGAAGAGTTATCTATTTCTTGAGTTTCCTCTTTTCTTTATTCAAAATCCTCTACCATTCCTTCTCTCCCATTGCTCCTCTTCCTCTTATGAATCACTAATCAAAACAATTACTTATTACAAAAGACTCCAACTATCACAACTACCTTTTGAGCCTTCCAACGTAGTAAGGAAAGACACATCATTTGTGTGTTTAGGTGTAGTTAGGACTTGAAATAAAATAAATTATAAAAAGTATAAAAAAACCTTAAAACCCCCTAACTCCAAGGCCACAAGGTTGTAACATCTTGACCTTTCACAACATCAAAACACTTGAGAAACAATACAAGATTATTCAAATATTTGAATGGACCATTTAGGCAGGAAAATGACTAAGTGGACCAAATTCAAATTTGATAACAATCTAACACCTCAAAATGTTTCTTATAGACTGCCTATGACATTAAAAACCTACTAAAGACTCCAAACATGTAAAACAAACTAATATGTATAATGGGGTAGTGATTCTCCTACATCATACTACCGAGGAGTAAATGAAAACTTTCCTTAAAAGTTATAAATGATAGGGAATTCATGTTATTCACAACTTATTTATCTTCAAAGTCATCTCCTCCTAGATCCCAAGTTCTATTTGAGACACTTAGGCCTTATTGATGCTTTCCTAACTTTATAATGGTTCCTCTTTGATTTATCTCTCTATTGCTTTATATCTTGATTTCTCCTTTGAGTTCATCTTATAACACATTGATATCCCACTTGATCATCTTCAACACTTAGTTATTATTCTAAAACCAACCTACACATGAAACACATAATTTAATGAAAATAATCTCCTGTTTATCTTATTAGCAACCACTCTCTTGCTATTGCATGCTTGGTTTTGCTGCTTGTGGGAGTATTGTTGTGTGTTTCTACTTATATTATTCAAAACTCTCAACCTTTTAACCATCATTTTCCACTTATTGTTTTTTTTTAGTTTTTACCTGATCAATGACTTCTCTTTGCATAGCCAACTCTCTTAGCATGCCAACTTTCTCAACAAAGTAGTTTAAATTCTCCTTGTTTTGTATGAATGACAAGTGATTTGATAAACTTGTAAACAATCCTACCACATGCTCATATAAGAGTAACTCACCTTGCTGGTTTTAATGTAGCAATGTATTTTTTCTTTCATTCAACTCTTTATAAGGTTTTTCAACTACTACCTCATCTTCTTCCATTGCTTGGGAAACTTGTACTACTCTCTCTCCACTTTGGATCTTGCTACCCTCTATGAGAACTTATTTTAGCACTTCTTATTATTAATTTGTCAATTCCTCTATGACCTTATAGTTTTTTTAAGATTTATTATCTCTTACTTTATGAAGGCAATAAACTTTTTCCTCCTCTTTTCAATAAGTGGTCTTATAGGCCATGGTATCTTCTTTCTCATTATCAACCCATTCCATGGGATTTTTATTTTATCTATCATGAAGTTCATCAGGGATACTTGATAAACTTGTAAAAAATCCTACCACATGCTCATATAAGAGTAACTCACCTTGCTGGTTTGAATGTAGCAATTTATTTTTGCTTGCATTCAACTCTTTAAAAGGCTTTTCAACTACTACCTCATCTTCTTCCATTGCTTGGGAAACTTGTACTACTCTCTCTCCACTTTTGATCTTGCTACCCTCTATGAGAACTTATTTTATCACTTCTTATTATTAATTTGTCAATTCCTCTATGACCTTATAGTTTTTTTAAGATTTATTCTCTCTTACTTTATTAAGGCAATCAACTTTTTCCTCCTCTTTTCAATAAGTGGTCTTATAGGCCATGGTATCTTCTTTCTCATTATCAACCCATTCCATGGGATTTTTATTTTATCTATCATGAAGTTCATCAGGGATACTTGATAAACTTGTAAAAAATCCTACCACATGCTCATATAAGAGTAACTCACCTTGCTGGTTTGAATGTAGCAATTTATTTTTGCTTGCATTCAACTCTTTAAAAGGCTTTTCAACTAGTACCTCATCTTCTTCCATTGCTTGGGAAACTTGTAATACTCTCTCTCCACTTTGGATCTTGCTACCCTCTATGAGAACTTATTTTATCACTTCTTATTATTAATTTGTCAATTCCTCTATGACCTTATAGTTTTTTTAAGATTTATTCTCTCTTACTTTATTAAGGCAATCAACTTTTTCCTCCTCTTTTCAATAAGTGGTCTTATAGGCCATGGTATCTTCTTTCTCATTATCAACCCATTCCATGGGATTTTTATTTTATCTATCATGAAGTTCATCAGGGATACATGTTGCTTTATCTAATTCATCTCTCTTTGGAAGTATTTATATTATTTCTTCCTTCTCAACTCGCTTTCCCTTTGCTTTCTCAGTTTACCCTTTATTTTAGGCAATTCTCTAATCACTCTCTTTACTATATATACTCTTTTAAGCAATTCTATTTCACCTTGCTCCATCCCTTATCCAATCTCTCTCCTTGGATCAAATTATTTGAGAAATAACTTTGATCTCTCCTTTTGAGATTATTTAGCTCCTTAACTCTTCTTAAGCCTCTCTTGGCTTTCAAACTACTTGACCAACTTCTTTCAATCACCTGCAATTCTAATTAGCAACTCATAACAATCTTTATGAAACCTTTTAACACATTATAAAAATTATATTCATGAAAAATAATATATAAATTTTCAAAAAATATAACATACCTTCTCCACATAATCTTTCATATCTGATACCAAATGATGCATAAGGTAACACAAGCAATCTCACACTTTACCTTGTTTCAAGATGTTCTTCTCTAACAATGTTTCACTCATTCATTTTTCATGCAATGTTTCACTTAATTGTATTATGGTTTATAGTTTCTTGATCATGCTTATAAGGGTCTCATTATACATCTTTATCCATGGGAAACACTATGCATCACTCCTCTCTTAACCTACACAACTCTACATGTTTTCTACCCAGTCTTTGTATCCTTTTTTTAAGGCATTTATTGCTAGTACGAACATGTATAAAAGAAATTGAGGAATATATTACCATATTCTAGTACCCTATGTAAATATTCAGCTTCTAATGAATTTACAAGACCCAACTCTACTTTTAGACCACTCTTTAATCTCCTTCTAGGTCACTATTAGGCCTAATTAGGCTTATTTTACCCCTACACACACAAAACTCTCCCATTGTAATAGCATGTACATAATTAAATTAAAAAAATAAAAATATATTTAAAAACATTGAAACATATACAATGAAAAAAAATTATGAACTTTTAATGATTGGAATGTCTTAAAAGGGACATTAGTTCTCAAACCCTAGAACAAGGTTTACTCCCTCTGTATGCATCTGAGAACACTCAAAATGACTTTTTTCTCTTCTAATTCACTGTCAAGCCAATGTGATCATTGGATTAAGGTTTTAATAACTTTATAAAACTATTCCAAACACTAGTTTGCCATACTCTTTCCTTTGTGCAACATGTTTGTGACATTTTTAGTGTCATTGTGAACACAGTTACAGTCTGCAAACCTAAGAAGGATCAATATAAGGTTTCAGGCTTCCAAATGGTTTTAAATTTTTTTTTAAAGTTTATTTAGGTTTTTTATCACCTATTACACCTTTTTCAATCATTTTATAAACCCCAAAACACCTATATTCACGTTTTTATACACCATTTTGTGGTGACTATGTGTATAAAAATAGGTTTGTGTAACCTAAGAAGCATTCCTTGTTTACTCCAAACTTAGTTTAGGTTTTCACACTTTATTTTTCTTTCATATTTTTTTACTTAGTCCTCTTACTCCTTTACTCAATCATATAACCTCTCTTTGAGCGTCTATCTAGTTTTGAGCACAATTTAGACACAACTGTGTATGATTACATAGTCTATTCAAGGTTTGAGTATCTTCTTTATACATCATAATTCAAAATGATATGAGTTCATACTGGAGATGTCACAAACATAGAAACACTAATTACTATTATTCTCTATGTTCTAAATAGTCCCATAATATATCCTCATCACATGGAATGCATATACAATATTTTTTGTCACAGAATCCAATAGTATAATAGAGTTAAGAAAGTAAGGATACTCTTTAAAATTATATAATAAATGCATTATCTTCAGTCATCAAAATAACTTAAAAACACTCACATTATCATTCTCAAGTAAAGCATTGAACTCCACAAGTTTCCAAATGTTCTTCCTTCTTCAATATTCAAAATTGTTTAACTAATACTTACATTATAGAGCCTATGGGTAGAGTTATCTATTTATTGAGTTTACTTATTTCCTTATTCAAACTCCTTTATCATTCCTTATCTCCCATTGCTCCTTTTCCTTCGATGACTCTCTAATCAAAACAACTACTTATTCCAAAAGACTCCAACTACCCTAACTACCTTTTGGGCCTTCCAACATAGTAAGGAAAGACACATCATTTGTGTGTTTAGGTGTAGTTAAGATTTGACATAACATAACTTATAACAAGTATAAAAATAACCTTAAACACACTAAAATCCTAAGACATAAGGTCATAACATCTTGACCTTTCACAACATCAAAACACTTGAGAAATAATACAAGATTATTCAAATATTTGAATGGACCATTTAGGTAAAAAAATGCCTAGGTGGATCAAATTCAAATTTGATAACACTCTAACACCTCAAAATGTTTCCTACAGATCTCCTATGACCTTAAAAACCTACTAAAGACTCAAAACATGTAAATTAGACTAATATGTATAATGGGTTAATGATGCTCCTACATCATCATCCCAACCTCCCCTTCAATGCCCAACATATGATCACTTTTACATACTTGTATCCATTGATTAGTGAGATTTAGATCTTCCACCTGATTTTAAAAAGTGATACCAACCCTTCCAATATCACCATAAAATCCATGGGTAGTTGTTAATCTGTACCACAACCAATCCATGGGTCAAGCCCCACTCTAAATTTTGTTCCAAATCCCACCTTCCATTTAAGCCATTTTATAATGATAGGGAAGGATTGATGTAATATCTCCATGTAATATATGCATTGTGACAAGTTTTGTTGAGGATGTGAATCCACTCTTCCATAGATAGTCATTCAATATACTTTTGAATAATGATTTGATTCCATAATCTATCCTTAGTGAAAAGCCTCCAAATACTTTTGGTAGCAAGTACCACACCAAAATTATGTATATATTTTGTTCCCCAATCCCCAATGTCCTTAGGAGTAGAAATGGTTTTCCATTTGATAAGGGAAGTGCCAACCTTCTCTTTTCTACCCATCCAAAGAAATCTAAAGCTTTGTTTACTGACTTTTCTAGAACTCCTTTGGGGATATGGGATAAAGTAATATGGCAGACCAAAATAGTCTCCAAAACATATTTGATTAGTGTAAGTCTACCTCTAATAGAGAACCAACGATTACACCAATAATAAATACACTTATCCACCTTATTGATAAATCAATTCTAGTCATTCTTCATGTAGTCATTTGGTTTCAGTAGGAACCCCAAATACATTAGGCCAAACTAGAGATCCATTTAATAAAAAGGAAATATATCAGATATCCAATAAATCTGATGATCCCCTAATCCATTGCAAGAGATGTTGGAATTTTTTAGATTAATAATCATGCCCGTAGCCAAACTAAAGAGATCTAACAAATCCTTAATTATAGTGATGTCCTTATGAGAACCATAAAAAAATAATAGTACATCATCCAAAAATAATAGGTGTATGATATATATGTACCTACTAACCTTAATCCCCCTAAGATATCCCCATATTTTTACCTTGAGTCAACTCAACCATTTAACAATAGTAGAAAGAGTAAAGGGGAGAGTGGACAACCCTATTTAAGCCCACGTAAAGGTCTAAAATGGGTTGAGGTTGATCCATTAATGAGAATGGTAAAAGAGACAAAAGAAAGATAACCCATAATCTAGTTAACCATTTGGATTTGAAACCCAATATTGATCAAAATTAATCTCAAATAAAGCCAATTTAATCTATCAAAGGCTTTATAGAAGTCCAATTTTAGAACAATCATCGATAATTTCTTTATTTTGATGAAATGAAATATTTATTTTGAAACCCCTATAACATCATGTATATGTCACCCATGTAAGAAACCATATTTATCCTTTGAGATGGAGGTAGATAGTAGTCCTTTGATCTAGATGGAAATGATTTTAGCAATGGTTCTATAAATACAGTTACACAAGGAGATAGGCCTAAAGTCATCAAATGAGTCTAGAGTGTCCTTTTGGGAAATAATGGCAATGAAGGTGGAGTTGAGAGACATACGTATATTACCCATATGTTAGGTCTCCTCAATGACCCTAATTAGGTCCTCCCCAATCAAATTAAAAAAAACACTAAAAAATTCAATGGACCAACCATCTGGCCCTAGGCTCTTGTCTTTTTGAAAGGTAGCCAGTGCCAATAATAACCTCCTTGTAAATAATAGACTTTAGCCTCTCATTATTAGTATTAGTTCCAAAACTAAGAAAGACGGTAGATATTTTTATAATTTTTTTAATGCTCACATGAGTTGGCTCTTGATATAACTAATGAAAGTGAGAAACACCAATCTCAGCTATTTCATGGAAATTTCACATAATAGATCCATATGGTTTGGGTACTTCCCATATAGTTTTCTTGATTTTATAGTTCCTAGAAAAGTTTTGGAAGTATTTATTATTTTCATCACCATTTTCCAACCAAAATGCCCTACTTTTGAGTCTCCGCTATGCTTCAATATTTGTTAGTTGTTGTTGCAACTTCAATTCCAAAAATTTTAGCCTATTTTTGGATAACTCATCGAGTTTATATTCAAAATCATGATCATATATAATAGCTATCTAATTTTTCAACAATGAGATTTCCTTTTCAACTTGATGACATTTCTTGACAGTCCAAGTTGTAGCCCCCTATTGTACTCTTTTAAGGTTTGTATAAAATTGTAGGCTAGCTGACTCTAATGATTGAGGATAAAAATGACCCACTATTAATCGATTAAAATATTGAATTAATGTTCCTTCAGCCAATTAAAATTTAATTTAAATGGGCTCAGAGGCTTTTTGTCCCCTTTTTTAATCTCCATTAGAATTGGTAAATGATCAAAATCACCATTAATAGCAATCCAAGATCTAATGTTTTAAGAGCTCATAAATAGTTGATGTTAGACGAGGAATCTATCAAGTCACTTAGCCACATTATGAATCTCAATTATCATGTTTCTCTAAGTAGGAGCCAATTTAATAGGTTTCAAGTCCACCAAGTTTGAATCTATAATTTTTTTAATAAGTAATTAGCCAATGGATCCATTCTTGTAGCTTCCACCCACACCTCCATTTGCTTGGTGGTGAAATTTAGGTCTCCCCCAACAATAAGATTAGCTATTTTCAGAAAGTTTTGGTTAAAAAAATCATTCTAATATGAAAGTATCTCCTCATAGGGGTTGTAGATATTTAAGACAAAAATATTTTCCAATCTCCATAGAGTGAATTTACAGCCCAATGCTAGAGAGAACAAAAAAATAATTTTCCAACCTTAAGGAGTTAGTCCTCTAACCTGAAATCAACCCATCGACACTGCCATTGGAATTGGAATCTAAAGAAGACTAGCTCTTTAATTTTTTTGATAATACTTCAGTGACTTTACTTCCTTCTCCCTTGGTCCCCTGTATCAAAATTATATCCAATTTATGCAAATGAATCAGGCACTTCAAGGTAGTTTTTTTGGAGGGACTACCAAACCCTCTAATATTAAGGGATAAAAGAAGCATACCAACTATTTATCAGGGTTATCCATGCTCCAAGGGCCTTTATAATAGTTTTTTAAACCTTGTTTAACTTCACAAACTATTGTATTTATAGCCTAGGTGATCTTAGATGGACATCCTAGCCATGTACGTGAGGAAATAAGGCCCTTGAGAATCCCAAATTTACATTCAATATTTATATTGGATTTAACATCTGTATGACATCTCAAAAGTTAACACGATTGGATTGAGGTGGAGAGGGACTCAACTAGGATTGAATCAGAATAAATCCTCTTATGATGATATTTATTTGTTATCTTGATCTTTTAAGAAGACTAATCAATAATAGAATTTTCCCCTGAGACTTTTTATGGAATCTATGGCTCACCCATTTGATATGTAATTGACTTAATAAGTTTAATATCAATCAATAATCATTCCTACTATAAATGAGACTTTGGGCTCTTCTCAAAAAACTCTAAAGACATAACATCAATCCCCACCATAGTTATAGTCAATGGCCTAATAATAAAGTCCTAAAAAAGAGAGAATTCAATAATAATGAGATTGAATAACATTGCATCCAAATGTGCATCCTTTGATGACTTGTCTAAACCCATGACCAAAGAGTGTGAGCCACTCTAAATCATTGATATTTACTCACCTATATGATATTTATTTAAACATCTCTCAGTAGGTTTTTGAGCACTCAAGAGGTTATCATATACCCCATTAGATAGATAAATATCCTTGTTATTAAAATGTTGTGGAAATTCCATGGACCCCTCATAGCTAGCATATTTATCATGTTCTGATGAAAAATGTGTATACTACTTGTTTCAGTAATATTTGGGAGAGAAACCATGTGAACAGTCATTTGGTAGGTGTACATAATCATGACATCTAACACACCTAAAAAACACACCCACATAATCAAGTGTTTGATTATGTATCCAGGAGCCAAATTCAAGAATAATATTATCCTCTAAACTATTCAAAAAATTAATGTCAACCAAGATATTGGCCACCATTCTAGAGGATTATTTGATATATTTGTTATCCACCTCAAATAAAGTTATAATGTTATCCCCAATGTCATTAAAACTTCTTGATTAAAAAATTCCAATTGCAGACCCAATAATTTTACCCAAACTAGTTGTGTCAAGGATTTCTCCACCTGAGGATCAAAAACTAGTGCCCACCTCTAAATAGTAAGTGGTGATGTCCCCCAAAACCATATTTGTGTAAATATGAGAGTAACATCTTCTATGGAGTTGAAGACAAAGTCCAACCAACCTCTGACTAAGATGTGGGATATGGGAGAGTACCCTAGAATGAGTCTCCAATATTGGTTAATCAAGTTGTCTAAATTATAAGGTGATTTTCTCCTCCTGAGGAAACACTTTGTTAGAATAGTATTTTTTGTCTTAATAACTTGATCCCTTTTTATATCTTCTTTAATAACCAGTTAGATTGGTTCCCCCTAAATTTAATGCACCTTCTTCCTTTCTTGCTTGAAGACTTTAGTGGAACATCTGGATTTTTTTCCAACATAAGGGGATGTTAAGAGGGCCCATCATTGGGAATAATTTGAGGTTGTTGGTGCAAAACCCATTCTAAACTTATTGAACCTCAAATAATGTATGTTTAAAAACCAAATTGCTCAAGTTCCTATGTAAACACATCACCTTTATCCAAGGAGAATATTGTAGGAAGACTTCAAGCAGTGGAACCCCCCTGTAGATCCTATGGTCCAAGGAAATTTAGATGATATAAGTATAGAAGAGTAGTTCATTTGATGAGTTTGATTCTTACTTCCTAAATAACTAGTATAGGAAATAATTCTTAGTGCATTCCCCTAGTCAGTCAAACTGTTGGCTCCAATTCCACCCTCTAAGTCACTCAGGAGTGTATTAGGAACCTAAAGATGTATGACATCCACCCTCATACCTTTTAATGAGTTAAATACAATCATTGAGGATAAATAATTTTTCCAAATATTTTTAGAGAAGATGATCCTATAAGCAAGGGGATCTTCTAAATAGTCCACAAGTTCAAACATAAGTTTATAGCCTTAGATTTTTTAACTACCATAAGTAGACTGATGTAATTGAAGAAAGCCAATATTACTAACAATAAAAGTCAACCAGCCCCAACCCCAATCCTAATATTTACCCTTGGATCTAATCACCACCAAGTGTTGCCAAACCCTCTAGTTATAGTTGATTATATGAAGACATCTGGAATAGTCTTTATGGTCTTCCACTGATATCCGCTACCCCCAAAATCAAATAGACTTAAATATGATCTCACTGACCCACTCTTAATCTCCTTAGCTAAAAAAACTAACACTCTCACTTTAAAGTTAACCTTTAGCATCCCAAATTAATTCACTTTGATAATTTGTCATGAATAAATCAATAAATGTCTATATCATAATCCAAGCAAATGTAATCAATGAGAGAAATAAGGTCTAAAATGGATGGGAGTGGTTTAGCCAAAATAGTGTGTGGTTCATGGTGGCAATTTATCATGCATTTCGTAAGACACTAATAATACATAAAGTCTTTTAGCCAGTGCACAATCCCCTACTAGCTACACATATTTCTTACCCTCCATAAATTTCATGTGGTATTTAATTTTTCAATAAGGTTTATGTATCATTATCGCCACCCAACATCAACATTGCTTAATTATGGTTACAAGTCGTAACCACATCATCAATTATTCATCTAGTTTGACATCATGTGTTCATCTAATGTGTAATTATCTATGAGATATCTCAAAACACTTTACATTCAGGGTCTCCTAAAGATAACCTTCATGCCCTAATATCCCTTAATTATGTATAACTATGTTGTGACCAACACTCCCCTAGTCTATTTGTTTTCATAAGTGTAAAGAGAAACATTGATAAAGAAGACTAAATCTAAAAGATGAACACCATTTATATTTAATACTTATAATCCAATTTATATTTGATAACCCATAATATGGCAAATATGAAAAGTACCAAGCTTATTACTAGCAAACAATCAATTATACTATCAAAGAAAGAAATGGCATACAGTGTAACTAATCAAGGTGTGTTTGGTTTGTAGGCTCTCAGATATACTAATTCAAGTCATAAATAGTGAACACACTATAAAGGATTCTACTATTCTCATGTCTTCACTATCTAGTCTCTTGGGTATGTTGAGAGTAACTTCCTAGGGCTAACCACTTACCAGTGCACTATAAGAACAAATGGTCAAAGGCTCCCTATGGCTGAAAAATAGAATGTAGGAATTTTTGATATACCATAAGGTACGTGGAAAATGAAATATGTATATATTTTTATCTAATGGCTTGAGTATTGGGTCAGTACTCACACCATGACTTAGGAACAACTGAATACCGCTTTGCCCAAAACTATAACTCCTATGAGTTTTGAAACTAGAGGAACATAATTTCTAGGAAACAAATAAAAAAAGAAATTAAAAACTAATGACATGCAAATATTTTTGTATAAGGAAATGATAATTTTAATCCCCAAGATCAAATAAAAATCCTATCGCAGTTCTTAATCAAATCCAATAAAGGATAAAAATTCTCTCTAGTTTATGGAAATAAAAAATCCATCTGAAACTCTAGAACAAAAATTGACAAAGAAAATAATGTTCAAAAGAAAAATGTATGGGTTCACCAATATGTGTTACCCTATTTTTTATTAAAAAAAACACATTTTATTTTTACTTATATGCATAAAACTAGAGGTTATCAAAATGCTAAATATATATAATAATCAACTATTCTAATTTTAATAAATTACTAACTATAGAAAATTGCTATTTTTGGAAAATACTAAAAAGAGATATACTTAGATTGCACACAAATTTATGTTGTCTATTTTTAATATATAAAAGTAAAAATATTAAATAAGAGGTGATTATGCAATATTAGAAGCATGAACAAGATCAAAAACATAATTTGAATAGGTCCACTAGAATTAGATTGTAGTGCAATGCACTCGAGTTCGTTGTCTACAAACTTGTCATAGTTGACCTTGACAAATGACAGATAGGGAAAGATAGAAAAATAAAAATTATGGAAATGATAAATTAGAGGTAGATGTCAATTATTATTTTAGACATGATTGTTATAAATGGAAAATAGAGCAGTGCACTAGGTCCATTGACCGCGGACTTGTCCCAGTTGACTATGTGTCAAAATTGATTGTTGCACCTATTGTGCCTATGTTTATTGAGTGGTATAGTATATCGTAACTATATTTTTTCCACACATAGATAATTTTTTTGCTTATCTTGTCTTTAAAACCCTTAGGGAACTTTGATATCTTAAAAACTTGCAAGAAAATATGGTAGTGTAATGGGTTGAGCTAACCTAAATCACCCCCTTGATGATTAACCACTGCCTATGTATCCAATAATCCAAGGAAGGAAATCAATCATATGTAGTTCTCCCACCTAGATTGATTTTAAAATTGTGCTCCTTTGACTATATTTATGTAGTTAAAATATGGATTTGATATTTGACAATGATAGCTCTTGAATTGATGTAGAAGGCTCTTGAATTGGCTTATGGATACTCCTTGTGAATAAGCTTGAATTTGGAAGATATAAAGAAGATTTTACAAGTGTGAAAAAGTGTAAAATATTAAACCAAGTGAATATAAAGTGGGGATAATGAGTGGTTCTTAACATGTATTAATAGGTGAACCTTTTAATGATTTCCTTTAGTCGAGCTTATGAAACTATAAGAAGACCCAAAATAATGTTTTTAATTTTAGAAACTAGCTAATTTTGGTGTAGAACATGATTGTTTTAAGTGTACAAGAGTGCAATGGATTGTAGTTCACCTAGTACAAACATGCCCAAAAGTATCAAGGATATTTATCCTGAACTATGGAAAGTCTAAAGATGATTTTAGACAAGTTGAGAATCTAGTATTCAAAGTTATGTGTAGTAGTGACAATAAAAAAAGGGCCAAGCCTGCATATAGATAAATACATTAAAGAAATGGAAAATAAGAGTCATGTATTTTCATGTAAATCATGTGGGTTAGAGTGTGTCAAGAATTAGCATTTTCAATTACCTTTTACCAAATTTATGTGTCTACAAAAGCTATTCCCTCCCTTTTTTAGAATCTTTTGCATATGATGAGAGATCACCAATTGTGGGGAATTTACATGTAACTCGCCCAATTCAAATTTCCTAACCTCTTAAAGGAAAATGCATGAATAACTCTTGTAAATTCAGCTCAATTATTCACAAGGTTGTTAGCCATTGGACTCCCAACATGATGTTTTATCTACTCATAGGAATAAAAAACATAAGGTTACCCATTCAATATTATCCCATGGAGAGTTTCATATTTTGGAATTTCCTATAACAACTAACTATGCCACCATCTAAAATCATGACTTGAAACTTTCGAGTTGGATAGAAAAAATAGTTCACGTGTACAACCAATTTATTTTCAATGAAGTTGTGAGTATTATTCAATTCAATCAACATCATCACATTCTATTTATTAAAAATCCCACTACCTTGAGGATTTGTGGAGTGCTAATGGCTGAAAGTGAATGGAAAAAGTTGGTTGGGTTACTTTTGATTCCTTGTCTGGCTCATCATCAACCTCCCATGTTACTTCTTCATTAACACCTTTAATGTATAATAATTTCTTTTCCACAATTTATGCCCTTGAATTTACTTTCTCTCATAATTAGAACATAACTCTTTCACCCTCTTCTCTATAATTTATTATGGAGTTATTATGGTAGACTAAGGGAATGATTATGTTGGTGTGCTCATATCTCTTATACTTGTGAATGACTAGTGTTGTATTCTCTAATCTATGTGCCATAAAAATATCCTCAGATATATAAATTATATTAGACATGAAAACCTCATGTTGGATGTGATCCTTTTGATTTCAAAGGAATAAATAATTAAAATTTTAATCTATGATTATTTCCACTCATAAAGATAGATTCTAAAATGATGGAATATAATCGCCAATAAATCTTATTTGGTGTAGTTTTGATAACTAGTTTAATATCCTCATTTTAGCCTCCTAAAATAAGTGTGTTGAGCACCATTGCAATTAAAATGTTTAGTTTTTAAGTTGAGCTTACTTGTATTTGATGAGTTTTAGCGGATTCAACATTTAATGCTTTCATTTATTTTCAATTATTTATATTCGGCTATGCAATTATAGTAGTTTTTATTTTAATATTTTATGTTCTAATATTATTGATCTTGTGTGCATGTTATAGGTGGTACATATAATGGAGATGAGTTAGGCATAATAGTAAAGGACTCTAACAAGTAGAAGTTACACCATTATACATGTATTTTTAGGTATATGAGAATGAGAGAGAGTATTTTTCCCACCTCTTGTTGATTATTGTTTTGTATTGTGTTAGATTCACACTATGTATATCTTATTTGATGCATTATTGTTGCCTTATACTAGGATGGTTATAGATTAGTTTTGATCAATGGTTTTGGAAAAAAATTCCATGTGTGCTTATGAGAAGTAGAACTGAATGCTAATGTGACTTCCTAGTGTATGATTTTTCAAAGAGAACCAATTTATGTTGGACTTAATTTGTGTCTTTGGCAAGAAAGTGAAGAAAGAGTGAAGTGTGGCATTGAAACTTAAACATTGGGATAATACTTAGTGAAAATATAATTATATTGTTTATATGCACCTTATTATATTTAAAGCACTTTTTAGTGGGCACTTATGAACTTTTAATGTCTATGCAATTTATAACATCAATGAACTTATAGTGATAGGTGCATGTAAGGATTATGGGACCAAAAAATGATCATAAGAAATGACTTAGTATAATATTTGATTATTTAAATCTTTCTAAAGTTTGAAATGATTAAAAAGTTATAACCCATGTAGGTCATTCCCCAAAAGGAGGTAGAGATAACATAGTAGAAAGAAGAAAATGAAAATATTGAAAAAGGATAAGAAAGGATTGGAGCTCTAGCTACCTGGATTGTGGAGAGAATGTAGAGCTAGGGTGTAAATTTTATAAATTTAATCTTCCTCTTCACCCATGAGTTTGATATTGTTCAAAGGAGTAAATTGTATAAATATGCCATGATTATTTAAAGGATTTAGAAAGATTGAAAGAAAACCACTCAACAGGTAAGATCAAGGAGAAAGGCAAAGAATATTTGGGCACTATTTTTGGAGAATTTTGGGCATATAATTAGGCTTTGAGGTGAGTAGCACGTTTTGTTTTCCTGAATTTTCTTCTCATTTTTTGCACTTGTATGATGTTTTTTGTAGATAGGAAATTTGGTGGCACAATGAATTTTTTGTCTTTGGCATGGAGAATCGGGTGGTGGGACAATGGGATGGGTGCTCATATAGGGAATTTAGTGCCATTTTTTTTATCCCTTTCCATCATTTATCTCTCTTTTAATGGTTCTCACTACCAACCTATTATGCTAGTAGCCTTACTTTTTTCTCTATTGGTTGATTTTTACAAATTCATAGTTATTTTGTTTTGGTAATGAGGTTTTTGTAATGAAAATATTAGTTGTAACCTTATCCAACAATTAATACTTATAGATAGGATTGGTTATTTTAAATTATCATATGTCATAGATTGATATAGGGAAAATAAATGGCGTATAACCCTCTGATGGTTGCCATTGATGTTGGGTGGGAAAACCCTGGACCATTATGAGCTCATTGTGTTTCTATGTTTGTTTATTATTTCTATAACCTTATTGCATATTTTTTGAAACCCTAATTTGTGTAATGCATGGTGGGAAAAAAATACATATAAATCTCTCTCTCATTGCTTTCATACACTTCTATAGCATTGTCCTTATGCTTGGGATATTTCTACATGTCTAAGCTGATGGTTAGGGGAGGTAAGGGTTACCAATTGAAAGCTGATCTTACACATTCCAATTTTCATTCAACAAGTATGTGGTGAAGAGGATGGCTTAAGGAGTTAGTTATCTTTAGTTGTGGTGTATTTATTTGTTTTTTTTTTCATATCTCTTGATTGAAGTGAATATTTTCATCAAGATATTTGTTATATTATCTCATAACAACATGTATAATTTATTAGATCATTAGCTTTGTGAGCACAATTTTCTAAGTGGTAACAATATGGCTATTGTATCTTGAATTGAGCATAAATATAGGAAAATACAACCCTATTATTTGGATTTCTACAATTACTATGTTGTACTTTTTGACTCCATAAATGCAAGTAATTTTATATTACAAAAGACTTATGAGTTATAATGGTTAAAATCACTAATATTAAATTGTAGTAATTTTTAATTCTATGCAATAAATGTTTACTAAATATTAAATGCTAGTTGTGATTGATTTTTTATATGTTGTATCAAAATATTAATTTGACCTAGTGCTCAAATACTTATGAATATTATGATGGGGCATTACAACCCTATTATACCTTCACCATGCATACCATTTGGATGTATGACTATATTTATACATTTTAAATTATTGTGAGAAATTTTTTGGATTGAAGCTTAGCTCAGTGTTGTTGTTATTGTTTAAAATATATATGCCTGATTGTACTTTGAGCAGTGTGGATTGTATTTCATTATCCATGCTTAGAATTTTACATGTATTATGAATGGAAAAAGTTGGAATGTATTTATAGAAGAGGTTAGATGTTAGTACCATATACTCCTTACATTTGATTTTATTTAACCTTGAAATGAAATGTTAACCCCTATTTTGCCATGACTATGTAAACTCAGATTACATGACTGAGTTAGGGGTTCTATTAAGGATTCTGATTAGTTATATAATTTGATGGAAAATTTATTAACTAGTATACATTAGATGATTACAATAGTATAACTAGAAATGGAAACTATAGATAGAACTATGATCAATGGTATAGGCACTTCATTTGGGTCCATGTTGACTGTACTAATTGTTTATGGTATTAAAAACATGATATGGCCTATCTCTGATTGAAAACTTAGAATTATTAGAAATGTAATATAAGCAATATTGTTACTTGAACATGGTAATTTATTTTAAGGTTTTGATGCTAGTATTTATTAATACTATGATCTTTTGATTATAGGAATAATTTTATTATATAAGTGTACACTCTTATTGACCTTGTTTTGGAGGTAGAGCATAGACGTGTGAGTTTTGATTCAAGTGGTATTTGGTTATGTCTATATTTCATTGTTTAAACATATGAAAACTACATCTCTACATTCAAAATGATGGGATAAAAGTATAAATAATAGTAATAGGTTTCTTGTTATTCTCTTTTGGTTTGAAAATACTTAAAATGTTCATTTACTTTAACTATCACAGTCAAACTAAGGTGTAAGAGGATACATCTTAGTTCCATGTTAATGAGTGGCATATGAATGTTATCATTATTATCTCTATGCTCATGTGCCAATATGATGTCTATAATGTGTTAAAAAGTGTATATGTTATGTTATGAACTTTAGAATTGAAAGTAGTTTTGTTATGATTCTCTTGCTAGTTCTATTAAGGCATAGATTCTATGGTTTGGATCAACGTGATGTTTATAGGACTACATGAGATCTTGAAATATTACTAGGCATGTGAAATATAAATACATTGTGAAATTTTTATTCTTACCATTGAATGCATCCATTTAAGTATTATCATTTAATTTTGTTAATAGATTTGAATTAAGATGTAAATATTAAACTCAAACATACAAACATGTTGATGATGATAATACTTGTATGGTTGCTATGATGTGAAATTATGGTTTGGATTTTTTCCTTAATTAGGATTGCATACTATTTGATTGATCTAATCTCTTTAGTAACCCAATATAAACCTGAGTATGTAATATTTATGAAATTTTCTTTAACATACCAATTACAATGGTGATGGATAACTGAATACCATTTTTCTTGTGTTTTATTCACTTATCAAGCATAAGGATAGAAGGTTAAGTATGATGTGATCTAGGTATATATAGTGGAATACACTTAGTAATTATTCCTAGATGCATGAATTAGAACTACATTACTCTGCCCTAGCATAATTCTATGTTTTGATTCACTAGATATTAATATTGAATAAAATCAGGATCTAAGCATGATTAGAGCTTAATACATTAAAAATAAACTTCTAAAAGGTTATGTAAAATAGATTATTTTAGAATGATAGTTTTGATTTTTTTTTCCTTATATGGTGTATTGGAATGAGAAAACTAGTAGATTTTTACTGTGTTGATGATATTGAATTCCTTAAATTATTGTTATAATTAATTAATGAATTGCTAACATGCTATCTAATTTATTTCCAATTAAGCATGTTGAACTATAAATTAAATTAGATATTGGTAAAGTATCACCATTGAAGATTATCATTTAGTTGAATATAAAGAATTGGAATAAGTTCATTTTAAAATCAAACTTGAGAGAACTTTGGGTAAGTAATGGTATATCAATATGATCAAGAAGGGACTCTATTTTCCTTGAGGGATTAATTATCATAACCCTACCTAGAATTATAATGTTTATGAGACATTGACTTGATGTTTCAATGATTGAATATGGGATTAGTAAAGATTTTGTGTTGAACTTTAACTTTTGTACTAGATGTTCTGAGAACTTTGTCATGATAAATCCAAGTTAAGTGAAATGTACAAGTGTTGTAAAGGTATTATTGAAAACCCTTAAACACATTTATAGTGATTGAAAAAATGTGTGTAAAACCTAATATATTTAGCTATACAAATAAATTAGGTTTAGTATTTAGAAGATATGAATTGGTATTAGAGCATAAGTTTATACCATAAGAAACTATGGGTAATTGATTATCCTAAATCTAGCTTGTATATCTCAAGATGGTGAGAACAAAAATTATAAGAGGTGAGCATGGGAACAACCCTACAAAAGGAAATGGGTTTTGAAGGACAAAAAATAGAAACAAATGTAGGAATTAACCTCTCCTATAAATGAAAATGTCAATAAAGAAGGAAATGCCAATGTCAATGGAATTGATAATGTCAATGTTGATGCTAATGACCAGACAATAGTTATCGCCTAAGGGTTAGACAAGAATTCAAAAATAGTAAGAATAAAAAACAATAGTCTAAGATATTTATTTCTCATGATAGTAGGAAATATAAGACACATGATTATAAGAAGAGTTTTGGGAAAAACATCAACAATTTAGGTAAAATTTAAAACTAGAATAAAGGAGGCTCGAAACCTCAAAGTTTCCCAAGGCCTAATATTTTTTTTTTAAATCAGCTATAACCATATCACTATGGTCCAAAAACACATGCTAATTCAATGCATTTACCTCTACAAGGAGAAATCTAATGTTGGGATTGTGGTGATAATCACTACAGGAAGGATTGTACCTAGTTACAACACAATCAACTAACAAACCATAGGGTTTTACATCTATTGACAATCAAAATGTTTATTATCAGTACACACCAATTGAGACCCAAGGTATAATTTTTGGTTTCTCTTTTGATATTTCAATTAATTTTGGAGCAATAAATAGTTTTATTTATCCTTTAATTTATGGTAAATGTAAAGTTAAACCTACTAGAATAAGAGGAATATGGGAGGCATATTTTTTCATGGGAAAAATAATTCCTATTTCAAAAAAATTAGAGCAAGCTAAACTTGATTTGGGAGTCTTTGGAACCAAGATAAATTTGTATGTAAAACCATTAAGTTCCTATGATCTGATCCTTGGCATGGATTGGTTGAAATAACATCAAGCTTGAATTGATTATTTCATTAATATAGTGCAATGCTTAGATGATCTAGGACACATGTTGGAAATTTAAGGAATCCTAAGACTCATTTCCCATAAAAATTTTCCAGCCTTGCAGTTGAAGAATGTAATTCATAAAGGATGCAAGATCTATTACATAAAAGTGAAGGATATCACTAAGTAAATACAACCTAAATTGAGAGAACTTATTATCTCATAATAATTTAAGTCTATATATCCCAATGAAATTTCAAGATTACCATTAGTAAGGGAGTTCAATTTATCGATCAAAATTGTGCTCAAATTTATACTTGCATCAAATGTGCCATATAAAATGAATGTGGTAGACCTACAAGAGTTTGAGATAAAATTAAAAGAATTCATGAGAAAAGGGTTGATCAGACCAAGTGTTTTTCCTTGGGGTGATCCTATTGTCTTCCTAAAGAATAAGTATGGAATACTAAGACTTTGTATTGACTATAGAATGTTGAGTAAAGTCACAATAAAAAAACATCTATATTTTACTTAGGATTGATGACCTTTTTTATCAAATGAGAGGCGTTGCATTATTTTCCAAAATAAACCTTCATTCAGGGTGTCATAAACTCTAAATCAAGGGAAAAGATGTGCATAATAAAATGTTTTGAACTTGGTATGGTCACTATGAATTCACTATCATGCCTTTTGACTTGACCAATGCACTAACAAGATTCATGAAATTAATTAATAGTGTGTTTAGATATTTATTGGATCAATCTGTACTAGTACTCCTTTATAATATTGTTTTTACATGATGAATGCATAAAAATATGAACATCACCTTCACTTAGTCCTACAAAGGATAAGGAATCATAAGCTTTATGGTAATATTTGTAAATATTTTTTATATCAAAATAAGATCCATTACTTAGGGCATATTTTTTTGAAGGAAGGTATTTCTATTGATCCAGCTAAGATCAAGGCCATCAAGGAGTGGCATACTCCTAAAAATGTTCATGAAGTGAGAATATTCATTGGTTTTTCTAGTTATAACCATAAAGTTATTGATATTTTCTTTAGGGTGGATAATCTAATCATTTCTTTGCAGCATAAGTAAATGTATGGAAACCTTAGTGTGAGTAGGATTTCCAAAGACTTAAGAAATTATTAACTATAGTACCTATACTCATAATTTTGAATCCAAATGGTAATTTTGATATTTTAATTGCTAAATATTTCAATGGGTTTGGTGGCATCCTGACTCAAGATGACAGAGTGATTGCTTGTGAGTCTTGTAAACTAAAGGAGCATGAAAATAATTAACTGACTCTTTAATTGGAATTAGAAGCAGTGGTTCATGTACTCAAGTAATGGAAACATTTTATTATTATAAATCAATTTAAGGTAAAATTATACCTTTACATCTTACAACATTTGTATTCTCAAGATGATTTAAATGAAAGGCAACATAGATGGATAGGATTGATCAATAATTTTGACATGAAAATTTAATATATCAAGGGTAAAGAAAATTGTATTATTGATGGACTCGGTATACATACTTATATTAATTCTCTTTTTATTTTAAGGTCAATTTCAAAAATTATATTTTGTAAAAATAGTTAAATTGATGGATTTTTTAAGAAAGTTGGTACAAAATTATCAAAGAACCTATGGCTAAGACTTTGCATGATTAGTCCTTAGACTCAAGTGATCTTCTGAGGCATCAAAGAAGTATTTATGTTCCAAATTCCAATAAATTAAGGGAACAAGTCTTAGAATAAGTACATACTACACCTCATTTTTCTCATCCTATTGTCACAAATATGACAAATGAAATCAAGAAGTTCCATTATTGGCTTAGATTAAAGAAATATGTGGTTTCATATTTGGAAAGATACATGGAATGCTATAAGGTTAAGGCTAATAATTTTTATCTAAGTGGATGAATTTTTACTCATTTCATATCTAAGGATAAATGGTCTATTATTTCTATGGACTTCATAACATGATTGATAAGATTCTAAGGTAGGCATGACACTATCCTAGTGGTGATTGATAAGATCACCAAGGTTGCACATTTTATCATAGAAAATTTGAAATATGATGCCTCTACCTTTGTTGAAATATTTGTGAAATAAATAGTTTTCCTTCGAGTTCCCGAGGTTATTATATTAAATAAAGATAACTTATTTACCTCAAGGTTTTGACAAACATTAACTATTGAATTTGGAACTCAGTTGAATTCTAGTTCTTCATACCACCCTAAGACATATGTTCAAATTGAAGTAATAAACCAAGTGGTTGAATACATTTTGAGAATGTATGTGATGGATCAACAAAATAAGTAATAAGACTACCTCCACTTATTTTAGTTTGTTTACAATAAAACTTATTATTTTATTTTCAATATGGATCTATTCAAAGCCTTTTATGGAAGCAAATGTCAAACTCCCATTAGTAGGGAAGGTTTAAAAAATAGGGCTACTATATGACCCGAAACACTATATGACTTGAAACACTACATGATTATGATATTCAAATATATATCATTCATTAAATATTGAAAGTTTTCTCTGATTGGAAAAATAATTATATTGATATGAAAAGAACCCCCAAAGAGTTTAATATATTAGACAAGGTTTTTACTAGAGTGAGACCTCAAAAGAGTTCCATCAAGTTTGGAAAAGCTTCCAAATTGGATCCTTACTTTGTCAGTCCATTCAACATTATGGAAATATTAGTATTATTGATTATCATCTAGCTCTTCCTCCTCTATCTAGGATTCATGATGTGTTGCATGTTGATTTGTTGAAGAAATATGTATTTAATTCATCTTACATTTTGGATTGAAACATGTTATAAGTGTTAGATGAGGAGATAATACAATTTTATCCTATCAAGATCCTATCCCATTACAGTGTTAAGTTTCAAATACATGAGTTACATCAGATGATGGTCTAATGGGAACAACTTAGTGATAAAAAGTGTCACTTATGAAGATAAAAATCTCTTCCATCAAAACGATTATCACTTGTTTGTTTAGGCACTGGTAAGGGACCTCCTTTAAGGGGGTGAAGATGTAAGATCCTAGGTTAAACCTCTTAAATAAGTGTGCATTAAGAAACATTGTAACAAACAATGCTTGTTGTTTTCTAAGCTGAGCTTGCTATTTTTTCAGTTGAGTTGTACTAGTTCTATGTGTTTACTTACGTTTGATGAGTTTTATTGGATTCAACATTCAATAATTTCATTTGATTTTAGTTTTTTTATTTTTAGCTACGCATTTACATAAATTTTTAACTTCAGATTTTCCATGTAGGTATTTTTGATGCTTATGTGCATGTTTCATGTGGTACAATCCAATAAGGATTAATTAGGCTTGGCAACGAAGGAATTAACTAGAAATAATTTACATTTCCATATAGGTATGTGAGGGTATATGAGAATGAGAGAGTATTATTTTACACATTTATTATTATTATTATTATTATTATTATTATTATTATTATTATTATTATTATTATTATTATTATTATTTCATATTGTCCTAGACTTGTTCTATGCATATCTTATTTGTTGTTTTTTGTTTCCCTATACTAGGGTGGTTTTTGATTGATTTTCATAAGTGGTTTTGGAATAATTCCATGTGAATTTATGAAAATTAGAAATGATTTTATGTATGAATTACCATGCATTTGATTTTATGAAGATAACTAATTTATGTTGGACTTAACTTATGTCCCTAGAAATAAAATGAAGAAAGAGTGAATTGTGGCATTCAAACTTGAACATTCAGATAACACTCAGTTCTTATAGCATTATAATGTTTATATGAACCTTATTATATTGAAATAACTTTACAAGTCTAGGTTGCTTATGATATTTTAATGTCTATGCACTTTATAACATAAAAACACTTATATCACTAGGTGCATGTATGGATAGAGGGACCACAAAATGGTCATAAGCATTAACTTAACATAACATTTGATTATTTAAATCTTTGTAAAGTTTAAAATGAATAAAAAATTATAACCCATGCATGTCACTAACCATAGGGAAATAGAGAGAATAGAGTGGAATGAAAAAAATGAAAGGATAAAAAAATGGGAGAAAGGGAATAAAACTCTACTCATGTGGACTATGGAGAGAATGTAAGGCTAGGGAATGCTCTACCATGGTGTATTTATAGCCAAAATTACTAAAATCATTCCTCCACTTCACCCATGAGCCTGATATTGCTTGGAGAAGTAAATAGAGAAAATATGGCATAGTTATTTAGAGGATTTAGAAAGATTGAAAGGTATCCACTCAACAAGGAAAATAAAAGAGAAATATAAAGAAACTCTGAGAAATGATTTTGAAAACTTTTAGGCATATAATTAGGATTTAAGGCAAGAACCGAGTTTTATTTTTCTCATTTTTATTCTCTTCATTTTTGTACTTGTTTGATATTGATTTATATTGGAAATTTGAGTGCCACAATGAAATATCACTTGGAATGGAGAATCAAGTGGTGGAAATAAGAGGATGGGTGCTTGGTTAGGGAATTTGGTTCCCTTACATATCCCTTCATCTCTTTTTTTAATCCTCTAGTTGATTCTCACTACCAACCTACTACCCCAATGGCCTTGCTTATTTCTCTATTAATTATTTTTTGTAGATTCATAATTGGTTGTGTTTTGGTAATGAGGGTTTTGTGATGAAAACCATAGTTGTTACCTTATTCAACCTCAATTTATTGTAGGGATGATTGGATGTTTGAATTTATCATATGTCTTATATAATTGTAAGGAAAATAATTGGCATACAACTCTCTAATGGATGACATTGATGGTGAGTGGGAAAACCTTGGAACATTATGAGCTAATTATATTATTGTGTTGTTTGTTGTTTATATTCCCTTATTACATATTGTTGGAAACCTTGATTTGTGCAATGCATGGTGGAAACAAATACATATAACTTTATATATCCCATTGCTTGCATACACTTATATAACATTATCCTTCTACTTAGGGGACTGTTGTGAGCCCAAGTTGATGGCTGGGGGTGGTAAGGGCCACCAATGGAGGGATCATCTTACACATTCCACTTTTCATTAAACAAGTACACATTATAGATGATGGCTTGAGGAGTTACCTAGATGAAGTTGTGTTTTATTTATTTATTATTCTTCATAAATCTTGATTGAAATGAATATTGTCATTAAGATATTTACTATATTAGCTCATAGAAACCTGTATACTTTGTTGGATAATTAGCTTTGTGAACACACATTTATAGGTGGTAGTTATATGATTTTTGTATCTTGATTTTAACATGAATATAGGAAAATGTAACCCTATTATTTGGATGGTTTAGTTTTGGTTGTATTTGTTTATGTGACCTTGAAATCTACACTTAAATTAATGTAATTTTTAACTCCAATAATGCAAGTAATTTTATATTATAAAATACTCATGATTTATCATGATTATAATCACTAATATTGTATTGTAACATGTTTTTTTCATTTTATGCATTAAATGTTCACTTGGTTATTAATTTATAGGTAAGACTAATTTTGTATATGTTATATCTTAATCTTCATTTGGCTTAGTGCTCAAATGCTTAAGAATCTTGTTATGGGGCATTTCAATCCTGCTTTGCCCTCACTGTGCATACTATTTGGATGTATGATTGTATTTATACATTTTAAATTATTGTGAGTGAACCTCTTACTTAAGGCTTAAATCAATGTTTTTGTTAGTGTTGGATGTTCTACTTGAATATCTATGCCTAATTGTAATCTAAACAATGTGGATTGTATTCCATTATCCATGCTTGAACAATTGCATGTATTGTCTTTGGAAAAATTTGGAATGTATTGTTGGCAGAGTTTAGATGTTAATACTATGTAATCTTTACATTTGTTTTGAATGAACCTTGGTAGGGATAATTTAACCCATGTTTTTTCTATCTATGCAAACTTAGATTACATGATTAAGTTGGGGGTTCTATTGAGGACTCTCAGTAGTTATGGAATTTGATGGAAAAAGAATTTACTAATTTCCACTAGATGATTGAAATAGTATAGATAGAAATGGAAACTATAGATAGAATTAAAAATGGTATAGACAATTCATTTGGTTCTGTGTTGATTGTATTGATTGTTTATGGTCTTGGAAACATTACAAGGTATGAATGTACTTATAAAATCAAACTTCATGTAAATATTATCTTATAAATAAGTTTACATGCACAAGGAACTTACTTTTAGGGTTTTTGTGCTAGAATTATACACTCTTAGTGACCTAGTTTAGGATGCAAAGTATAGACCTTACATAACAAGAAACCCTAAAAGTATTGGAATAATTACATTATAAAAATGTACAATCTCAACGACCTTGTTATAGGAGTAAAAGAATATGAGTGTGAGTTATGTTTCAAGTGGTATATGGATAGGGACTGAATGTATTATTTATACATATGAAAACTCTATCTCTATGTTAAATGTGCAAAAATATGTATGCAAATAATTGTAACAGGTTTATTGTTATGCTATGTTGGTTTGAAAATACTTAAATTGTTCATTTAATTTAGCTATCATAGTCAAGCAAAGGTGTAAGAGGATATCTCTCAGAGCCCTGTTAATGGGTGGCATATGAACATTATCTTCATTAACTCTATGTTCATTATGCTAAAATTATGTGAAAACCTAAGTATGTAATTTTTATGTAAATTTCACTAAAATAGTAATACAACAGTTGTGGATAGTTGGGTATCATTTTTCTTGTACTCTATTTCAATTAGCAAGTATAAGGAATGAAAGTTCAGTCTAATGTGAGCTAGGATTATCATGCTAGAATACACTTAGTTCTTGTTCTTAGATGCATGAAATATAAATACATTAATCTACCTATGTAATTATGTGTTTTGATTCTATGGGTATTAATATCATAGGGAATCATGATTTGGCCATGCTTAAAGCTTAATACATTAAAAAGGAACTTCTAAAATGTTATGGAAAATAGGAGTTGTTAGAATTCTAATTCTAACTTTATTCTTATACAATGGAATCAATTGAGAATATTAATAACTATGTACTATGTTGATGATATTG
>JARHVA010002571.1:1027500-1070000 GCA_037957365.1 Torreya grandis
TTAATATATTCCCACATGGTATTTCTAGAATAGGCAGTGGTTGATAAAACCTTAAGCCTTGACTCTTTTTTACCGACTGGAAAATTATATACTCCTGCAAATACTCTTGCACATCCATATTCATATTTGGTCAAAATTAATTCTCAACTAGTTGTGCAAATCTTTTATCATTGCAAAATGGCATGTTAGTTATCCACTATGATTCTCCTTGTTTACATTTTTGACATAGAACCTATGGGTACACACAATTACTTTCCTTTAAACAATGATCCTTCTTACAATAAATAATATAACGATGGTGTTCTATCCACACTCAATGGTTTTGTGCATTATTTCCATGCATCATTGAAATATTCATCTTTTACATACAACTCTTCATGGAATTGAGTCCCATAACTTCATTTTGCATCTCATTCAATAAGAGCCACTTTATACTTAATGCACTTATAACTCTATTAACTTCTTGCTTTTAAACTTTAATAAAAATGAGTGACTTTGAAGAAATACAACCATTTCATATGTATTTAGTTTAAATTACCTTGACTATTTTTGAATTATAGTGCTTGATTCAATGTGTACAACACAAACCTTTTAGCCAATAAGTAAAGACTCCACTTCTTGAGAGGCTACACTATGGCATAAAATTCTTGATCATAAATTGAATATTTTTCTTCACATCATTCAATTTTTCATTGAATTAAGAAATGGGCTTATCTTATTGACTTAACGCAACTCTTATTGTTGCACCACTCACATCATAATAATCCTAAAATATTTTTTTTAAATTTGGTAACACTAACACTAGTTATTTAGTCACTTTCCTCTTTAAAATATAGAAGTTATGCTCTGCTTATTTTTTCTATAAAAATAGTCTTCTATCATCTTGCATTACTTCTATGATAGGTGCACATTTCTCACTAAATTTAAAAATGAACTTCCTATAAAAAATTTCCAAGCCATGAAAAGTTTCACACTTTAAATGTGCTTCTAAGTGATGCCACTCAATCATAGCTTTCAAATTTTTTGGATCCATCCTTGGGAAATCATAAAACCTAAGTATACCAACTCCTCCTTCATGAAGTTGAATTTATTAAAATTAGCTATCAAATTATCTTCACACAATCAATACAACACTTGCCTCAGGAGCATCAAGTGTTCCTCTTTTATCATGCTGAAAAATAGAATGTCATCTAAATAAATAATGAAAAAATTACCAAGAAAAGATTTTGACACTTCATTTATGAGTGTTACCAATGTCACAATCAGTGTATTAGGTATCCCAAATGGAATGACCAACCACTCATATAATCCCTCCCTAATTTTTAATTTAGTCTTCCACTCATCACCTTACTTGATGCAAATTTGGCTCTTCAAGTCATTCTTTGTGAAGTAATTTGCTCCTCTAAAATAATCCATCAAATACTCCATAAATGGAAATAGAAATTTTTATTTGATAGTTATATTGTTCATGACTCTATAATCCATGCAAATTATCCACTCCACCTTTCTTTGGTCCCAAAATTTCAAGAATTATGTATGGGCTCAGCCTTTCTCTTCTCAACCCTTTATCTAACAAGTCCTATACTTGCCTTTGTACCTCTACAATCTCCTTAGGCATTATCCTATATACCACTTTATTCTTAAAACTAGATCATATAATTAGATACTTATGATGAATTATGTTGTGCGTGGTTGTTAACCCATCTAGTAAATAATTGGAAATGATCTACACAAACCCATATAAAAAAATTTATACTTCGTGTAGAAGTGCTTCTACTTCTCCTACTTTCCCAACTTGCATAGGATGGAAAATTAAAGCATAAAATTTATTCTCCTTCAATTATTTTATGAATTGATTTCACGAGACCCACAAAATCCTCAAGTTGTTGTCTACATATTCACTTTTGTCCTTCAAAGGTTTCATCATATATGTCCTACCATCCTTTACCAAAGTGTATGTATTTGAGAGGCCATCATTATACACATTCCTTTGAAATTGATAAGGTTTGCATAGTAAAAAATGGCATACATCCATTATTATTATGTTTCACATCATGTCATCCTTATATGTGCCGATCTAGAAACATACTACAAATTATTCATTAACTAGAATATGATGTCCCTTTAGCAACCAATATACTTTATAGAGATTTGGATACACATTCCTATTCAGACCAAACTTCTCTACCATCTTCTTAGAAAAAATATTATCAGTGCTACCACTATCAATAATAAATTTGTAGCATTTACCTCTAGACTTGTAAAGGGATTATTCCTTTGTGGTGGGAATTATGTTATTTAGTTAGTTTAAACAACACTCTTCATCATGGGATATTTTTTGCATTCTAATTATTCTACGTGATTGACTAATACAATTTTATCCACATATTCTTATGAAATATGGTTATTCACCTCATTTTTTATATTGCCTTTATTATCCACATATGAGCATTCAAACAATCTATGCCCCATTTCAACACATCTGAAAGCATGTACCCTATGAAAATTCTTCCTATGCCTCATCCATAGGCTCCTATACCTTTGGTATTATATTATTTGCCTCTTTGCACAATATTGTTACTCTGAGAAGTGTTAGCTTCTTCTTCTTGTGCATGCTATCCTTTGGCACTATTCTTTTATCTTAATCTATGTGAAGGCTTTCATTTTCCTCTCGGTGCACCTTGTTGTCTTTAGGATAAGTTATCTCCATCCCTTAATACACATTGATAAGCTTATTCAACTTAATACATTTGTATCATTCCAAATTCATCTTGTATGTAAATGTGTAGTCTATTCACATACCTTAAGATCTTATCGATGTCATATTCAACATGATCATCTTGAATGGTGAGAATTTAAAACTCTTTGGTGTAATACTATTCACTCATCTCCTTCTATCTTAGGATCTAAAATTTATTGAATAAACTTAAATAGCAATAAGAAGGAAAAAACTTACATTTTAGTTTTGTGACTAGTCTATCCCAATTAGTCTTTACCACTTCTAACTCTTTCTATCTACACATGCTATCACAATAAGGACGTATGTCCCTTCAACTTCATATAAGTGAAACTGACTTTCTTTGGAATTTTCATTTACTCATACTAAAATAATTTATCTAACTTAGTGATCCAATCAATGAGTTATTTAGGACAAAAGTTACTAGAATAACTAAGATTATTTAACCATTATTTACTATTCATCCTTGAAATCACTCACAAGAATATATCTCATGGTATATCTACTAGTTCATTTACCTGAATCTTAGGTGATTTGTTATGTACTTAATTATCACTTTCATAATCCATTGTAACTCATATATATTACACAATATTCATAGCCTCAAACTGTAATTGTATCCCTCTCATCATCAGAACCAAGTATGAACTCTTGGTACTGTAGGCACTCTTGGTGTAGACACCCCATTTTGGCCACAACTATGTTCCAACTAGACTTCAGATTGATTTTTACCAAATAGTGCAAATTAAACCTAAGAATTACTTAATGTCCTAATTTCATCTTCACATCAGACATTAGTTCCTACAATCATGTTGAGGCATCCATATTTGGGGTGTTATCCTACACATAATAATAACCTCTCATGAATTCATCTCCAGTCAAATTATAATCTAGAAAATTAATAGTTTGGCCTTTGGACCCATTAAATGGGGCACTTAAACAATTCCTAAAGTGCAAAAAATGCTAAACAGAATGAATAAACTAAGAAAATCAAATTAAATGCTTAAATGAAAATTCTATATGCAATTAGTGGAAATTAATTTTGTGAAAAGGAAATTCCAAAAAAATGAGGTCATGATGATGTCATCATCCTCAAAGTCAAGGAATTGGAAATATCTCCCCTAAACCTTAAATTTAGAAATAGAGAGCCATGTTTAATAAATGGGATATCTATCCCAAATATTAATTATTTGTCCCCTCCTTAACTCAACTAGGGTTAATCTAAACCTAACCACAGTTAACTTTAACCTAACTGCACTTGGGTTAGATTTAGTTTGGAAGGTTATAAATACAAGGCTTTGCCCATTGTTCAATAAACTATTTTGGTGTAATGTTATGATGCAAAAATACCTTCAAAGACCCTTTTTATGTAGTGTTTTAATGGTCATTTGTTGAGAAAACCAAGCCAAAGCCAAAGCCAAGTCTAACATTGCAAATGTGACAAAGAGAGATGATGCAAGGAAAACCATTACCAAAGATTCTTTGATCATAAAACTGAGCACATTCCTCCATGGCCAACATACAACTCTTTCTCTCTTACTGCTTGAGTGTCTAGGCTTGAGGTGTTATCTTTATTAGTGTGTTTTGGTTTAGTTTTCATCATACTAACACAATACTAATCTCTCCTCTTAAATTACTATTAATCACATAATTGCACACCCAGTGGGACTATGCACTCCACATGTATAAATAGAGCATCTTTGGACCTCTTAAGATCCAAGAAGCAGTCATTTTAGACCTTAATTCATTGGTTTTATCTAACTTTACTATGTTTTGCTTGTGAATGCAGAATTACAAATTTCTAACTATGAAACTGCAAATTTGGTGAGGTAAACCTCAAAATCATCGACCAAAACTATGAAATCATCTCAAGAATCATGAAATCATCCTGGTTTGAAATCTACTTTGTGAAACTATGAAAGTGTTAGAGAAATTTGTCAAATCATAGAGGAAATTTGTGAATTCATTCTACAATATTAAGATTTTTTCTTGGTTTTATGAAAAATTATGAATTCATAGAGTTTAATTTTGAAATAATTATTTTAATTATGAAATCATAGAGTTTAATTTAAAAATCATCATTTTAATTATGAAATTATCCATTTTAATTATAAAATTATTCTTTATTATATGCATTTTCATGATTTTCTTGACTATTTGTGAATTTGGGACACTTACTAGTGAAATCATACAATCAAATCATGAAATTATTTGTCTATTTTGGTGTTTTTATTGAAGGTTTTAGATAGTTGCAAAATTATAGATTTGAGTTGAAAAATTGTAGACTTGAGTTATGAAATCATAAAGTTGCAAAATTGTTGCCTGAGTTGTGAAATTGTTTACCAGAGCTGCAAAATCATAGAGTTGTGAAATTACAGACCTGAGTTGTGAAATTGTTTGCCTGAGTTGTAAAATTATAAAATAGAGTTGCAAATCATTTTGAAATAGAAAAATCATCCATTGTAAGTTTCTAATTTTTCATTTTTTTATGTTTTTATATGCCTGAACAATTTTGTAACTCACATTTTATTGTGTAACTGTGAAATCATTCCATAGAGATTAAATTTATGTTTTATTGAGCTAACTTGCAAAATTTCACCTTAGCTTAAAACACAAATTAATCCAATAACCATTTTTACAAATAATTAAGCCAAGAAAGAGGAAGTTTGAGTGATTTTTAATCAATTTTTACATTTTTCAAAGTCAAAATTTGCAAACAAAGGTTAAAACCCATTTACATTTAGTTAAGGTGCTTAAAATTCACTTAATAATTTGGCTTTAAATATTTTACAAGATTTTATAAGTGTAAACACATCCAAGGGGCCAAAAATTTCAAACACATTTCAATTTAGTGTTAGTAAAAAGAACCTACATCTTTAGTTAGAGCCCCTAAGGGCTTTTTTTATTCTTGTTTGTTCTCTAGACTAGTTTAAAATTACTTGAAATAAATTCTCTTATTTTTTTGGTAAAAAGAAACTTTAGTGTGTATGCTCTCCCCCATTCCCATTTAGGGAACTTGGGTGACAAAAAATGCTTGCTATATTGCTATTGTTTATAAATTTATGTTGGAAAGAATGTCATGTATGCTCTCCCCAAGCTCCAAGTGACTTGGGTGATTCAAAAGTGACCTTTAAAGTATTTCCATTTTTATTTATTTCTTTTTATGCATTTGGATTGTGGGTGAGAGTTAATCACCTCCCCATGAGTTATTTAAGGGTGTTTTGGCTTGGGGATTCATCTTCCATCATCATACCAACCCCATTCCATGATGGGGTATACAAATTAGGTAAACCATTGGATGAGATAGTGGCTAGCAGTTAGCCTAAACATCCTAATGGATACTCAGGCCATGCGATAACTAGACATCAAAATTCATTAAGAATTACAATGATGAATTTGTTATGTAAATGAATGGACCATTGCATAACAAGCTAATCAAGTTGGATTTAATTGATGTGATTGCACCCTTATGCTATCACACTTGGTACCTTCTAGTATGTTCAAAACTTATATATTTTTAGTCAAACCCCACTTGCCATGGAATATCATGCCAAATGTTGAGTGATTCTCACTCTAAGTTCATTCCACTTACCAAGGCTTTAGAGATAGAGGAGGTGTAAAAAATCTACCTACACTTGTACTTTAATTTTTAGATTAATACTTAATTTCTCACAAGTATTAGTATATTGGTGGAAACTTTGGTTGAAGCTATGCACACCTATGTTAGTTATAGGGATAGGATGATCCATTTGTGCTACTTTTATTTTATTTGATTTACATGCATATTTTGAGACTAAAAATTGTTTATTTGTTTAAAACGAGTCATAAACATCACATGTTTTTACACCACTTTAGCCTAAGAGGTGTTATTCTATATGTTTGGTATGACACTTTTGTCTTAAACTTTTCATTCAAAAATATTTGTATGTGTGTGTCATTATTTAAATAGGGCATCATTACACTAACCATTTCATCTCAAGTATTTACCTTGGAGTTTTGAATTAAAAACTATTGTCATACCTTTTGATTAAAGTAGCATCATTATGTTGCTAGTGTTATTCTAAAAATGTTTCCTTGTTTCAAACTAAGTTCAAACCCATGTGTACCTTTGGTCTACAACTGATGTCATTATGTTGTCCATTTGGGTCTAGGATGTTATCCATTTAAAGAATCTAAGTCTTTTAAACCAAGTTAAAAAGTTGTCTTACGAAGTTCAGATTCAAAATTGATTAGTTTACACCTGTCTTGCTTAATTTTGGCATTGGTGTTTACCTCTTACCTTTGAATTGTGCAACTTGGACTAATTCCTTGCTTGCTTTAAAGACTCATTTTGCCTAGATCTAGGATGCAGTCTATTTTCATGTGCCTTGAGTCTATTTTTTGCCTTGAACTAAGGTCAAAACTCTCTTTTCAAGTACAACCCTAAGTATGGTTAGTTTACATTGGAGCCTTACTTATCCCTTAGGCTTGAATGTATTACTCACCGCTCTTATTTTGCTTACTTGAGATTAACTTTCCCACTTAGTTTTAGGTGTGTGCCTAGAGTCAATGTCTTATACAAAGGTCAAATTTGTTTTAAAATCCATGTGACAAGATTGAGTCAAAGTGTTTTGAACTGTTTGCCTTAGAAGTTAGATTAATTACAAGTTTTCACCTCGACCTAATTTATTGTTAAGTCTAGCTTTGTGCCTTATTACCAAAGACCTAGAATTTGCCATTTAGTTTTCAGACCTAGTTTATTTTAAAAGTCTAGCTTTGTGCCTTGTTACCAAATACCTAGCATTTGCTTTTTAGTTTGTAGACCTAGTTTTTTTTTAGTCTAGCTTTGTGCCTTCTTACCAAAGACCTAAAATTTACCTTAGTTTTTAGATTTAGTTCATGCATTTTGAGTCTAGCTTTGTGCCTTGTTTTCAAAGACCTAACACTCTTTTTCATTTTAGACTTATACTAGATTTGTTCAAAACACTTTGCCAAGACCAGGATTCAAATTTTCCTTTTGATCATTTGTGTGCAAGACCTTAGATATTGGAGATATTTGAGACCAAGCTTAACATTGATGATTTTAGATAAAGAGATCCATTCTAGGCCAATTTTAAACCATTTATAATAATAGACCACATTTTCCATCCAAACCAAGTTTTTAGATGTACCAAGCATCGACCAATCCTCTTAGATGACATTCCAAGAGTTTTGTGAACTCTATAAATTTTTTTCATAAGACATTATTTATGGGTTCAGATATGTCCTACTACACATGTAATGGAACCATTTATAATTGGTATTACAAAAACATGGTCATGAATGATGCCTTTGTTCAAGACCCATATGGTGATGATGTAGTTTGTGAGATGGATCCATATCCTCCTGACACTACTTAATAAATGAAATAAGGCAAAGATCTATTATCACACTACCTAGTTAATATACCTCCTTATCCATGTTAGGAATAAGAATGAAAAACTCAATACCTTGTTAATGTGTCATCAATTGAACACGTCTAATAATAACCTTATTATGTTACCATGCCATAAAACTATGACCCATTATTGTTCGATCACTACTTTCTTGCAAATAAGGATGAAGTTTTGGTTAGAGCTATAGAGGTAGGTGCCAAGTTTCTAAAAGACTTTCCCCATGAAAACTAACCTAGTCTAGTTAGAGTGCTTGGAAATGCACCTTATACCCAAACTATCAAATAATACTCTACCAGTTACCCTCACACACTCATGTCAATGTTACACCAAGATCAAAATATGATTGCAAAAGGAAAGGGCCCCATGGTAGACCAATTCATGTAAATGCAACAAGAATATCAGACTTATCTTAATCTAGCATAGAATTTCAATGCTAAGGCCATGTTGAATACCTCAATTATAGAGCTAACTCATTCAATAGGAGTACTAGTTGATTCATTAGGTCATGTTAATCTGGGTATGGACCCATTTTCCCAAATTACTTTAGTAGGTGACATGTTTAATTTCCTATTCATTGAATAAGTTATTATGTATTATAATCAGGACCATATGCTAAATACAATGGATAACACACAAGTGTCTTGCAATTCAGTCCAAGGTGGGTTAAATGCACCACCAAATAATTTATAACAATAATTACCTCTTGCCAATACCATGAGTGGTTTGAAATAGAAGGGGGTAAGACTACATAGTTCCCAACCATAGCATGTTACTTCCACTCCTCAACCAACTTATTCAAGCATACAATAATAAGGGATAAGTAATTAGGAACTAGCTAATGTTTCACCTCAACAAGTGACAAATGTTATCCCACCTCAATAGATGATGGCTAATATTCTGTGACCATAGGCACATACCAGTTAACAACCTCAACAAAATTCAAACACTACACTACCTCAAAATGTGAAAAAAAATGTTCCACCTCAAAAGGTAGTAATGAATGTACCTCAATAGTTGTAGACCACTGTACTTCAACAATCATAAATGTTGTCTAATTAACAACATATTACTATTGGTCAATGACAAATACCAACACCCAACAAGCATCTAGTTCAAAATATGTGTTTATTCAACAAAAATGTGCCAATGTCTAACAAGTATCTATTAGGTAACCATTACCTTTTACCCAACATGTGCCACATTTTCAAAGATAGGGCCTTAATCAACAAGTACCATTTATATAGCCAAGATTGACTAGTCGGTAACAAGTTCCTACTCAAACTCATTAGGGACAATACCTTCCATAAAGCCATATACTTCCATCACATCCTCAATTCCCTTAGGCCCAAGGCCATATTTTGAATCCAAACCAAAATGTTTACCAATAATTAATGCAATATCAACAACCTCATCCCAATATACAGATGCATATTCCTAGTCGATTGGTTTATCAAATCAATGTTCCATAATACTTCATGCCTCCATTGTACTCTATCAAGGTAATCCACTTTTGACTACCCAACCAAAACCACAACCACAACCATAACCAAATGTGCCATCAAGTTTCTTGGCCCAAGAACTACAACAAATGAAGGATTCAATTACAGCCATTCAAAAGGGAAAGTAGAACAAGAAGTTTAAATTAGATTATGTGTGATCATACCCATTTAACATGTATTATCTTCATATACCATTTACTCCAGGTTATGAGCTACTGAAATTAGACAAGAAAAAGGGTAAAGGAGACCCTAAAGAGAATATAAAAGTGTTTTTTTCACTTACCATCTAGTGGCCTACAGTGACATCTATCTACTTCTTTTTCCTCAAATTCTAGCTATACAAGATTTGGAGTGGTGTTTTAAGTTTCCAAAGAATTTAGTATCTAAATTTGATGATCTTTTGGATAAGTTTGTGCAAAATTTCTCTTACTATCTCTGTAGACACTAAAAATCCAAACATCATGATTCTGAATGTTATAATTCCCTTGGACCACCTTAGGACCCCTTTGGGACCATTCGACCCTCTAACCCCTAACCGAACCTAACCCATAGTAAATTTAATTTAACTAGCTTAACCTAGCCTTTACCTTATATTTTACCTATTTTACCCTTCTCTCTCAACCACCAATAGTTAGGTTGACTATCGACGGTCACCTTGACCGTCGACGGTCAAGGTCCACCTCTTCAACCAGTAACATGTAAACTCATCCACCTAGATTTTTTAAAAATATCTCATCCAAATCATGTTACGAGCCATTGCATTTATGATTTATAATTAGGAGGCCCAGTTCACATGTTGTTGCAACTCTCTTGCCTTGCCTATAATAATAAAGGAGTAAAGAGGTGAAATCCATCTGCAATCATTATCAAGAGCTTGTGCATCCAGGAGTTTCTTTTTATAGGTCAATCATTATTAATAATCCAATGAACTAGCTACCACATAAAAGATTCAATTTACTACTACTTCTCTACCAAGTTTTTAGGTATCATTACTCTACTAAAATTGAGCTAGAATCCATAAGCAGGTCAACTACCTCAACCATCCACCCAATCGACTTCTAGTAAGACAAGTACTTATTTTTTAGTATTCATTAGCTTTATTTCCAATTCAAAATCATCCTAGGTCTTACCCATCTCTCAGAATCCATTTTTGGGATCTCATCAATCAACCTTTTTACCAACTCAGATCCATACATAGTAACCATCGATGGTTGTCTCAACCATCGACAGTCTATCCAACTACTGACGGTAACCTTGACCATCGACGGTTACTTTAATCATTGATGGTCACCTTAACTACTGATTATCAACCCAACCACTAATGGTCACTATGGTAGTAAAACTTGACAAGTTATTTTCACCTACCTACCCCAACCAAACTTGATTGTATGTGTTTTTTCCTATTCACATACCCCTTCTGATTTTTTGAAGCATAGCCCAATCACCTAACACTAGTATTAATTAATTTATCATTAATTTAATGATTTCTAGTCTATATTTCTTAGCAAGCATTCTTATGTTCAATTTATATACCTTTTTATTATTGATGCAAGTACCTTATATTCTATTTTATAAACTTAATTATTTAAAACATGTGGATTGATAGCCCTCAAGGAAGCTCTCACTTTTAGAATCTAGTTATCACTAATAAATCCACTCAACTATCTATCTAACAAACAAGTCTGCTTTAGTTCTTTCTTATTTGTAGGTCATCGTCCTAAGCCAATGAGAAACTCTTCACAATCTTTTGATTTCATGTGTGTATAATCAATCAGGGTTTTCAACCATACCTATAGTTAGTTTCTTCTTTTCCTTTTTCCAATAATAAGCAAAAATTCATTAAAACATTTTGGCATGCCCGGTGGGAACCTTATGTCTCTACTTGGGTTCTTTTTTGCTTGAATTCTCTCTCTATTCTATGCTCATTAATGAAATCAAAAGTTTCTTTTGGGCTTAAAATTAAGTGCATACATCGACTACTTGAAAGTTTGGTTCGCATAGCTTAACTTAAAAGTAAAGTAATTTATCATAGCTTCATTCTTTGTTGCACACACTTAACCAAACCACTTTCATCAATTAAATATCAAACAAAGTTGAGACAAGGCTTGACTAGGATTTCATCATCTAGTGATAACCTTAACCCTTCCTAGTAATCCTACTTGGAGGTCATTACCAAGGAGAGAGCCAACTTATCTCTTTGGTTTTATATAATCTCTGGATATCAATATATATTAGCTAAGCACCCAACACTTTTATTATTGCAGTGTGTGAAGTGAGGGGGTAGGCCCCAATAACAAGCCATGTATTAATTCCAATATATATTATTTTTTAGCACCTAAACACAACCTTAAACCAACCGTAGACTTTCTCTCTATTACCTGCTCTATAAACCAATTTCAATCACACATCTTAAGGCATAAGCCAAAATCAAGATTAATTAAAAATTTAGGGATTAATGTATCTTTTAAAGTATGATTTGATTTATTTTATCTTTTCTTGTCTTATCTTTGTTTGAGTAGTAAGGCTATTTGTGCTTTCTATCTCCCTTATCTCGTATGGTTCTCACTCACTAGCATCAATGAGACCTTGTGGAGTAAAACCCATTCCCAAGCTAACCTACCTCTTCTACCTCTTCATCCATATACTACATTTCTAAGCCAATAGATTCTCCTCATCCCTTGAGAATTCCTACCTTCACTCGAGAGGTTCCTCAAGGGGATTCATATTTTATCGCTTTCATAGACAACAATCATGTAGCCCTGTAACATTATCTTACAACCACATCTTACTGTATCTTAGCTTCAACCCCACCCATAGATCCACCTTATGCCATACATCTCCACTTCATGGGGATTATGTCTATTTCCATGGTTACAAATCAACCATTAACTACCCAAGCCTCCTCATCAACCAATAACCCCTTCGAGACTACCATTAAAAACCAACTAACCCCAACTACCACTGCCCTTATACCTTCCACTTGTACCAACCACTCTTCCAAAATAGGAGTGCCTACTTATACCACTACCAAATTTAATTTAGCTACCCCTAATCCATCAACCACTACTCCACTTCAAATACTTATGGTGTCCATACCCTCTACCTTGCCACCAATTAGTACAAGGTTCACCACCCTTCCATCGATCACCAACCCAAATACCACTCCTATCCAACAAGCACCCCTTGGACCAAACTTTGGATACATCCTAATCTACAAGGGCATGTACCCACTACCCAACCACTCACATCTACCTATATTTATGTGTATTCCACCCAACCAATGGCATCCACCTACCAATATGTGAGATCCTCCCAACCTTCCACCCACTATTCCACCCACTATCAGTATGTCCCCCAACCACCACAGTAGTATGCATCTTACAACTTTATAGGTGCTCAACCCCAAGTAGACCTAATGAATATTCTTATGGACAAGATGACCACCTTAGAGTAATTTATTTTAGGTACTCATAACATCTTTTCATATGACCAAATATATAATGAGAACATCCATCTAATCATTCCTATCAGGCCATATCCTCCCCAATGGGAACTTCCCAAGTTCTCTAAATTTCAAAGTAAGGAGGATCTACAACAGTACCTTAGGGAATTTAGGAATGCATATTGCCTCATCACCTATGATGATTCCCTTATTATTTGCACCTTCCTCATGTCTCTAATCAGTTTGGCCTTGGATTGGTATAGCACTATACCTAAGCACTCCCTTTTCTTTTTTACCCAACTAGCTTAAACCTTCTTAGAATATTTTTTGATCAATATCTCTAAAAAAATTTCTATCACTAACCTTTAATCTATCTGATAGTTTGAGGATGAATCCATTGCCAATTTTGTGGCTCATTAGAGGAGCCTAATTAACCAACTTTCCTTTTCCTTACCTAAACCCAAACTCATAGAGCTCTTTGCTTGGGCATGTGTCAGGCATATCTCTTCTAGACTGCATGTTCAAAGCATTCAAACCTTTGATGAAGCCTTCACCATGGCACGTAAGTTATAGAACTGAGTCATTAATGAAGGTGAGATAAAGCTAAAAAATAAGAATTCAACCTATAAAACTAATGAGGCTTCTTTATCCAAGTCAAGAAACTAGTCCAATACCAATACCAAGAGCAAAGGAACCGTAAATACGTTAGTCCTTAAATCTTATCCTCCACCTTATATCAACCAAATAAATTCCTCTAGTTCCTCAAATCAAAACTTGAGGAACCAAAACTAGAATAACTAGAAGTAATTCAATCCACTTGTAGAATCCTATTCCTTTATCTTGGAGAAGTTATTAAAAGCCAACATCATTCAACTTCCTCCTATCAAACCTCCTTAGCAATTTGATACATCTCATCATGCACCTAGTTTTTTCAATGAGAATGATCTATGTGCCTTTCATCAAGTAATAGGACATTACATCAATAGGTAAAACACCTTCAAGAGCCTTGTCTAATCCCTCATTGACAAGGGGGAGCTTACATTAGACAAACCCAATGCACCATCGAACTAAGCCCTTGATATATTTAGGCATCCCTTCCCAAACCATGTTCCTTCCAAGAATGATAGCAACAACATTGAGTGCTCTCATGATACCCATACAATTAATATGGTCCTCGATGCACTCATTACCAAACCACCTAGTATCCAATCTTTTGGTCCTCCACCATCTATTGAGATAGTGGACTTACCCTCCCTTCCTTCAGACACTTACACTGAGGAAATGCCATCCTCTCCCCCTCCACTTATTGAGGTGGTGGAGTCATTATCCTCCCTTTTAGCTATCATATTAGAACCAAACATCACCACTCTATCTTTACTTTCAACAACTGAACAACCTACTCCCCCTTCAAAAATCATTCTCGAGGAGGAAACCCCCATGTTTACATCTCCCACTAAGGATCCACCTATCTCAACCTTGTATCCTTTGATTGAGGAAGAGGATGAGGTTACCATCCATGTGTTTCCACCTAGGGCCTTATCTTTTAGGTCCATTATTCATGAAATTAAACCAACCTACAAATCATTCTCTAGGCTAGTGTAAAAATTAGAATTTATCTCCAAACCTGACATGAATCAAGCCACATTTTGGAAATAATTAGGGCTACCTTATATCACCAAGCAAGAACATCCAACCATACCTTTAATAGACAAACCCACCACCTTTGCTATCCAAATTTCTACCCTACCAACCAAACTGATAACAACTCTTACTAATCCAACAATCCCTCAACCATCTAAGGCACATAGACCCCAAGCAATCGAATCACCTTCTTAAACCATATCAACCAAACCAATAAAAAACCTTGGCACCTTCCCCACATCAAGTCTTAGTCACCCCTCGGTAAAGGTGGAGCTCACCTCACCAGAACCAACAACCAAACACCAAACCAAAGCAACCAAAGAGGTAAAACCACACAAAGGTTGAAAGGCCCAAATTTTTCCTCCCTCAACCTCTCCCTCCATTATGGGACCTCATCCCTCTACCTTGAGTAGGAATCCAATTGCCTCTACCAAAACCCCACCACCTCTTTTGGTTACACCTTCATAGTTGCTCTTTGATATACCTCTTTTTATCACACCAATAATACCTAATCTACCTACCTTACGATCTTCTATCTCTATCGCATCAACCTCCTTGCCTAAATCAAGGTCATCAACCAAGTGCACCAACCTACCCAAACCACATACCTCCAAACCTATCTCCAAACAACCTCCTAATTCAACCATCAAAGTAAAGACCATTGCAACCCTACCGCCTTTAGTCAAGTCATACTCGACTATTATCCATAGGTTATTTAAGACTTTTTGTTTATACTTACCTCCCATCAGACCCTTTAACCCTCTTGCTTCCAAACCCAGCTGGGATAATGAACACTACGTGTGTTCTTATCAAAAGACACCTGACCATGATATGAAAAATTACAAATCTCTCCAAACCATTATCTAATAACTTTATGATGAGGATGATCTATTAATAGATGAACTTCCTATCAGCCCCATATTAATCCAACCAACAACCATATCTACCCAACACTTGTCTACTCCACTCTCACCGAAAAGTGAAGATGAGTCTGACCAATATACTACTTCAACCACTCCTATCCATACTATAAATATGGTCATAAGATCACAGTAGAAAGATAAATAGAATACCAAGGTGTCCAGTCCATAGATGTATCCATCTTCAACCTCCCAACCAACCCATACCCATCCATCTCCATCTTCCACCAAACCTAAAGTGTCTATTTTAGGTGCCTCCCACTCTAACCCCTTAGAATCCATCAAGAGGGTTATCATCAAGCAACTTCACTAGACCTTGATGAAGATGAGCTTGTATGATTTTATCTCTACCTCTCCCCATCATTGCCAAGCACTAATTAATGCTTTGTAATCCATTGAGGTCCAACTTGAGGACCCCCAACCTCTAGCAGCTTTTGTTGGTGCCCTTCAAATTTCCAACCTTGTTACCTTTAAGGATTTAAAAATACCTTCCATCCACCCTAAAGACCCAAATCTCCCTCTCTTTATTACTACTTACATCAACCAAACCCACATCAAGTAGGTCATGATTGATGGGGGAGATATCATTAACATCATCTCCTCTCATGCCTACAACCAAATCAACTTGCTAGACAATGTCAAATTCAAATATTTGGTAGTCCTTCATTCCTTAAATGATACCATACCCACTACCTTAGGAAATGTCATCCTTCATATCTGTGTAGGATCCTACATGCTCCATAAACTTTTCTATGTTGTGAAAGGCAAATTTCAATACAATGTCTTGTTGGGATGACTGTAGATTTTCTCCATGGGTTGCATTCCCTATACCCTCCACTATTGCATTACATTTGAGCATGAAGGCCAAGTTATCACCATCCAAGATGACCCAATTCTTTTCTCAACATGTAACATGACCTATCACCCCAACAATGTCCTCATAACCCCATATAGCATACCCTCAGTAGTTAAAACCCAACCTTCAACCACCAATGCAAATATCATATCCTATTCTACCAATGAAGCATCAACTAGTTCTTCTATCTCTTTGAACCAAATGCCCACCATAGATCCTTTGAAATCAACATTCTATCACTATTCATTTGGGGAGTATCATATTTTAACCCTCAATGCTTTCCCTACTCCTTACGAGTATGGGAAACTCACCAACCAATTAAGATATGACCCCAATGTCAAAACTATCATTCCCTTCAGATCTCCCCACTATTAGACCCATGTTATCTATGGGATACTTGACAAATCCCTTGGTGCTTCTACCACCTCTCTTCCACCTTGAGCATTCACCATCGATTTATCTTACCTAGATAAACCAAGCTTTACTAAGACATACCTCCATCAGCGTGTTTAGAAAGGATTCATTCTTGGGTGGTATGAGCATGGGCCACATGAATTGGTCATCATCAAAACCAAGAAGCTACATGAGAGGCACAAACTTGGTTTCATCTTACCTAATAAGAAAAAACCCAAACAACCCGCCATTACCATTCTTGAAGAAGATTCCCCTTCCTCACTGACCTCACCTCCACTTACATGTGAGGATGATGACATTATCCCACTTAACTTTTTTTTGTCAACATGATCAGCTATGGACCCTTGAATTATCAAAAGGAGGGGTGATTGTAACCATCCCTTTGACTCATCTTGAGATGATAGGAGATAACTCTCCTACCATTAACATTGTCTAGTGTTAGGATGATGATTTCATTATCTCCAACCTTGTTGCCCTAGATTATTCCATCCACAAATCCCTTCTACCAAAAATCTTGACCATGTTGAATTAATCCACCATGGATATCAACTTGGGCTCTTCAAACAACCCTAGCATTATCAAACTTGGCCAATCACTGACTACCTAAGAACTTCAAGATTTCCCTCCTTTCATCTAAGACTGTAGCATAGCCTTCACTTGGTCTTATAATGACATGCATGGAATCAATCCCACCATTGCTACCCATAACATAGTCACTAACCATGATGCCAAGATCATCAATTAGAATATTTGATGCATGTACCCTCACATAACCCTTCTCATCAAAGAAGAGCTTTAATGTCTCTTATCTGTCAATTCATTTAACCCATTGACTACCCCCAATGGGTCTCAAATGTTGTACCTATCACCAAATCCATAAGGGGACTATGCATTTGTGTGTATTTTTGTGACCTCAACCTTGCTTGCCCTAAAGATGATTGTCCCCTTCCCAACATCAACCAGCTAGTTGATCTTATAGCTAGCCACGACATGTTATATCTTATGGATGGATTCTCAAGATACAATCAGATCTTGATTACTCCTAAATATTAGCACAAGACCACCTTTACCACCCCATGGGGAATATTCTTCTATAGATTCATGCCTTTAGGGTTAAATAATGTTGGTGTAACCTACCAATGTATCATGACCTATATCTTCCATAAAATTATCCATAATATTATCAAGGACTATGTGGATGACCTTCTTAGGAAGTCTAAACTCTAAAAATATCACTTAGTTATTCTTAATATCATCTTCGAATGCCTCATCCATTACGATGTCCATCTAAACCCCAAGAAGTGCAATTTTTGGGTCTTGTTAAGAAAGCTCCTTGGCTTTATTATCTCCCTTCATAGAATTGAAGTCAATCCTACCAAAATCAAAGCCATCCTAGACATGCTTCCTCCAACCAACATTAAGTAACTTCATATCCTATAAGAAAACTTTAATCCATTTATCATTTCATTTCCCAACTTTTGGACCAATGCCAACCTTTCCACCACCTTATGAAGAAGGATGTATCTTTCATTTCAAAGAATGATTGTCAAAAATCCTTAAATTAATTCAAAGAATACCTTGTGTCTCCACCTATCCTTACCCTTCCCAAGGATGACCAACCCTTTTACCTTTATATCTCTACCACCAACCATTCCCTAGGGGTAATGCTAGCTCACTGAGATGAACAACATAGAGAGCAAGTCGTCTACTACATTAGTCACACACTTGTAGAGTACGAAACTTGATATACCCATATCAATAAGCTTTATTTAGCATTAGTATTCATGGCCACCAAACCTTTCCACTACCTTAACCATAAAACTTACATCATAACCAACATTGACCCACTCAAGTACATGCACTCCAAGCCATACCAAAACCAACGTATGTCCAAAGTGGCTCATGCTCTTAGTAAAGTTTGATCTTGAGTTCCTTTAGTAAAATTCAATTAAGGGGTAAGTCATTGCCAACCAATTGGTCAAGGCACCTTTAGTAGCTAGCCAACCTCCTCCTCTTGAGTTTCCCAATGAGTCAATCATGACCCTCTCTCAAGTGGAGTTTACCTATCAAGTCACCATGCTCTTTGATGGATCAAAATGTCAACACGGTGGGGGGGGGGGGGGATGGTATCATCCTTATCCCCTTTGATGATGAACCTCTTCCTCTATCCTTCAATATTGATTTTAAATGTACCAACAACATGGTTGAGTATGAAGCCCTAGTGATAGGCTTTCAAACTGACTTAGCCCTAGGAGTTAAAATGATCAATATCTTTGGTGACTCCCAACTTGTGGTCAATCAAATCAATGGCTCTAATGAGTGTAAGAATGATGTTCTACAATAGTACAAGTTACTAGTTGATAAACTCTTAGCATCATTTGAACACTACTGCATCCAGTCAACCCCATAATTTAAAAATAAGTTCACCGACACCATGATTTCCATTGCCTCTTAGATAGCATCCACACCCTCAGATTTTAAGCTATCTATCATTATCCATAGACTTACCCAACCTTCCTATGCCAAAATAGATTATCCCACCATTTTTAATGTTGAGAAGACCCAACCTGACCTTTAGTATCAACAAATATTTGACTATCTTAACCTTGGCATAGTTCCTTCTGGCCTCTCTAGGAATGCTCAAAAAGCATTGATTTATAGTACCTTACATTATACCATAATAGAAGGTATCCTTTATAATCATGGCTTTGATGGCCTCCTCTTCTGTTACCTAAGTAGTCATGAAAACTCTCACATTATCAAAGAAACACATGATGGTATCTATGAGGGACACTTTAGTGGCCTTGTTGTGGCTAAGCACATCCTTTTGTCTTGGCTATTAATATCCTACCCTTAACTAGGACTATTGTGATTACGTGGAAAGGTGTGTCAAGTGTCAACAATATGTTAATTTGCATCATGCACCTAACCATAGTCTTTGAGTCTCTATCAACTTTTGGCCCTTTTCATAATAGGGTATAGATCTTATTGGTGAAATCAACCCTCATTCCTCAAAGTTACACCATTCTATCATCACTGTGACCAAATATTTTACCAAGTGGGTAGAGGCTATCCCTCTAGTCTCAACCAAAGCAAAAAATATCATCAACTTTATCAACCATCACATCATCTATTGCTTCAGTGTTCCTCATAAGATTATCATCGACAATGGTAAATCCTTTAAAAACAAGTAAGTCTAAGGTCTATGTGATGCATCCATAATTAATTTAAGCTTTTCATCACCCTATCTCCCCTAAGTGAATGGACATGCCAAAGCCTCTAACAAATAATCTTAATAACATGATAACTAAAATGGTCAATGCATCTAGTCAGAATTGGCATTTGTGCATCTCCTTCACCTTATGGGCATATCATACTAGCATTAGGACCCCTATGGGTGCTACACTATTCTCTCTTATTTTTGGAGTAGAGGCCATCTTGCCTCTCAAAGTCCAAATCCTATCTCTTTGTATATCTTTACAAGAGCTCATTTTTTAGGATGATTATCATCTGCACCATTTATCCCAACTTGAGTTCTTTGACAATAATTGTTTAACAACACTTACCCATCTCCATGTCTATCAAGAGCACATCAAGCATGCCTATAACAAGCACCTTAAAGTGTGAGAATTCAATATCGAAGATCTCATCCTAAATTAAAATCAACATCTCACGAATATGGAGAAAAAGAGTGAGGCACATTTGATTTCAATTGGTTCAGACCTTATATCATAACCCACAAGTATGGATTAGGAGATTACCGGTTGTCTTCTCTAAAAGGCTACCCAAAACTTGAGCCCCTCAATACTTCACATCTACATCCATTCTTTTGTTAAGAAGGATCAAGTTCACCTTTTATTTAACTAAAACTCATCCCTTACTATCCACCCACATTCCATCTCCCTATTTTAGGGGTAATCGATTACAATATGAATCATGTGATTATCCATCACAATCATAACCTAATCTTGAATAATTATTACCATGACTCTACCTATGGCATGGTTCTCATCGTACTTTCCACCCCTTTTTAGGATGGATACCCATGATCATTGTCACCTAAACCTCTTTTACACCTGATCAACCTTCTTGTGCTTTTATTCCTAAGCAAGTCTATATCAATAAAAATCAAACAAGACAAAATCAAAATCCACACCAATAGAAATCATGGGTTATTCCTAGCATTCACATACTTTGCCCTCGAAGGACAATTGTTGATAATTTATTTGAAATAACCAAAACATAAGTTGGACTACTCTCTCAAAGGACAGCTATCAAAAATCATAAGGAAATCAAATAAACTTAGACCACTCCCTTGAAGGATGGCTGAGTAAAGCAGTTTTTCAAAAACACAAAAATTTCATGGAAGCTTCCAAAATTGATCAGCTTCCCAGATATAATAATCAGCATATGACCCATCATCAAAATCATAACAAAATCAAACTAATTTTAAAATCCATAATCGACCCTCAAAAAGCATAATAAAGTGGAAGCTACAATCGACTTTCACAAGTAGACTTCCCACATTGATCAGTCTACATAGTTTTGGCATAGGTTTATTTATCCTAGTTCTTTATATGCCTACAGAAGAGGCATGCTAATATTATAAGATGGTTCCATATTCATCCATTCTCCCATTATTCACTGAATGCAAGGGGCTTTTGAGCTTACTTAACAATATATGGTCAAGACACCTCTTTTAAACCAACTAATATACGCTAGTATGAACCATTCAAGGGGCTTATGTTCATTAAGCCTATCCAACTTCGGTTCTATTTTAGTCCTTATCAATGAAGAAGCATTGTGCCCTCTTCTTATCCTATCATGACTAGTTGATATTTTCACGATGATGTTTATCTCTTGATTATATTATTTAGTCTCCCACCTAGTGTTCTTTATTAAACTACCTCAAGTGTTTTATCCTAAAAACATTAATAACACGCATAACCATATTAATCATTACTATAAGCATGACCATAACCATAATCATAATGACATCCATGAGCATTTAAATTAATCAACCGTTTCCCACCACAAATCTAAGTATAAAATAATGCAGTATAAACTCATTAAAATTTAGCATGTCATAAGCATAACCATATATCAAAACCATCTCATGCCTAGCTAGGTATATATCAGTGTCTAGAAACCATATCATAAGCAACATCCATGAGAAATATAAACAACACACCATAAGTATTAAACATTAAACCATAAACCATGAACATGAGCATAAATAATGATCACATATATAAAATCATGAGTCAAATAATCATAATAATGTGTACATGCAGATAAACATGACTCTCTCTCAAATATATACATCTTACCACATCATCTCACAAGTTAGAATCAAAATGATATACAAAATGTCAAAAATCTAGCTATATCTAGGCCCCAGGGGCACCACTGCCTCTTAGAGCACCACGAAATCCTAGTGCCTACCTACCTACTATACCTATCGATTCCCTAACTATCCCTATCTATCTAGATACAGATGCTTCCCACTACCCTAGTGTCACTACATTGACACCAACTACCAAGCTAGCCCTATACTTACCCCTTCAAGGCTCATCTATATATTATGTCAAAACTATGGCCTTGTAGTATTGTATTTCCTCCACTGTAGCTAAGTATCATGTTATGGGGGTAAAACCCGGTGGCCTTGCCTATGATTTTACTACTCCTCTCTACCTTAGAGGGTCCTTCTCCTGGGTCACTAAGTTTAGAGAGGTCCTAACCTGATCCCCCTCACATGTGATTGTAGCAATCTAACCCTGTAAGGTAGCAACTTGACCCTATAGTGTAACAAGCTAACCCTATAATGTGGCCACTTTCCCTTATAATACTTGTACATATCCCTATGTAGTGGCTAAAGCCACTCATACCTATCCATTATGGCTAGTCAGATCCATGTCCATCAGCCTCAAACCTTTAGCATCCCCACCAATATTTTTAGCACATATATGGGCTGGTACCATGCCAAGAACCCATCTATAAACTTGACATCATTTATCAATGCCCTAACTAGCAAGTATTTATACTCTATCAAAGTAGGCACATGATATGGATGTAATAATAAAACCTTTGAATCTTCTATACTATACCTAGGGAATGGAACTAGAATGCCCTGTACTAAGCCAAACTATCAACATACCCTATCAAATGGGATCATCTCGACCTCCCTATCTCACCTACTAAATATCCATCTATAGATTTATAATGATAGTGTCTACCTCCTATAAGCTACCCACACTAGAAACTATACATATGGCCTCCAAGTGATATCTCTGATCACCAGTGCACTAGTGCACCCCTGAACCACTCCATGTCATGAGCTCTTCCCCCTACACCTAATGTAGCAAAGTCACCCATCCATCATATGAAGCCAATGGGGAAGTTAATCTATGTAAAAATTACCCATAATAATTTGAATGACCTCAGCACTTGAATGTGCTCGTAGGCCCAACAATGTAAAATCAAGCCAACACTGATGCCATACCTCCTATTGGCCCTAAACCCCCACAACTCCATGTATGTTTATACAAGTAAAATAGGCACCTAACTAAATACTATATGACCGAGTAATATCTCAACTAGAACCCCTAATAACAAGTATGGGAACCTCCTACTGCTCAAATCAGGGAGCCCAAAACATTTAACAATCATGAGCATGGTCATGAGTCTCCTCTTATCTAGATCCCTCTGATTCAAAGCACTATACTTGAACTCCCTAGCATGCCATCTAACTTGATCACTCTCATCTCCATATAATATCTTGACATGATCATCCTACTCCTCTCACTTTATGTGGTATATCATATCACCGTGAAGTGGAAGTTGAGTGATCTTATGTACGTCTTTAGGCAAGATGGTCATCTCCCTGGTTGGAAGTAGGAAGGTTTTCATAGAAATATCCCATATCTTGATGAGAAATATGACCATAGATGCATCTTGAGGCACATGATAATAGTGCCTCATTTCTCTTAAGCCCACCTTTTCCATATGGTCCCAATCAGTTGGGGTCATCCCCTGCTAAATTTCTATGAAGATATGTGACATACAGTCACATATTTTTATCTGCTCCCTAGCCTGCACCAAGTCAAAATCATGACTTAGTCACCCACACTAATATCTTGTACCCTAAACTTTAAGTGACTAACCTATTTTTGTATCCATCCTACCTATCTACCCATTACTTGCCAAGAGTGCCTTCTCAACCTACACTACCAACCTTTACCTAACAAGTACTAACTCACTTTACCTTAGCATTTTTCAAACTTATCTTTTATCTTAGTTGATTTTCAATGGTCATGGTGACCACCAATGATCAGGCACCCATTTTTATATGGATTTCAATCATCGATGATCAATCTTGACCATCGATAATCATTTTGGGCATTCCATGGCCATAATGCCCAAACCCTATCACACCTAAAAACCACCTAAAATGTAATGAAATTCTATTCTTTGATACCTACCATGCCTACCCACCCAATTTCACCTATTCACCCTATCAATTTCTATTTTTAACCATAAATTTCATCAAAAAATCCTACAACCCTACCTAGGGCATCCCAGTCCAAACCCACCCATTTTAACCAAGCCTAATCCCAATGAATTTGCAAAATCAAGCTAAGCTATCAAAATAAATGGCATCCCCTACCTCATTTTACAATCACTATCATGGAATTGACTGTAGGCCTACTCATCCTTGTCCATGTCCATGTCCTCCCTGCATCTTGATTGGTCCCCTCAATCTACCCTCTAAATTAGCTAGTAATCACTGTCCACATTAACAAATAACACTTAACAATGCAACTTCACCACAAAGTGCCAAAATATAAAACTCAAAGTCAAAGCAAACAAAATTCACAATGAGGTAAAAGTGATTCTATTTTCACTTTTACCTCATGGATTTTTAGGGTTTCCACCTTAGCCATCGATGGTTAGGGTGACCATCGATGGTTGGCCTTGGGTACCCTGAACATTGATGATCAAGATGCCCCACTTTGTTGCTTCCACCTAAACAAACACCCTTTTAGAAAAACCAACCCAATTTTACCCACTCATGGAGACTACCTTCTCCACCCACCCTGACCACCTAGTCACCTCACCATTAGTCTATTTTGGCCTAACTAGTGCATGTTTTGTGACACTTTTGCCTATTCCTTTGATCATAGTGACAATATTGCCATGTTGGCCTTTTTTAAAACTTGCACCATCTCACACTTACCTAACCCACTTGTGTCTTTTCAAGAGCACTTCATACCTCAGAGACCTATGACACTTGACCTATTTTTGTTTTCATTAGGAGTATTTCTTACTTTGGATACCCACTGAAACACTGACCTTGTCTAGGAGACTAATAGGTGTACCTAGTCACCATGCCTAATTGTGGTCACATAATACACTAGTCACATATCCCTTAGCATTGAAATTTATTGTTATCAACCATGGAAAACTTATCTTTTCATGATCTTGGCTATCATACCTTTTGTCATACTTCACACACCTATTTGCACTATAGTGCCCAACCTCTCAACCACATTCATAATGTTCACCTTTGTCATCACCCTTGTCAAACTTGCACTTGATTCAGTTTTACCTTATCACCTTCTAGTTTGAGGGGGAACACCTCCTCCCATACTCGAGACAACCAGACCTTTGACCAACATACATTTTTGTTTTATAGCTAGTTAATTCCAAGTCACATAAGAAAAAGGGACAAAATGTAGACACCAAAAATCTACACACCATGATTTCAAATGTCATAATTCCCATAAACTTCTTTAGGATCCCCTTGGGACCATTCAACCCTATAACCCCTAAATGAACTTAACCCACATTTAGTTTAACTTAACTAGATTAACCTAGCCTTTACCCTAGTTTTTACCTATTTTAACTTTCACCCTTGATTGTTGATAGTCAAGTTGAGCATCAATGGTCACCTTAACCATCGAGGACCGAGGTCCACCTCCTCAACCACTAACATGCAAAATCATCCACCTTGCTTTTCTAAAAATAACTCATCTAAATCTTGTTACAAGCCATTCATGGGCTAGTTATAATTAGGAGGACCAGTTCACATGCTATTACAACTCTCTTAACTTGCTTATATGAAGAGAGCAAAAAATATGTGAAATACATCTACAATCATTATCAAGAGCTTGTGCATCCAAGAGTTTCTTTTTATAGGTCAATCATTATCAGCAATCCAATGAACTAGCTACCATGGCATAGAGTCAATTTGCCATCACCTATCCACCAAGTTCTTATGTACCATTACTCTATGGAAATCAAGTTAGATTCCACCAATAGGCCAACTACCTCAACCATCCACCCAATCGACTTCTGGTAAGACAAGTACTTGTCTCTCATTATTCATTTACTTTATTTCCATTTTTCAATCAACCCAAGTCTTACCCATTTCTTAGAATCCATCATTTGTATCTCTTTAATTAGCCTTATTACCAACCTAGATCCATAAATAGTAACCATTGATGGTTGTCTCAACCACCGATGGTCTATCCAACCGCCAATGGTCACCTTAACTACTGACAATCAACCCAACCATCAATGGTCACTATGGTAGTAAAAACCAACAAGTTGTTTTCACCTACTTACCCCCAACCAAACTTGATTTTTTATGTCATTACCTATTCATAGACCCCTTTCTAATTTGTTAAGCATACCCCAATCACCTAACACTAGTATTAATTAGTTTATCTCTAATTTAATCATTTCTAGTCTATGATTCTTAGCAAGTATTGTTGTGTTCAATTTTAGTACCTTTTTAATTATTGATGCAAGTACCTTTTACTCTATATTATAAACTTAATTGTTTAAAGCACATGGATTGATATCCCTCAATGAATCTCTTACTTCTAGGATTTAGCTATCACTAGGACATCCACTCAACTATCTATCTAACAAACAAGTTTGATTTAGTGCTTTCTTATCCACAGGTCATCTGCCTAAGCCAAAGAGGAGCTCTTCACAATCTTTTGATTTCATGCGTACACAATCAATCATGTTTTTTAGCCATTCTTGTACTTAGTTTCTTCTTTTCCCTTTTCTAATAATAATTAGAAATTCAATAAAATAATCTCTAGCACAAGATTTCAGTAGTAAATTTGAGTCAGGCCAAGTAGAAAGTCAGTGAGAGCTTTACAAGCTACTTATACAGATTGAGAGTGCTTTCTAGTCACTTCACCTATAATCTACTAGATAAATAATTAGCAGATGTGTTTACCAAAAAAATTCAAAGGAAATATCTTATCACTTAGAGTTTCAGTGTGCTCACACATTCAAGGAGATAATTAAGAAAGGAATATAGATCAAAAAATCCCTTATCAACAAAGTGATTATCAAGTTGTCTTATTTAAACCATAATTAGAGCAAAAAAAATTTAGACCTGAGTTAGAACCTTAGCCCAGTCCAAACATAAGTGTCTACACCCACTAAAACCAATAATTATGAAAAACCTAAGCCATAAAACTATAATAAGAATGTTTTTGGTAATGGAGTCACAAAGTTACATCATGTCCAAATGGTGCAAACACCATCTACTCAACTGATACCACAAATGCAACTTATTCCACAAATATATCCTATTTATCATGCATAGTTTATGCCTCAACCCAGGTCATGTTCTTAAAATGATACATCCACCACCTTTACAAATCCCTCCTCCAAGAAGAAGAACTATTCATAGAGTTTATAACAATCTTGGTGAGCCCATCGAAGTAGTATTTTACAAATTATCCATAACTAATATGATTAGTTATCCAATCCCAAAAAACTTTCTTAAGGGAATACCTTACCCAGATTGGTACAAATAACATGAGTTTTGTGAATATCATCATGTTTATGGACATTTTATATGTCATTATGTGTAGCTGAAGCACCTCATTGAGAATAAGTTAGAAAATGGATAAATTTAGTTGGATAATAAATCATCTACTTCCAACCAAAACCTGTGTATGTAACAAAATCCTTTTACACAACATAATAACATTAATCAGCAACACCAACAATGAAAACCAGAGCAATAGCTACAATAACAAAAATAATAGTATCAATAGAAGTAACAAAAAAGTCAACCACCAAATGGAAGGAATCAAGGCCAAAATGAACCCAATAACCAACAAACCTATCATGAAGTTTCAGATGACTACAATAAATTTATAGGTTATATTGAGGGTGGTCATGTTTCTACCATTACCATCAATCCTAGACCAAGTGCCAATAGACCAAGACCATTGCCTAACAATGCCAATTAACCTACCAATATCGATAATCCTTTCTTGACTTGTGACCATAACCAAGTGCAAAATTAACCAAGGGTTACCATTTCAAGACCTTATGCTGGTAACTCTTCATTTCCTTATGACTATATCCAAGCACACTAACAATAAAAAATTATCCTCTCTATCCCATCTCCATCATTTTATAGTTATGATGGTCTTGTACCCAATACGTATTATGCAATCATAAGTTGATAGTCTAAAATCACCATACCATACCCATAACCCCCTACCAACAAGCCAATCGAACCCATTATGTTGGCTAGGAGTAAGCCAATTACCACTATTAAGTAAAAAATGTATGAAATTATAGAACAACTCTAAAATACACCTACACAAATATCCATTTTAGATGTGTTGTTTACGTCTATCATCCAAAAGAATATCCTTACATAACTCTTAGGCCAATCCCAAATGACATTACACCATACAAATTTCAAGCTTTGGTTGGACACCTAGCCTCAAGCCAATAATTGACCGGCAACCAAAGTGATATGTCATCCCTTGGCCCTCTCCATAATAACCCATTATACATTGAAGTTGTTATAACATGACACAAGGTTAAACATGTCCTCTTAGACAATGGATCATGCCTAAATATTTTTCCTTTTAATATAATCAAGCATTTGGGATATACAATAGCTAACCTTCAGCCAGTGACTATTACTATCAAGGCCTATGACAATGAGGAGTGGAAATTATAAGAAACTATTAGTTTGATAGTAATCATTGAGCCTTTGACACACAATACACTTTTCCATGTGCTAGACTTGTAAATGTCATATAATTTGATTTTGGGTAGACCATGGATACATGAAATCCATGTAATTCCATCAATATTGCACCAATGTATCAAGTTTTTTCACTCTGGGATGAAGGTCAGTATCCATGGAGATTTATATCCATATGAACATTACAAGCATTTATAGGCCAAATGCAAAATCTACAATTATCATTTTGGTCTCGACCTTATACCCAAAAAGGATAAAGACAAAGAGATACTTGTGGAATTACCAAATATCATTTGTATAGACCTTGATAGCCTTACCTCACATTCACATATGCCTCTGATTGAAATGTCTAATCATTTTACCATATCAGACAATAGTCTAGGATAGTATTTTAACCATGATATATTCCACATATCCAAGCTTCGACAAAATCCCAAGACCTATGGAAGGCCCAAAACTAAGCTAGTTTACATGGATTGGTGACAAAAGGGAAAAGGAAAGCTTCATATCCCAATACCCATTATATTCACACCTACCACTAGCCAATAATAACACCCACTTGTCAATGATGATTCTTGGTTATACAATGACAAATTGGTTTATTGTTATCAAATTACAAAGTATCCCATGCCTATTAGGATCATGGGTAACCAAGCATATGAAGGCAAAGGCCTGAGAGTAAATTAGCATGGTACTGTTGAGCCCATTTTTATGACCAAATATAAAGGAACTCATGGTCTCAGATTTAAACCACTTGGGGGTGAGCCCATATATCTTATTCATGTTCCAATGCCAATGACTAGTGATGACGATGCCAATAGTGAAGTAGAATATGATCATATCATATATAAAGACCTTGCCAGTACTAACTTATTCAACCCATATACCATTTTCAACATCATGCCAATAATATGGCATTCCCCACTTCCCCTTTATCATCCTCAACTAATAAATTGGGATCAGAAAGAATCCATAGTACCTTTAGATGATTTTGAGAATGATGAGGCCTTTTGTTATTTTTTGGGCTTAAGAGATAATGTTTCATTAAGAGATCACAAACAAGGGTTATCTATCAAACTAGATCTTGCAGCCTATTTTGGAGAGCGAGTGAACACACTTAGCTAAAAATAAAAGAATAAAACATTAAGGTCCCAAAGTGAAAACCTCTTTGAGGCACTTTTGGACCAAGGTAAAAGTAAAGAAAAAGGCCAGTCTCTTCATGAAAACCTATTTTAGGTGCCACTAGATGAGGATATTCACCCTTCTTTGAATGAAGCTCAAAGTACGACCAGCAATGAACTTGCTTTTGGGTCTGAGCTTAGTACAGAGGAAAAACATGCCTTTGATCAAATTATGCAAAATTTTCTTATAGTGTTTGTTACATGGCCATCGCTACCATTAGGAGATTCAAATTCATCCTACTTGTGAGAACTTGAACAACTAGTTTGATTAGAGTACTTTGTCATTGCAGGCCAATTCACATTCTTACCAATTATTCTAGAAGATGGCTCAACTCTACTAATAAAAGATAATAAGGAAATCAACATTGGGACCCTAGAGGACCCTAAGTGGATAAAGTTAGGTGCATCCCTCACTAAGGAGGAATGAAAAGTTTTTACAACCATTTTAAGGGAGTTTGGTGACATATTTTCATGGGCCTATTCGAACATTCCAAGTTTAGCCCCACCTTGGTTTTACACCACTTAATTGTACATATTAATACCAAAATTGTGAAGCAAAAATTACGTAAGATGCATCCTTATATTGTTGTATTAGTTAAGAAAGAGCTATAAAAACTCTTGGAAGTGAGATACATTAGACCAATCAACTATTCATAGTGGATCTCAAACATTGTGCTTGTCAGTAAAAATCTAGAAGGGATTAGAATCTACACTGATTTCAAAGACATCAACAAGGCCTACCCCAAAGATGACTTTCTTCTACTGAATATCGACATGATAGTTGACTCCACAACTGAGTATGAAATGCTTTTCTTCGTTGATGGATTTTTAAGACATAATCAGATTAGGATCGCACTAGAAAACCAACACATCATAGCACTTACCACTCTTTAGGGAGTGTTTTGCTATCAGATTATGTTGTTCAACCTCAAGAATGTTGGGGAAACATATCAAAGTGCTATGAACATTATAATTCATGACATGATATTATCGAAGACTATATCGATGACATATTGGGTAAATCTAAGACCTATGCAAATCATCCATTCATACTACAAAGGATATTTGAAAAGATTAATGAGTACAAGGTTTGACTTAATCCTAAGAAGTGCATATTTAGTGTCAATTCAAGCCAATTTTTAGGCTTTATTTTCTCTCAACAAGGCATTGAATTTGATCCTACCAAGGTTCAATATTTTACTGAGATGCCACCACCTTCCACTTTGAAGCAACTCCATAGTTTGTAGGGAAAAGTCCAGTCTATCAAACACTTCATTTTGAAGTTGGTCGATAAATGCCACCCTTTCAATAATTTATTGAAGAAATGTATTACATTTCTTTGGGATACAAAATGTCAGAAATCCTTGGAGCACTTGAAATAATACCTAGTCAATCCACCCATTCTGTTACCACCAATGTTAGGGAGGCCATTTCAACTATATCTATCTACCACTAACAATGCCTTAGGGGCATTTTTAGCCAACATGATGAAAATGGGAAAGAACACATTGTGTATTATCTAAGTTATACACTAATAGTGTATGAACACAACTATATGCTAATAGACAAAGCTTGTTTAGATATGGTCTTTGTAACTTAGAAGCTACATTATTACATGTTTAACAACAAGACCATCATCATTATCAAAGTATATCCGCTCAAGTATCTACTATTAAAAATAACTTTATAGGGTCGCATGGCTAAGTGGATCATGATTTTGAGTCACTTTGAGATTGAGTATGTCAATTAGAATGCCATTAAGGGATAAGTACTTGTAGATCAACTTGTTGAAGCTTCCCTTTCAGACACCCAACCACTCAATTTTGCATTCCCAGATGAATCCATCATGACCATTATAGAAACACCACCTAAGGAGCATCACTGGAAGCTGTATTTTAATGGGTCATTCACATCTCATGGATCATGAGTAGTCTTGTTATTTATTACACCACAAGGGGATATTAATCTCAAATCATTTCATAGTAGCTTTCTTTGTCCCAATAACATGGTTAATTATGAATCACTCATGATAGGGCTTCATCAAGTAGTACAATGGAACATTCAACATATCTTAGTTCATGGTGATTTTTAGCTAATCATCAATCAGGTTACAAACTAGTTTTAGACCAAAGATGATAAGTTGGTACCATATAAGGCCATGATGGACATTCTCAAGTAGAAGATTGCCCACATTCAGTTTGAACACATACATCAGCCAATAACAAGACTGCATATGCCATGGCTACCATTAGTTCTTTGGTCTGTATCATAAACAAGGTAAAAGACTATCAGTTCCTCATTAAACATCTTATAGCACCTGTTCATGAACCTTCAACCATTGAAATGATATATGATATTGTTGGTCCTAGTTCTATTTGGTATTCAGACTTAACCTTCATGACCAAATCCTTCCACTAGACCTTTCACGTAAGTAACAAAAAGCCTTCACATACCAAGTATCTTTATATACCCTACTTGAACCAACACTTTACAAAGCTTTGATGGAACTCTACTTCATTATTTGAATTCAAAAAAAGCTACAAAATCTTTGAGGCAAGTTCATGAAGGATTTTTTGGAGCCCACACAAGTGGGTTTGTCCTCGTAAAAAATCTCCTACATACCAATTATTATTGGCCAACCATAGAAGCATATGTAGTTTCTTATGTAAAAAAATGTAACAAATATTAAAGGCATTCAAATTTGATTCATGCTCTAGCCAAAATACTCAAACCAATGACTACAACATGGCCATTTTTAATGCAAGGAATCAATCTCATTAAGAAGATTAACCTCACCTCCTCAGATGGTCATAAACATATCCTTACCACCACTGAGTATTTCACTAAGTGGGTTGAAGCTATACCCCTCACTTATGTGACTAGAAAATAAATTTCCAAATTCATCTTCAACAATCTCATTTGTCACTATGGTATCCTATTTAAAATTATATCTAATAATGGTAGATCATTTAAAAATAAAGATATCAAATCACTCTATGTTGAATTTAACATTACCCAACACTTTTCCACTGCATATTACCCATATGGTAATGGAAAATCAAATGCATCTAACAAGACCATTTTCAATATTCTTAAGAATATTGTCAATGATGTTATATGTGATTGGCAACTATAGATCTTTCATGCCCTCTAGGCTTATTGTACTAATTACCATACTTCAATGGGAGCCACACCATATTACCTTATCTATGGTATTGAGGCCATTCTTTCCATCGAGGTTAATTTGCCTTCTTTTTATATCTCATTAAAGCACATCCTTAATGATGAGGATCATAGGGTAGGTTGTCTGCAAGAGCTGGAGTTACTTGATGAAAAATACATGGCCATTGGAAAAAATCTTCAAGCATATTATAACTAGTTATGTGGTCAGTATAACTGATGTGTCAAGCATAAAGAGTTTAAGCTCAATGATCTTATCCTTAAAGAAAACCAAAACACCATGGCTAAGAAAAATAATAAATGCAAGTTCAAGCCTAATTGGATAGGCCCTTATGTCATTATTGCTAATTATGTCCTTGGAGATTATAGATTATCTATACCAGAAGGAGATGAACTTGATGAGCCCATGAATGTAATACATCTCAAGAATTATTTCACTTGAGAAACTTTAGGTATTATCTATATGGATCATTTACGTTATACCGTAATCTCACCTTCCTATTACCATACCGTATACCATTCGTTTCATCCCTTCCCTATTGACCAAAGTTGTTTTACCCTCCCTTACCCACTATTTTTTACATTGATTATGATCCATTGGTTCTTCAGACACCTTCAGTGAGGGGATTCATATGAATTTTTAGTAGTTGATTTAGTATTTCCTAGAGATACAATATCTTGGAGTAGTATGGCAGTGGTTTGGCAATTGCATTGTTAATTATTATCACATTATATCTCATTCCCAGTGATACTAATTATAAATACCTTTGAGAAAATTAGTATCATTGACCCATGCTATTGTTTCCTCATTATAACTACCTTTGGAAATGATCCGTAAACACCAGTAGGAACTTCACTACTTTTTATAAATGTTTACCAAGATCTCTTAAGTTCTCAATTCCAAAATTTAAACTGAATTGGAAGTAGAAATTTCTCAACTTATAAGATGTTGGAATGATTAAAAATTGATGAGAATCTGATCCAAATCAAGTTTCAAAACTTTGAAAGACCTTGGCTGACTCAACATGTCCTTCACCTTCCTGAATCACACGTAGAGGCTTCTCCAAATCAAAATTTTCAACTTTCATAGCTCAAAATGACATCACTAATTCTCCAAAATGGGAAAATGAATATACTACATAGATCATATCAAAATTCTAAACAAGTTTTTAGTTTACTCTGAGCTCTGGTTCGGCCTCTAAGGGCTCTAAAATGACCAAATACTTTAAGCGGGTCTATAATTGTCCTATACACAGTTGGCCAGAAGCTTCCCTTCAAATACAAGTTCGTGCCTTTCATACCACTTCGAAACCCATGGCATAAGTGGTCAAGGATTATCCCTTTTGTATGGGAGGTTCGTGGTTCAAGTCTTTAGCCTCCCTTTTTGGGTGCTTGAACTATCTTTTGTCCCACATTTTTAATTTCAAAATGGTTTGATAGCTTTAACAAGGCTGACGGCTTCCATGTACAATGCCGACACCCCTTTTGGTGGGCTCTAGGTGCCAAACATAGCATACACATTGGTTGATGTACCAACTTTAGCATATACGCTAACTTTGAATAGGAATATGGCTAGGTCTTTGAGCTTAGCTTAAACGCCAACATAGACAGGCATATGGCTCGGTCTTTAAGCTTAACTCAAGGGTCTTCAATTCTTGAGATTGACTTGGTAAGTAGTTGTAAGGGCCTTCATGGCATAGAAGCGTGGCAACTATTGTTTTTCCCATATGGCTTAATGGGGCTCATCCATTCCCTCTCGACCCTTGGTTGGTTATAATGCAATGGAAAGTTTACAATGCTTAGACATTAGTCCCACATTCGGGAAATACAAGGCATAATAAGGATTTAAATACAATTTCATATGCATATAGATTCAAAGATGGAGGTCAAGGCACTCCTCCTTAAAAAGAGTGTGTCGACCCTCGCTGAGGGCCCCCAGCGAGCCAATAATAGGGCCCACATTTCTCTATACGACTGCCTGTCAAAGACCAAATGCTGAAACCAAACCAAACACCAACTAAATTTTTTACACGATCATACATAAATGTACTACCACATGTCAATGGGTGATTGGTCCACCTAGCGTATTTTAACAATGCCACATCATTTTTTGACACTTGTTATTTCCCTATTGCAAGAAAACTTTAGTAAGTTATATCTTGAGCATACGGTGTCCATTTTGCAAACCATGAAAAGTGACAGAAAGATCTCGATGATATATACACTATGCAATAGGTTTTGTAATGACTTGGAAACTTTTTCTAAACTAAAATCTAGATCACACCTCCCTACAAAAGAGGCTTTTGGTCTCCAAAAGTCTACTATCTCCTGAAAACTGATAACTGGTCTACTGCATCACATCACACAGAACCCAATCATAGCAAGAGATAAACATTGGAAAAATAAATGATTCACAACTCAAGTGAAAATGCCTACAACATGGCATGAGTATAGGAATTTGCAACTACAAATAAATTGATCACAACATACCAAAACTATCTGCCCATGTCACATCATGTAAACTAGTGAATTGTCAATAAACTGAAACAATTTCCAATGTAACTACAAAACAAGTTTGTTAATGCCGACAACATACAATAAATGTTGTAGACATGTTGCAATACAATGCCATAGTATGGGACTTATATTCTAAGCAAATGCAAACAACACAAAGTGTATATTTCTTGACATCCAAACATGCCCATAGGGTCTTACAATGCATCTATATGCCAAAAATAGATACATTCTAAAAATAGCAGTTAAATATGAGAAAGTGTTGTAAGGAAATTAAGTCAACCCATAACATGCATTTTGTTATTATCTAAAACTGATCAAATGATTTTAAGTCCTATCAACAACTCACTCACCATAAATAGGAGTTTCAAAACATAGAGCTATTCAGCATGAGAATTGAAATACTTTGAATGATGAACCCATCTTGAAGTGTTCTCATATGCTCTACTAATGCATCATCAAAGCTTGTTCTTTCCCTTAATAGAATTCTTAACAATGCTTTGAAAAATAAATGCATTATAAATCCACTTAATCAAATTTTCTGCCTACTTAACTTGATTTCTTAGTGGATTCCTTAACATCATTATGGATTGATTTAACTTCATTGACCTTATTAATAGGTTGATAAATCATCTTAGTTTTACCATGTTTATAATGAGAAGATGATTGAAGTTTAAAACAATGATCAATCTAATGTCCACTCTTATTGCAATGAGTGCAAACAACCTTCTTAGGTGAGGTCTCCCTTTTACCTCTTCTCATTTTGCCATGTTGAGAATGGTCTTTAACACCTGCAATCTGCTTAACCAAAGCATGTCTCTTCCAAAAAAATGCAACACTGTGGTTATGCATCCCACAAAAAGTGCAAGGAAATGATTGCATCATCTTCTGAATGTTAAATCCAAATTTCTTAAACATAAAAAGTGGATCAGAAGATTTAGTGCTAACTCTAGTGTAGGAACTACGAGGTGGAGTCTCAATACCTCATCTACATGTCCTCTTACACTGCACATGCTCTACTAGTGGCTTCAGACCTTTGCTATCAGAAGATTTTCTTCCTTTAGCCATGGAGGAAATTTCTCTAATTTCCACTTGCTCACTAGTGTAACCCAAACCTGCATGAAGAGATCTATGCTCTACTTGTATTGGGTTAGTAATTCCTTGGCCATCTCGACCAAGACCTCTTCCATTAAAGCCCATTTTCATTAATAATTTAGATCCTATACCCTTAATGTGTTGTTCAAAACTACCAAAAGCATCATTACTTGAATCTAAATCTGAATGGAAAGAAGAAGATAAATTAATTGGTGAATAACTTATAGTCTTTGCATCTGAAGTAGAAGGTATTGCCTTCTTTGGTTCACCACACTACAATTTGATCAAGAGCTCATCCTTATATTCAAGCTCTAATTTCAAACTGGCAATTTTCTCTTCAAGGGCTAAGATCTTGCATCTCAGGAATGCATTCTCATCCTAAATTTGGGTGTTGATGGCTTCAAGCTCTTTCATCTTAGCTTTATGTGACAACTTGCCCATGGTTTCTTGAAAACACACTGATTCCACAACTGCACACTACAATCTAATCAAGTGATATTGATAACCAATAAATTTAAAGTAACTATCAAATGATAATCAGATTCTAACCCTACTTTCTAACTACTCTGATACCAAAATTTGATCTGTAAACACTAGTAGGAACTTCATTACTTTTTATAAATGTTTACCAAGATCTCTTAACTTCTCAATTCCAAAATTTAAATTGAATTGGAAGCAAAAATTTATCAACTTATAAGATGTTGGAATGATTATAAACTGATGAAAATCTGATCCAAATCAAGTTTCAAAACTTTGAAAGACCTTGGCTGACTCAACACGTCCTTCACCTTCCTGAATCACATGCAGAGGCTTCTCCAAATCAAAATTGGAAACTTTCATAGCTCAAAATGACATCACAAATTATTCAAAATGGGAAAATGAATATAATTCATAGAGCATATTAGAATTCTAAACAAGTTTTTAGTTTACTCCGAGCTCTGGTTTGGCCTCTAAGGGCTCCAAAATGACCAAATACTGTAAGCAGGTCTATAATTCTCCTATACACAGTCGGCCAGAAGCTTCCCTTCAAATACAAATTAGTGCCTTTCATACCACTTATAAACCCATGGCATAAGTGGTCAAGGCTTATCCGTTTTGTATGGGAGGTCCGCAGTTCAAGTCTTTAGCCTCCCTTTTTGGGCACTTGAACTATCTTTTGTCCCATATTTGCAATTTCAAAACGGCTTGATAGCTTTAATGAGGCTGGCAGCTTCTATGTACAATGCCGACGCCCCTTTTGGTGGGATCTAGGCACAAAACATATCATACACATTGGTTGATGTACCAACTTTAGCATATATGCTAACTTTGAATAGGAATATGGCTCGGTCTTTGAGCTTAGCTTAAATGCCAATATAGACAGGCATATGGCTCAATCTTCAAGCTTAACTCAGGGGTCTTCAATTCTCAAGCTTGACTTTGTAATTAGTTGGAAGGGCCTTCATGGCATATCAATGTGGCAACTATTGTTTTTCCCATATGGCTTAATGGGGCTCATCCATTCCCTCTCGACCCTTGGTCGGTTACAATGCAATGGAAAGTTTACAATGCTTAGACATTAGTCCCACATGCAAGAAACACAAGGAATAATAAGGATTTAAATATAATTGCATATGAATATATATTCAAATATGGAGGTCAAGGCACCCTCCTTAAAAAGAGTGTGTCGACCCTTGCTGAGGGCCCCCAGCGAGCCAATAGTGGGGCCCACGGTTCTCCATACGACTGCCTATCAAAGATCAAACATTGAAACCAAACCAAACACCAACCAAATTTTTTGCACGATCATACATAAATGTACTACCACGTGTCAATGGGTGATTGGTCCACTTGGTGTATTTGAATAATGCCACATCACTTTTTGACACTCATTATTTCCCTGTTGCAAGAAAACTTCAGCAAGCTATATCTTAAGCATACGGTGTCCGTTTTGCAAACCGTGAAAAGCGCCAAAAAGCTATCGACTAGATATACACTATGCAATAGGTTTCATAATAACTTGGAAACTTTTTCCAAACTAAACTCCAGATCAGGAAAAATCAATAATAACACCATTTTCTTCCACATTGTTACATCATTATGTTATACTATGCCATATTACTAATTTATGAAATTGATGATACTTAGTTGGATTCTTCTATTGTAAGAAGGAACTACAGTGACTTGAGGTCTCATTTAGGACTATGTAAGTAACACTCAATTCATGTTGAGTTAGCTCAGTCACCCTTATGTCATGCTCTCATTATGTTACAAGTAATTTAATTTGAATCACTCTCACCATTTTGTGAACAATTTAAGTTTAAACGCTCTCATTATTTTGTGAGGCTATTTAAGCCACACTCTTACAATTTTGTGAGTTGGACCATTTAGTATCTTTTAATTCTTGATTGAGTTGAGATGCCTATAAACTTCCAAAAACATTTTAAAACTTTTTAAAATCTTAAAAATCACAAAATCATGAAAATTGGCTTAGAATTTCCATGCGAGATATAAAGCCTTCAAATTTTTTTGGGATGGGCTATTTTATTTATTCAATTTATTTCTAGACCATCTTTATTTTTTCCTCCCATTTCTAGAATAAATAAGTTGACCTGAGGTACCTTGAACTATGTAGGCAGCACTTGGATACATGGGGTATCACAAATTAGCTTGGCTACCACTTCATGTTACTTTTTTTTTTTACCACTTCTTTGCCTTAAGGATTCTAGGACTCCTAGCTATTTCTTATGTTACCACTTATCCTTTAGTTTACCCATCCTTATTGGCCTTATCCATATGCCCTCACCATTTTACAAATCTATATTATGAGCATTGTGTGTTCAAATTTGATGCACTAATGACCACTTACCTTTTTCTTACCGTCTCACCATTTTATGAGCAACTATTTCTAATGCTCTCATGATTTTATCAGATTATTCTCCTTCATATCCTGAGATGTAGTAGACACTATGAATTACCACTTCAGTTCATTTGTGGCTACTTATCTCTTGCCTTTTAGTGTGGTTTTAGCCTAAACCATAATCTCATTCTTGTGTGATTTGTTTGTGTTGACACTTTGATGATTGTAAACATCATCCCTCTCTTTTCCTACACACTTGCCATTTTTTGATACCATTCCCATTTTCTTCTACAAGACAAATATTTTTTATTATAATTAATTTTATTCTATCCCATATCTTATGAGAAATAAATTTGGCTTGAAGTTCATGTTAGATCTTGCATCCATAGAACTATGTAGATAACATCCACTTGCCTAGTACATCTGGAGTCAGCTTGACTACCCCTTTATTTTATTCTATTCCCACCATTTTCTTTGTGTGTAGATGTTCCCTATAGCCTAGTGTCAACATTGTTAGTTTTTTTTTCTTACGATGTTATAGCTACGTCATTTTTATCTAGCTTAAGGGTCACCTTGTGTTAAAATTAACACCTCTATTACACATGTACAAACAATTTATATTCTATTATACTAACATTATGATTAATCCTTGTTTGTCTTTTACCTTTATCTATTTATAATAGTTTATTTATTACACTTTTATTTGCTTTAGATTTTTTTATTTCTTTTGTTTGTGTTGTTCTATTTGTTTACAACCATGTTTATTAGTGTTTTATTGCTAATTTATTGGTGTTTTGTTGTTTGCTTATTGGTGTTTTGTTGTGAGTTTATTTTTGGTTTATTGGTGTTTTATTTTTTTATTTGTTTGTTTGTTTGTTTTGTTTTTCTTTTACATCTTTTCCATTTTGTTTTTCAATTATCTTAGGATCTTGCACTTTATTTACACTTAAGTCTTGATTACCCATATCTTATACTTCAGTTATGAATTAGTGTACATTCATACACTTAGTTTATTGCATTATATTGATTTAGGATTTGATTTTTCACATCTTATGCCTAAGTGATTTTTACTTGCATTTAAATTGTGTTTCCCATGCTTTAGGTACACATTGTTATTATAGTTGTCTATAACTATGATACATCATATCACAAGCTACAACAAAAATTAGTTAGGTGGAGCTTACAAGTAATGGTGCCATAGAAACTTCTCCTTATTCACACCTAGTAAATTCCTGATCTATCTAAATACTACCTAAATATAGAGTAATTAAATCCCAAATGAATTTTAAATCCCTTCTAGTTCGGATGTACATCTCCATACTAGCAGGTAACCCAAATTCATGTTTATCCTCTATGTTAGCTTATTGTTACTTTGTGATTATGGTTTCAATATGTAAGCCCCTTTTTCTAATTTTCCCTATTGGAAAAACTATGAATTGTATCATGATTTCATCTACCATATTATGGAAAACCATTATTCCAATTATTATAATTACCTTTGGATAAATCATTATTTTCCCCTTTCCCTACTGGTCATTTTTATTATGCTAATGATTATAACTACCTTTGGGCAAATCATTATTTTCACCCCTTCCCTATTGGGGCACCTCACTATGCTGATGATTATAACCATCTTTGGGCAAATAATTATTATTCCTCTACCCTCTTGAGGAATCTCACTATACCACTAATTATAACCACCTTTGGGTAAATTAGTATTTATACCCCCATTACCTATAGGTTGTATCATATCCTTCTTTTTGAGGGACCATTCACCAACATTATTTTTTGATCGCTCCCTCAATGGGGCATCCAAGGCTCGTCCATTGCCTTTTAGGGCATTAGCAAAGGCATTAAATTTCTAATTATTTGAGAATATGTTATTGTTATTATGTCTCACGATGCCTTCCCAAATAGGTCCAAACTATAGACAACCCATTTTGGCCACAACTGTGTTCCAACTAGACTTCAAATTGATTTTTACCAAATAGTGCAAATTAAGCCTAGGAATAACTAAATGTCTGAATTTCATATTCACATTAGATATTAGTTCTTCTAATCATGTTGAGACATCCCTCTTTGGGGTATTATCCTATACATAATCATAGCCTCTCATGGATTTGTCTCCAGTCAACTTACAATCTAACAAATTGATAGTTTGACCTTTGGACCCATTAAGTGGGGCACTTAAACAATTATTAAAGTGCAAAAAATGCTAAGTAGAACGAATTAACTAATCAAATAAAATTGAATGCTTAAGTGAAATTTCCATATGTAATTAGTGAAAATGAATTTTGTAAAAAGGAAATTCCCAAAAAAATGAGGTCATGGTGATGTCATCATCCTCAAAGTCAAGGAATTGGAAATATCTCCCCTAAAGCCTTAAATTCGTAAATGAATAACCATCTTAATAAATAGGATATCTATCCCAAATACTAATTGTTTGTCCCCTCCTTAACTCAACTAGGGTTAATATAAAGTTAATTATAGTTAACTCTAACCTAACTGCACTTGGGTTAGAGTTAGTTTGGAAGGCTATAAATACAAGGCTTCACCCATTATTTAATAACCTCTTTTGGTGTAATGTTATGATGCAAAAATACCTTCAAAGACCCTTGTTATGTAGTGTTATAATACTCATTTTTTGAGAGAGCCAAGCCAAAGCCAAAACCAAGTCCAACATTGCTAAGGTGACAAGGAGAGATGATGCAAGGAGCACCATTGCCAA